>OZ007599.1:224103152-224703152 GCA_963931845.1 Maratus michaelseni
GTGGGTATATTGGTGAGGTACCCGGAATTAGCTGTACAGTTTTTAGTTACATTTGGTTCATTCGTTCGAAAAATATAGAACATTTCTTTTTAGGTCATAATGCTTTCCTATGCTATGGGATTGCAGACGATTTTCAAATTTCGTTTTTAACTGAAATGAAAATCGCATATTTGAATAATGGATTTCAGCGTAAAATTACGGATAATAAATTTTCGATACGGAGGTATTAAATATATGCAATAGCTTTGAAAATTTGCGTATACATCTATTAGAATTTAGAAATTAATTGTTTTAACTATTGGAAAAATTTTTGCAACTGTTCGGGAAATATAAAACATTTCATTTTCCTATTTTTTACAAATTTGAAAATGCATTTATTTTTCTTTCCTCTTTATTTTATTAGTTGCTTAGCAATCATATTTCAAAGAATATTAAAATGAGAAATGCATTTTTTTTTATCTAAAAAATTACAAGAATAAGAAGTTCATAAGAATTTCCGATAATTGCATAAATCGTGTTTAATTTCTGAAACCTCCGAAGTATATTATATGTATGTAACATTAGAAAAAATTAAATTGCGAATTGTAAGATGTTAAATAATATGGAAAAGTGAGATTATAAAACAATGACTTTCAGAGCTGACGTTGAGGCTCCCGATCTGCAGATTTACTAGTTACTTTACTTTGTCTTTATAATTCAAACAAAAATGCTATTTTGAAGCATATAATCGATTCTATATAAATAAAAACAAGAGCACACGAACCGTGTGTAATATATCCTAAAGTTTATTTTTTTTCTTATAATAATAGAAATAAAAACCTGAAATACTCATAAATGCATTGGCACGCAGAATACATTTAACGGGAGTTCTACTTTGGCCTAAGATTCACGTGATTTTTACGACTTTTTTTTTCTTTTCTTTCTTTCTTTTCTTTTCTTTTTTTTTTTTTTTTTTTTTGAGTTACAAAGAAAAGAGATGTAACCTTTGGCCTTTTCCCATTATATTTATTAACATTTCACTTATATATTTAACTTTTTGTGGGGAAAAAATTGAATAATATGTGTTGTGACGTGGGGAGTTACTTGCAGGTGCACGCCGATCGGGCGACCGTTTTTCTCCAATCACAAGCACCTGAAACCTATTTAATCGCCAAATTATGATATCTGGAGCTTATAAACATTTAGTTTAAAAAGTTTATTTTTAACAAAATGGTGTCATTTGAACAAAAAAATCATTTTCTGGCCTCTTTTTCTACCTTTTGCGAGCTAGAAAAATTAATCACTGAAAATTTTACTTTTCAGTGCTATAAGCTTCAGAAAAAATGATTAGCTTTCTTTTAGATGAAAAATGGAAATCGGTCGAATAGTTCTTAAGAAAAATTGTTGCCCAATTTCAAAAACATTATTTCGAGAAAAACAAGTTTAAAGTTTACAATGGCGTTACGTTCAACGACCGACATTGCTTTCAATGAGCAAAACATGTTGTAAGGAATTGGAATATTACAAAACTGATTTAGGACAACAATCTACACACTTGAGAAATGAAAAAAAAATCGAAAATTTTTAAGCAGGCATGAGATTCTTCCGCGGATCCGCGGGTTTCCGCTTTTTTTTTTGTCATTTTCCGCTTTTTTTCGATTTTCCGAAAAACGCAAAATTCGCCTAAACATCGCGAAAAAAACGCAAATTTCACCAAAGGATCGCGGAAAAAGCGCGTATTTCGTCAAAAGATCATGCAAAAAACGCAAAATTCGCCAAGAGATTGCAGAAAAACGCGAAATTCACCTTAAGATCGCGAATTTCGTCAAAAGATTGCGGAAAAAACGCGAATTTTGCCAAAAGATCGCGGAAAAAACGCAAATTTCGCCAAAAAATATCGTGTGCAAAACGCGAAATTTGCCAAAAGATCGCTAAAAAGTGCAAAATTCACCGAAATATCCCATAAAAAACACTAATTTCATCAAAAGCATCGCTGAAAAAACGCTAATTTCTTCAAAAGTATTGCTGAAAAAACGCGAAATTCGCCAAAAGATAGCGAAAAAAAAAACGCAAAATTAGACAAAAGATCACAGAGAAACCGGAATTCGTCAAAGGATTGTTGAAAAAACTCAAATTTTCTCAAAGAATTGTTGAAAAAGCACAAATTTCTTCAAAATTTACAGCATTGGATTAAAAGATTGGTACCAGATTTCTTTTTAGTAATATAGAAAATTTGCCACAAAATTCCAAAACAAATTAAATTATAAAAACTTATGCGAAAATTCCAAAAACTGGCTTCAAGCTAACTGGTAAAAATCTCCTGGAATCAGGAATAACCATGCACTGATTAGTTGATGGTGCCACTGATAATGTTCTTAGAAAATCTATTTAATTCCTTAAAAACTTATTTTTTATTTAAAAAAAGAGTGCGACCTCTGGTCTATCATTTATTTAAGGTGGTTGCAATTATTAGCATATACCTGATTTGCTGTTTCAAGAAAAGTGTCTTACTAATTTCAAAATTTCAGTTAAAAAATGTTAAAGCCAATGAAAGGTTTTATTAATGTACTGTATCTTGATAAAATAGACTTTTTATGAGAGTCAGCAAATAATTTCTTTTTAATTTACTCAAAGCTAAATTGATGTAATATATATATATATAGTCAGTTTCTTATGTTTCAATGGTTAAATTTTACTTTAAAGTTTTATATATATATATATATATATATATATTGTATGTAATATATATTAATGCCAATTATAATATTTTGTTGCGCTTGAAATTCATAACTATTATTGCTGGAATGTCGTTCGCGCAGTTTTCAGCTTTTTTGCTTTTTTGTCAATCTCATCCCTGATTTTAAGCCAAAGAAGTAGGATTTCCCCTTAATGCAGCTAATGAGCAATTGAGTAATTTTGAATGTAAAGCTAAAACATATTTTTTCAGTACCGGGACCTGAAATATAAAACGCCCCTGTGTGTGGGTTAATAATATAATAAATAGTGTCAGTTCTTCGCTTATTCTTTATTTAGCTCGATTACGCCTCACAAAAATATCAATCGCACGAGAACGATACTTTTCAGAAGAATGAGGCAAATTTATCGTAAACTAATGTGTGTTTGAATTGCGGGAATTCAACTTATTATTATTTTTTTTACTAAATGATGTACCATTGGTTTTTCAATGAAATTTATATATTTTATAGTACTCGATGAGATAAATATTAGTTTCTTAGATAATAAAAATAAATTATTATTTATTATAATTTTTTTGACATCGAAGTAATTGATCGAAATTTAGGAGAAAATGTATAATATATTACAAATCCTTAGAAAAAAAAAATGCCGTTCATCTTATCTCTCTAACATGATTAGTTAGTAAGATATTAAAGTTTAAATTAATCATCCCATATGCAATATTTTTCTTTATATATCAAACTAATGTGGAGGGCCTATATGGAACATATGGAGCCTAAACACACATAAAAGTACTCGCATTTCGAGGTGATAACATACCAAAAGTTTCAGTATATAGGTTCCCACAGCCACTTTGCTATGCTTATCCTGGTAGACCCTTTCTGGTATTCTTAGAATATTCTTCAGAAAATTATTTAAATAATTAAGACGATGTGTTTTAACAATCTTGAATTAAATATTTCCATGCAATTTCCTTTAAATTTCACAACCGAAATAATGTTCTATTAAGTATTATATAATATATTAATAGTATACTTTTATTTAAGCAAGGTATTCTCTAAAACACTTTATAGAAATATAAAAATGGGAATTGGAGTCCCAATTTTTCAGTCATCTTGGGGGCTCATCTATATCCCGAATTCATGGTACAAAACTTTAAGGGTTGGTACAGGACACTGTAACAATAATTTATTGTATAGGAAATGGTCAAAAATTAATTTATTTAGTCAAAATTACAGGGTGTCTCACTCACCCAGAAAAAGGAATTGATTAAAACTACAAAACATGTTTTGTTTAGTACATTTTGGTTGTTTTAGCAAAATTCAAGTAAAATTGAACATTTTACTTGAATTAACAAAACATTTTTTGCTGACAATACAAAAAATTTTTTTGGAATTGCAAAAAAAAAAAATTTTTGTTGATTCAAACAAAATTTCCATTGACCTATATTTAAACAAAAAGTTTTCTTGGGTCAACCAAATTTTTGTTGATTCAACTAAACTTTTTTCTGGGTGCTCCAATCCGAAGTCGCGTTTTCGTTCATAACTTTAATAGTAGTGAAGATACCTTAATGAAATCCTTCAATACATACAAGGATAAGTCAGTTGCGATTTTTGTTAAAATATCTTCAATACTGTTAAAGTTGTGAACGAAAACGCGACTTCAGATTTGGAGTGAGACGCCCTGTAATTTTGACTAAATAAATGGATTTCTGACTCTGGTTTCCGATACTATAAATAATTGTTACAGTGCTCTGTACCAAACTGTTAATGTTTGTACCACGAATTCGAGTATTATGAATATTTTAGAGGGGAAGCTTGTGCTTCCATTGCCTTTTCGGTAATCAATCTCTGAGCACGAGTGCAATTAACTAAATTACCTCTTGACAGAAAAACTGAAATCACATCTCTTCCCTCACTGCTTAGCTGAAATATTGATCTGTAATGTATTTCATAGTCTAGCTTTCATTGGAAGATGATAAACAGAAAGGTCGTAAATGTGGAATATGTTTCTAGTGTAGATTTTATTAGATTCTGGCTTGAACTAAAGAGAGGCGGATAAGACTATAAAGCTATGTCCTGTCGCCTAAATGCAACGAGTGGAAATAAAATATTTCCGCATTAATCCGATTGATATTTCATAGTCCTGAAGGTGCAGAATATTATTTATTTATTTATTTATTTTGTGTCGCTATATTCTTGAAATTCTTGAGAATTTTGGCTCAAACCGTTTCTGTTTTTGAAGCTAAAATATTTCCTGGAGCAAATGTATGAGAGAGAGGCAGGATTTCTAATTAATCACTAACAAAGACACATCGGAGTGAGATTAAAAAACTCAAATCCATTGTACAAAAAATATCTATATAATAAATTTAAGCTTAATCGTATGATGTTCCAACAAAAGCACCAGACATAACATGCTTAAGAGGAGTGACAGTGTAAAATCCTAAAAAATTACAAATAAATAAATAAATAAAGTTTTCACCTAAAAAGCATTTTACATTTCCAATGGCGTCTTACACAAAGCGCAATTAAATAAAATATTGGATATAAACCTATAAAATACCTCTTCAACATTTCCAAAAACATTTAAATGCGTTTTTTTTTTTTTTTTTTTTTTTTTTTTTTTTTACTTTGTAGAAATTTTAATAATCAAAATATCGACTTCTATACTCTAGAGAGAAAATACATGAGATATGTACTTATATGGTAAATTATTAAATTTGTCTTTATAATTCTTTTAAAGGCAGTTCTCAAAAAAAAAAAAAAAAAAAATCCCCGCTTAACAACGCAAAATTTTCTGACACATTTTTAAACGTTAAAGCATAACACTTGCAGGCATAATTATTCAAGTGATTTTGAATCAAACAGTTTAGTTTTTCATTTCACGATATATTCATTACAATCTTTATTTATAAATTTATAAACTATTATTGTCTCAGAACGGCAGTTTTATCCCTTTCCTGCGCTGTCGCGTACAAAAATTAGGTTGAGAGTGGCAGCATTTTCTGAAAAATCTTCTGTGTATTTTCATATTTGCTAACAAAGCGTAAAACAGATCGAAAAATGTCCAGATCGGGAATGGAAACCGGATCCTTGGTATAACGCACCAATGCTCTACCACTAAGCTACCAGGACGATACCCAGTCTGGCATCTCTCACTCGCATATGTCGGTTCGGTAAGGCTGCAACCGCAGCACAAGATGGAAAAGTCTTCATGAGCACACAACCCTGTGTCACACATGAGACGAAGCAAATCCTATACCAAGGTTCCGGCTTCTATTCTCGGCCTGGACTTTTTTTTCACTCTGTTGCGGTTGTTTTGTGATTGCTTTGTTAGCAATATAAAAATTCATGTATTTAATATTCAATAATTTTGAGCGTAATTTCAATGCTGAATATTAATTGAAAAATTAATTAATTATAAATATTCTTACGTTATCAAAAAACGAAAAAAAAAAAAAAAAAGATTGATTACACAGTTTTTTAACATATGTTTGTGAGCAAAAGTAAATTAAAAAATGTGTCAGAAAGTAGCCAGTTTGAATTTGTAAACAGCCTTAAAAAAATTATAAAAGTGCGCTTCTAAGGAAATCCTTTGCATTTTCTAAAATATTACTTTCAAATTAAAAAATAACAGTAATATTTTTTTTGTGTGGAAATAAATGGTTTGTCAGATTTCTACATTCATTTTAAATCTTTTAACATTTGTTTGTTTGTCTCAGAACCACCGTTAACATACATCAGTGTTCATCAGTCAGAAGGGAGACAACGAATTATTTTTAGGGCTTCGTTCATCTCACGAAACCCTTATTTGTCTAACTTTTCTGTCTCTCCGTCACAGTGTTTCTACTCAGAAAACGTATAAGTTAGAGACTTGAAATTTTGTCTACTTACAGCTGAATACCCCTTGCCAGTGAAATTCTACATTAGGCTTCATTAACTCGCTACCAAACAAAATAACATCTGATGTTTGTCACTCTAAACATTCATGAATGTTGGCTATATTCAAGGGAAAGAAAGTTACTTCATATTAACCTAATCAAGTTTTCTGTCTTTTTCTGATCATTTGGATACAACTTTTTCTAAAGTCTTAATTATTGAACAAATGTTATTGAATTTCATTCTTGATTAATTTATCTTTCTATATAGCTGCAAAGTGCGTTCCATAAAAACTGAGAGTAAAATCATAAAAAATCAAGAAATATATTTACAGCAAAAAATACATCATTCTTTTTCAAAATACCTTCCCTCAGATGATATGCAACAGTCCCATCGTTCAACCCACTTTTCAAAACAAGTAGCGAAGCCTTTTTCTGGAAGCTGCTTCAAAGAACACTGCACTGTTGAAATAACTTCAGAATCTGTATTAAATTTTCTACCAAGGAGCTTCTCCTTCAATGTCGGAAACAGCCAGAAATCGCATGGTGTGAGATCTGGACTGTAAGGGAATGTGGCATGATTTTAATATTGCATTTACTAAGATATTGCTGAACAGAAGTAGCGACATACAGGCGAGCATTATCGTAATGTAATATCCAATTCCCCACCAGTGGCATGACGCTTTCTCGATATGTGTTAGCGCAAAATTTTCAAAATTGAAACATAATATTCTCCATTCACAGTAGTTTTTGGAGGCACAGCACGCTGATAGATTACACCTTTATGATCAAAGAAAATAATCATCATGACCTTTCCAGCAGATTTGGTTTGTCGGATTTTTTTCGGAGGCAGAGAATCAGTGTGTTTCCATATACACTTGTTGCGAACTTTTGTAAAGGGATGAAAATTACGTATCCAAGTTTCATCACCTGTTACTACAGTCTTTAGGAAATTCGGATCATTTTAAAGCATCTGTTTCCACTCACAACATTTTGGTGAATTCTTGTTTGCATTTGTTCATTAGTAAGGTGATGAAGGACCCAACTGGAACAAACATGGGGAAGCTGTAAATTGTTATGTAGAATGCGAAATATCGACATTTTCGAAATATTAGTTGATGCCGCTGTCTCCTCACATGTCATTCGCCGATTTTCTTGCAAGATTTCCCACACAGCGTTAAAATTTCGATCATTCACAATACTTTCTGTTCGGCCAGGCTTAGGAGCCAGTTCTGCAGACAAACGTCATTTTTTTAAAAATCACCATGCCATCTAAAAATCGTAGATTCACCAAAACATTTGTCTTTGTAAGCTTCTTTCATTAACTTAACTGTTTCTAGAGCTGTTTTGCCCAAACGATAGCAAAATTTTATGGCACAACACATTTCGTTATTTAACTCTGAATTACTCACCTCCATTTCTGTAGGGCAAATACAAACAGTTCTTTAAACAATTACGAAACTAGGAAAATAAAATTGTCTGATTCGTTTAGAATATTTATAAACGTACAGTTAACATTTTGAAAAAATTGCCTTGCAGTTTTATTTTTTAGTTTCGCGGTGTCGCCACTACGTAAACAATAACTCTCAGTTTTTATGGAATGCCCTTTGTATATACATTTAAAGTATTACTAAACATAATGCAGTCTTATTGGTCATCAAACCTAAAAAAAAAAACTCTTTTTTAAAAAGGTTTTCATAATTTTGGCCACTTCTATACATCTGCAAACTCAATCTGCTTCCTGTTTCGTTTCGCATTCCATATCTATGATTTTCTACTAAGAGCTCACCTTTCTTTTTTTCCAGTTCTAGCACTTCCGTCTCCCATTATTAATTTTATTAATTAAGAAACCATTAGTAATCTAATTTCATCAGGTAATTTAGAAATTCAAATTGTCCCTATCAGAGTAATTATTCTGTAATTTTTGATATTTTAACTGAACTTTTACTTATTTAGTTGGGCTTCATTCAACGAAACCGTAAATTTGGTAATTGCGAGGACCCTTATACAAGCAAATGCTGCGTATCCCTCGTCCTCGTTATAACCTAATTCAACTGTATTCATTTTTCTTCATATTTATCACAAAGAATTTCGTTTTGCAACTATGTGTAACCGGGAAATCAAGAAAGCTCTCTTCAAATACAAAATTTAAAATTCAGCTAATAAGAAACTTTTCCTTAATTGGTGACACTTTATTTGGGTTCCTTGTATCAAATCAGCCCAGAAAAGTTTGTAATTTATTTATTTTTGTTAAACGTTCCACGGAATTAGAAGAGTTCAATATATGAGACTGCTAAGGTTAAATTCACATGAAAAAATTTAATTTATATTTTCCCAAAAAATCTCCCGATTAATAAATTTTGTTTTCAGTGAGATATATTTAATAGACCCAAATATATTGTAGGCATTTTTTTAAAACTCAAAATCATAGTTTTAACTAATGTAAAATATTAATAAATTCATATTAAAATTATGAATTATTACCTACATCAATTTTTACATAAACAGAATGAGCATTGTCAAAAACATAGGTGTGTAAATTTACAGTTCATTCTAATAATTATTTTTCGAGATCTATCAAAATTTCGCTTTTTAGAGGACTAAAGTATCCACTTCCGTTCAATCACATATATAAGAAAATAAATCTACTAAAAAAAGTAAAAAGTGCCCAGTTAAACTGCTTGCATTGAGTTCACAGGCTATTCACACTAATTGTATATTATACTCTTATTTCAAAGAATAATGCCCCTCGAAAAATAAAGAAATCGACAGTAAACCTATATATCAAATTTGAAGCAAATAGGGTAATTCTGCATGAAATACCCATTTAGCTAAATTATGGGGATTAGCCCCCCCGTTTCCCCCTTTATACTTAACCAATGATCCTCCAAATCTAATCAGGGAAGCGCCTTATCGGAATAAACCTGTATACCAAATTTGAAGCAAATCGCATAATTCTATATGAAAACCCATTTATCTAAATTATGGGGGATTAGTCCTCTCCCGTTTCCCCCCCTTTATACTTAACCAATGAACCTCCAAATCTAATCAGGGTAGCGCCTTACCAGAATAAACCTGTATACCAAATTTGAAACAAATCGGATAATTCTGCATGAAAAACCCATTTATCTAAATTAAGGGGAAGGGGATTAGCCCGCGTCCCCCCTTTATATTTAACCAATGAACACCCAAAACTAATCAGGGAAGCGCCTAATCAGAATAAACGTGTATACCAAATTTTAAGCAAATCGGATAATTCTGCGTGAAAAACCCATTTATCTAAATTAAGGGGATTAGACCTCGTTCCTCCCCCCTTTATACTTAACCAATGACCCCCCAAAACTAATCAAGGAAGCGCCTTATCAGAATGAACCTGTATGCCAAGTTTGAAGCAAATCGGATAATTCTGCATGAAAAACCCATTTATGTAAATTAAGAGGGGATTAGCCCTCATTCCCCCCCTCCTTTATACTTAACCAATGAACCCCCAAAACTAATCAGGGAAGCGCCTTATCAGATTGAACCTACATACAAATTTGAAGCAAATCGGATATTTCTATCAAGAGTTATCGCGTTACGTACATACATCAGAAACTGCGGGCACATTAGCTCCTAGACTTTGATAGCCTGTGAGCTAATAAAAAACAGTGACCAAAAGATTCTTATAAATGAAATTTGAGAGAGATGAGCGTTTATCTTTGTTTATTTTATGCATGGATCGTCTCTATACAATTTTACTTGTGTGATACTGGAAGTTTTCCTGCGAGATCCTATTTTAATTTTTCTAAAATTGGGGCTACACTTTCTTTTAAACTGTATGAATATTTAATAACAATTATAAACTATACCTTCTCTGGGATGCCTTGATACAATGAACTGAAACATGGTTTCTAACGGGGATTTAAATAAAATCAAGCTGGTACAATGAAAACAAATGTACTCATATTCTGAAAGAAAGAAGACATTATTCTGAGTCTAAAGACACCTTTGTTGTGATTTATATGGTAAACGATCGGCGAATAACGATCGGCGGTAAGTGTTTCTTCTTTTTTACTCTGACTATACATCACACATATAGTAGATACTAATATCTATAATGAAGCAGAAAGGAGAATGAAAATTACTTGTTATATGTAGACCTCGTTATAACCTATTTCTTTACAACATTAATGACCTTATTAAGAATTTAGGAATTTTTATTAATGGGGCGTTAGTGGTACATACAGATATTACAATGAATGTTCAATAATAAAAGAGTTGTTTAACTTCCGTAATATTTTTACGATTTTGAATTACATTTTTATATTTATATTATTTAATATAATTTATATTAATTTATCACATTCGATGCATGTCAAAAAACCATTAGTAATCTAATTTCATCAGGTAATTTAGAAATTCAAATTGTCCCTATCAGAGTTATTATTCTGTAATTTTTGATAGTTTAACTGAACTTTTACTTATTTAGTTGTGCTTCATTCTACGAAACCTTCAACTTGGTAATAGCGAGGACCTTTATACAAGCAAATGCTGCGGATCCCTCGTCCTCGTTATAACCTAATTCAACTGTATTCATTTTCCTTCATATTTATTTCAAATAATTTCGATTTGCAACTATGTGTAACGGGAAATCAAGAAAGCTCTCTTCAGAAATACAAAACTTAAAATTTAGCTAATAAGAAACTTTTTCTTATTTTTCGTACAACACATTATGTGCAATAAAGCAGGGCTGTCACTGGCGACCGCTTTCTCAAAACAAAATTTTTCCAGATACACTTTGGCAACATGTGCAAGAGTGCATACTACAAAATTTATTTTTTTTAAATAGTGGTGCGAATAGAATATAAAACTAGTCGTCAGTGGCAGCACTGCAAATTTATATTTTTCTGTTTAATGAGGAATAAAGTAAAAACTGTTAGAATTGATTTGATTATAAAATTTAGGGTACATCAGTATATTATTATTTATTATTCTACCTTGCATATCTCCAAAATATTTGCTGTATTGTCACATGATGTTTTTTTAGAACACGCGTAATTATGCATAGCTGGAAAGTCAGAAAAATTCTACTTATTGTAAATTATGCAACTTAAAATTCCGCCGAATTTGAAACTTTACCCAATATTTTTGTACAAGAAGCAAAGTTCTTTTTTTATAAAACAAAACTCTGCTAGAATTACTTTGATGCATAAATTTAGTGTGTGTTACTAGAATATAATAATAAATAAATAGAAGTTTAAATTAAATAAAATAGAGCATAATTTAGAGTATAGGGGGTCTTCAACCTGTGACCTGCAGACCACCAAACAACTATTATTTTAGAACAGAAAAATTTGCCTTATGTAAGGACAGAAACTTCGAGATTTAATTGGCGAAAATTACCTTTCAGAATTTGTGATGGCAAACGACTTTCAAGCAAAAAGGTTGACGCCCCCCTAATTTAGAGCTTTCAAAAATTATGGCTTGCCCTTTGAGCTGTTCACATTCTACTAATTAAGGAGTATTAAGTAGCGTATCTTGCATATTTATCTCCAGAGTTTTCGTTTGGTATCACAAAACAAGAACGAATAAACAAGAACGAAAAATCATGCGTCAAGCATAGATTATATAACACTTTTCAACGTTTCCAAAATAATTTTACAAATCGTACCGTTTAATAAGCTAAAAGATAACATCTAAGTAAACAATTTGGAAAACGCATAACATATTTAAAAACATAATTTCAGGAATTTCCAACATATACAATATTTGGAAAAATATCCGAATACTTTTATTCAGCCCTGTATAGGATCTAGATTTGTATATATACTATACATTAGGATGCTAAATTTTAGTTCAGTTAGGAAACGCGTAGCACAGTTTAAAATTCTCCGGCTGGAGTTTCTGCCAATAAACGGAAATGTGTTCGCGAACTTTTGTGCTTCCCTGTATAGGATCTACAGAATTTATACACACCACGTAATAGATAAAAAGCGAGTTAAAATTAAAATCGCGTTCAGTAACTTAAAACGCACTTCCAGGAATTATTGTTAACATACAGTAGAGAATTCTTTTGTGTGTCCCTGTAAATGAAAGATGACTGCTATACACACACTATTCTGTAGTAAGCCTCTTGTAATGCACCTCAGTGATATATATACATTTCAATGCGTTTAAAATAGTGAAACATTTATTTAATTAAACCGCAGACGATTTTTCTCCATAGACCGCAATGTAACGGAATTCTTTTGAGTGTCCCTGTAAAAAAACTATAAGTGCTACACACTTCCATTGAAATAGGGAACATCCTATAGATAACGACAATAACATATAAAAATTGCAGATCAATCCGAGCATATTTACGGGAGTTAGAGCACGGACAGACGGCCAGACAAACCGAAGTCATAAAAACTTTTCAACTTAGGTTGGAAAGTGTTAAAAATATAAATAGGGTGAAACCCCAGTTATTGACACCTAACCAGTAACTGACGCACTTGAGCAAAAATCTAACTCAAATAAGCATTTTGTTGTAAAATTTTGCAATGTAATGTCATCTAGTGGTAAATGAGACACTTACTTTTATTTTGAAGTCAATTTATTCACCACTTAGAGGGCTAAGAACATATTCAATTAGGAAGAAACTTTTGAGAATACAAAAAGTGCCATTTTGAAGCAACCATCTTATTTCAAAAATTAAGAAGTGTTTTTCAAGTCTATTTGTAATGCAACCATCCTAAACTTTTTTTTCTTAAAGTTATACTAGTAGAAATTATTTTAAAGATGCATATGATCTATTAAAAGGCTATGATTTAATGTTTATAGTTATTTAATTTAGGTTAATGGGGGAGGGTGTCAGTTATTGGTTCCTAGAATTTCATTTCACCAGTCTTTGACAAAGGTGCGTTAGTTATTGGTTAAATTAACAAAAATTGAAACCTATTATTTGAACTGCTTAAAAGGCATAATAATTAGTTAAATTTATCTTGTAGTAAACACCATTAAAATTTAAGTTGTTTTACCAGCGTCTGACACCAGATGTCAGTTACTGGTCCATAAATGTCAGTTATTGGATATCTGCATTACTAATAATGCAGGTACTAAATATTACTGCTAATATACTTTTACTATATACTCTGCATTAGTAATAATGCAGTACTAAATACCACTTTTTATGATAAACATTAATGTATTTTTTTTTATAATAAATAATAAAGTTTTTTTTTTGAAGCATTTTAATCTTTTAAAATAAAGTCTCAGTCACTGGTTCACTTTGTGTCAGTTATTGGTGTTTCAAAATAAAGATGGTGTCAGTTACTGGAGTTTTTGACCATATTTATAAATAAAATTTATTTTTAATAATAAAATGTATAACTTTTTCAAAATTTTGCCAACAATAATTTTTAAATATATCTCTACTTTCCTTTCAAAAACAAAGGTAAGTATAAAATAGATTAAAATTTTGGTAATAGTGATTTGAACAAGAAAGAATCTTTAAAGTGTCAGAAACAAGTGGGTTTCACCATAGTATAGTTTGTTTAAGAATACGTACAATTTTTGTATAGTCGGGAAATCAGGAAAAACATGTTTTTTCGCAAACACGAAATTTAAAATTCAGCTTAATTTGAAACTTTTCCTAATTTTTTTCGTATTATACGTACGACACATAATATGGGCAAAGTTTTCCCTTTTCTGTTTAATAAGGAATAAAGAAAAATATGTTTGAAAAAATATTTTGATGATCAAATTTAGTGTATGTCAGGGTAATATTACGTATTAAAGAGCAAATTATTCCTCCATCATGCACTACATCCTAAATTATTCCACTAGTCCTTTCATCCAATAAGGGAGGTTTGTAATACGCGCATGCCCTATCTACACCTACCACCCAATTTATCATACTGATATAAAACTTATTCATGAAAATAAATAATTCAGAAAACTGTTTCAAAGAAACTTCCCTGAGGAATGAAAATTTACAAATGTGATGAGGAAATCTTTTAGCGTAATATAATAAACAGTTCAAATAATATAATTTTCATACCAAATGTGAGAAGTGCCTCTATTCACAAAATTTTATTTCAACCCCCTCTACATCGGTTCTGATTGGAGGGATTTTACAACCACTTGTGGAGGTGGAGGGGGGAGGAGTATTGGAAGGGGTGGCTTTTATGCCGAATAATACATAAAATACCGATCGTCACAGAGCAGGCACTGATTGAAATAAAATTTCCCAGAAATATTTACCGCATTTTCTTTTAACAGCCAAGAAAAGCGTAAAGTTGCAATGTACGCCTCTTTGGTCAAAGCATCTTTTGCCTCGAAGAAAACATTGCCTGACAAGTGAGTTTTATGGCAATTTTACTTCTTCGTTGATATTTTATAATAATTTTGTCATTTTATATTAGGTGATATTTAATATTTTATAGCGTGTCATTTATCTTTCCAGCGTTTTTTTAGATCTTATTTATTTATTTATTTTTTATTTAATAAATATCCATTAAGTCCTTTTTATTTTATTTTATTTTATTTTATTTTTTACTTTATTATTTTTTTTGAGGGGAGGGGGGGGGGGCGCTTAATGTGACTCACTGTATAAAGTTTACTATGATTCATGCAAAGTTTGCAGTGACTTTCAGTTTTACTTCTTGCTATGAGTCGTGCAAAGTTTACTATAATTTGCTGTTTTGCTTTAATGTCTGCAATTATTTGCTATTTTACTACTTCCTTGTTACATTATAATGATCTTTTTATAGTATGTGATTTTATAGTAGGTGATACTTAATATTTGAAAGTGCGTTATTTATCTTTATAAGTAAATCTTCCAGAGTGTTCCCATATCTGTTTCTTTTAATCAAGATGCGTACACTGCAATTATTTGCTATTTAACTGCTTCGTTGTTAGATTATAATGATCGTTTTACATCATTTTACAGAAAGGTGAAATTTAATATTTTTGAATGTGCGTTATTTATCTTTATAAATAAATCTTCCAGAGTTGTCTGCTTTTTTTTTTTTTTTTTTTTTTTTTTTTTTTTATCAAGGTGCGTACATTCCTTGGAATTCCCAAGGATTCCGAAACCACTATTTCAAAATTTTAGAAATTGTCTATTATTTTAGAAATTGTCTATTAAATATTTCAGTGACAAAATTCGCAATCACGTCGATAATTGTGGAATTTGCAACATTTGTCTGCGATTAAAGAGGGTGAAACATTCTGTTAAAAATTGTAGTAAAATTGTACGCACACCCTGTTTAATTTAATAATTTTATATTAATTACTTATCCATCATACGTAGTATAGGGTAAGTCATGTAATCGCTTTGAAAATCGAAAAAAAAAAATTTGACAGATTTACACGTTTCAGACACTGGAGATTCTGAAAGACATATTTTTAGAAAGAAAAACATTGCCGTCCGTCTGTCTGTGTGTCTGTAAACGCTCTATCTCCCGAACAAATTGAGATAGAGACTTGAAATTTGGTATGTACTTAGTATGTAATAATGGAAAGAAGCTTATCGAATTTTAGTAACCTTGAATATCCGGAACTATTTTTTCGGACTCTCGAAATATTCGTTCTGATAAAAGGTATATAAAAATTTTCGAAATTGTTTATGAATGGAGTGAATATAAAAGACAATAAAAAAACATAAATTTTGCATAAAGAATGAAGTCGATCGGATAATTAGTTGCCGAGATATTTGTAATCACATTTTCCACTCTCTTCGATTTTTCATGACCCTGTATTTCATTCAAATTTCAATTCAAAAATATATTTTAATAGAACATTATTTTAAGTCAGAATTTCGAATTTATTTTTATCCAAATATGCATAAAATATTTTATTTAAATAAGATTTTATGCGCTAAGTGTGTTTTATGGATATTTTGCCATAACGATGTTCTTATTTTGTATTTTACCTCGCATTTATATGTACAGATAAATTCTTTCCATAATGTTTTTACATAGTTTTCTTTTATTTGTTAAATATTAGATTAAATTTAGGGATTTTTCTCTTTTTTTAAGTATTATGAAATTTCTGGTATTCAATATTTTGTAGCATTTTATTTATATTTATAGATAAATCTTCCAGCGTTTTCCTTCTATCTTTTTCTTTTAACCTCCTATGCTCCGACGGTACTTTTACCATATTGTTATGATTATTTATAAACTTCATTTAAAATTTCGATTTGCAGAGTAATACAAAATAGGATGAGTTATGGACACTTTATTTTATCATGTTCAAAAAGCATTACTCGATGTGCAAAACAAAAATTTTTTGAAATGGATAAACTCTTTTCCATTTACAATTGTTCACTTTTCTTGATGTTGAAAGACATGGAGTGGACAGTTTCAGTTCTGACAAATTTCTATATTTATACTGTAAGGTCACGATATTTGTGGATTTAATAATTCTATAAAATACAATAAACAATATTATTTTTAGGTGGAGATCCAAAGATGAGGAAATTTTCTCAAAAGAGTGAAAAGTATCTAGGTCGGTACTCGAAACCTTGAATATACGCACCAAAGCTTTGCCTCTGAGCTAGAGTCCGGCATCGGGTCGGGTTACCCGCTTTTAACCGCACCCGACCCGACCCACGGTTTGGGTCGGGTCGGGTTGGCGCTATATTTTTTCGTTGCGATTCGGGTTCGGGTCGGGTTGACTTCTACTTTTTTGTTGCGGTACGGGTTCGGGTCGGGCTGACTTTCATTGTTTCGGGTTCGGGTCGGTTTTGGGTTGGATCCATAATGCACACTCCCGAAAAGCGACCTCTTACGCTACTTGGAAAGGAGGAAAAAATGCCATTCTTCTAATCACTTGATTATAACTCGCTTTTTTTTTCTTTTTACAAAATGTGTTCTGTGCAGCAATTTGCGAATGTCAGCGACAAATTTCAGTTGCAGTGTCATAGATTTTTCTATTAACGCTTGCTGATAAAACAAACCAAAGTGCTAACTCACGAAAAGAATACCTTTTCTTGTGGTTAACCCTTTATCTACTAACGGATTATTATGTTTAATGTTTTAATACCGGATATCTTTATTCGCAATAAAAATTGTGAAAGAAATAAAATGCAATTGAACTGCCTGGTCAGCATATAACGAGTATTTTAAAGTTATCAAAAAATAAGTCTTTGGTAATTGCACTGTAACTTGTAAACTTTGCCCATTTAATAAAAAATGTCGGTTCCAAAATCGCCCGCTTTCAACATGAGGCTGCACATAGAGGTGAGTTAGCATTTTCATTATTAATAAAAATTACTGGATCGCATCTCGCATCGAATATCTAAAGGCTATAAACATTAAAAGGAATATTTTCAAATTCAGAAAAAAATATTTTCATCCAATTGTTAATATCGCAAAAATTCATTTTATTAACACGACTTTTGATCGCTTGAAGTATTTGTTCCATGCATGGCATAAAAATTAATTGAATGCATATTCCCTGCAGTAGATAAAAAAAAGTTCCTGTGGGGGGAAAACATGGCCAAAGAATACTTAACTTCGTTTTTATTAGCCTAGTTATAAATTTTTGCGAGGTTTCTATGAGCAGTTCTCGATCTTTCAATATTAAAAATTGGGTTAATTTTAGAGGTCGTCTACAAAGTGAAGTCATTACAAAAACATTTAATACTTTTCAACAGAAAATAGCATTAGTATTTAAAATAAAATCAATTAAAAATTCATTCCATCAAATACAATTAATTAACACTGCTATTACATCTATTAACAGTTTTCTGAGATTAGTCACTTTTTCGATAAATTATGGTCTCTCAAACTGTAGTTCAGTTATTTTTAAGACTCAAAAACTATTTGGCAGAACGTGATGAAATTTTGTAAGGTAGTTTAGAAGTTTCTAGTAATCGACTTCTAAAATATTTATAGGTTATAATTTATAGTTTTTTCGAGTATTAATTTTCGATTTTTTTTCATTCAGATATGGAAATTAGATACAAGATATTCTAAAACTTTCCGTCCAATGTTACTTGAAATTTGGTATACGGGCATAAATTTCAACGTAAATTAAAAATATTTTGTTCCAATTAGAGAGTTGTGATTGAATGTTGCCATTGATCGTACATTTAAAAAAAAAAGTCCTGAATTTTTTAATTTTTTAATTTTATATATATATATATATATATATATATATATATATATATATATATATATATATATATATATATATATATATATATATATATATATAAAACTAATAATAATATAATTGTGGACTATAATTGGAGATATAATTGTGGAGATATAATATGGATATATGTGGAGATATATTGTGGAGATATATTTGTGGACTACTTTTTCATAATTGTATGGAAATATGGATTTATTATCTCTTCCTTCGGTTTCGGGTATAAATATTTTTGGTGTTCGGGTCGGTTTTGAGTTGACTTTAAGCAAAATTTTCAAGTTCGGGTCGGATACAACCTGTGGCTGAGGGTTTCTGCTGTCAAAACTGGTAGACGGGAGGTGCTGGGTTCAAACCCCTGTCGCGCTCGTCAACCTAACCATTCGGAGTTTTCCGTGGTTTTCTTCGAACCTTGCAGTATAGATAATATTAGTATAGATAATTATTAAAACTGATGAAGATATTGTCAGTTGCATATGGGTATGCTGTGCGTGCATCAATCACCCTGCGTCGTGTAACTGCACAGTTTGTCAAAATGATCTGAAACAAACAAAAACAAATTCTTCAGAAAACATTGATTTTGGGGAGAGGGGGGTGCATGAACCTATCTATAATGATATTGAACGAAATTTGGTAAAATAATAGTCGTTTGAAAAAAGTGTAATGTTTTTGCATGGCTTTAAAAATATTATTATTATTATTATTATTGCATATGAAAGGTTCATGGCTCCAAAAAATAAATAATCTTTGATTTTCAAAGAGAAAAAAGTTGGTTGGTTGACCCACATTTAAACGTCACTTTACATGGCGCGGTGAAAAATATCGCTTCAGATGAACGAAGACTATGCTTTCGGGTCGTCTTTGCGGTGTCGGAAGGTTAAAATCATATTTCATAATCCTTTACGCAAAATCTTTTAATTTTTGAAATACAATATGAATGTTTTAATTTCAATTGCTTCCTGATGGTTATTTTAAAATTATCTTTCACAAAATTAATAACATTAACCCTTTCCGGCGCGGAATAAATCTGTTTGTAAAATAATGAAAAAATGGACTGACACCAGATTTTACAAACGATTTTCTTAGAAAAGAAAAACTTGCTGATTTACTCGTACTTTATAAAAGGAAAATTTTAATTAAATATTCTTGGTGCCGTTTGTCAGTTTTGGAATTAAAATTAGGTGTCCTTTTTTGTGACCACCGCCCGCTAAAGGGTTAACTCCTTGACCCTAACTGTTCTCAAATTTCCTGATCAACAACGCGAAATTTTCTGACTCATTTTTAAACGCAAAGGCATACAATTGGCAGGCTTGACTATTAAAGCAATTTGGAATTGAATAGCGTTTTCCATTTCTTTATAAATAAATTAGTTATCCAGTTATAAGCGCGATTCTTGTCACATGAAGACAATTTTTCCTTTTTCTCGTGCTGCCGCTTCGGGAATTCGGTTTAAAATGCCCACTTTGACAGTATTTTCTGAAAGATCGTCTACCTTTACCAAAAAATGGAAAATACAATTCGATTACATAGTTTCTGAATAAGAACACCTGCCAATTGCATGCGTTTCTGAACAAAAATGAATTCAGAAATGTGTCCGACGGCAGTTCCTTTGGATTTGAGAACAGAGCCTTTTACAGCTCATTTCATTTTGACCAGTAAAGCTATCTGACTGTACAATAATAACTGTTTACTGTAAGTAGGGGCTTTTAATATTACGATCGAAACCTACATTATTAAAACAGTATTTAGTTAACCCTTCGTGCGAAAACTTTTAATTTGTCAAACGAAACACAAAGAAATTAATGAGATTAACTCTTCGAATACTTAAACAGCTCATTTCAGTTATGAGCATATAACTATATCTTATTAACCAATGACAACTAGTTAACAATTAATGGGAACTTTTTTTATATTATGATCTAAATGGCATTACTAAAATTAGCAATTAGTTAAACTTTCATGCAAAAATTTAACTTTATGATGCACGATATAAATTTTTAATTTTTAGCTGCTTTCTGTTGATTGATTTAAAATTATATTTCACAAAATCAATAATATCAATTCTTTGACAAAAATGTTACAACAAATTCATCATACTATTAAGATAATGTGTTAGGTCTGATATTTACAAAAAAAATCTATTTTTTTTTTTTAATTTCAATGATTTTCAGAGTGAAACCGCACCAAAGAATAAAGCTTCTGCTCATACTTCAAAAAATACCGCTGTATTCGTAGAAAAAATAAAAAAATTCACACAGGTAATTCATTTATACTTTTCAACATATGCTTAAGAATTCACCTGACGTTTCAATTATGGCTTTTGTGCATTTGGTCTGCTAAAAAGAGCTTTTTCAAAGCGCAAAACAACCACGAACGATGGACTGTGGAAGGTTTTTAAAGAGGCATGGAAAAAATTACCCCTGTAAAGAGGGGGTGTAAAATCTGAGCGTCAGTGGGTCGATTGTCACCACTAAATTTTATTAGTATTATTCGCTTAGTAAGAATACTATTAAAATTTAGGCGAAGAATACTAATAAAACTAAGTGAGGGCAATCAGCCCTCTGGCGCTCAGTTCTTACACCTCTTAACGGTAAATTATACACGAAAAAAAAAAAACTTCTATTATGGAAAGCATGATGCAGAATTAGAATCCAGAAACAAGATTATCAGATCGATCATTTAAAAAAATAATATTCACATTTTAAACATTAAAAAACAAGTGGGTAAGTGTGATCGAAGATCGCATAAAGGGTTTCGTTTAATATTCCTTTCAAAACACTTTATCCTTTCTTTAATAAATAATAATAAAAATTCATGTTTTTTATAAAGTAAAAATTTACCGGTCTATTTTTCTGTTTTCTTCGAAAATCTGAACCGGTCCGATAGCGGGCGAAGCCTGCTATTATACCTCTGTCGTAATAATATCTGTCATGTGGACTAAATGCGATATTAAAAAAAAAATCAATTTCAAAATTAAACATGTTGTACAGAGACCTTCAAAATGTTATGCCAATATTTCCATAATCGGGTTTTTATCATGATTCAATACGTCCCTCAAACTTATATATTTACTATTCTCTATTACTCATATTGATACTCTCTTTGTATTATTCTCGCATAAGCATTTGAAAAATCCGTTATGACGTCAGATTAATTTTCTTTTTAATTCTCTAATGACGTCATATTAAGCTGCTTTCTGTATTTACACATTCTCATGCGCCTTGTATTACTGAGAAATGTTTGAAAATTTCCGTTTTATTACAAATATGACGTCTTATTAATCTTTTTTTTTTTTTTTTCAATTTGTGAAACTTTTTATTTCATTTTCATTTTTCACGTGGAAATCTTTCAATATAGAAAATTAATTATTGTAGAAAGAATTTTATTGTGGATTTTTAATTGTTGCCAACTGCTATAACGAAAAATGTTTAAATTTAATAGAAAAAGGCTGTTAGATTTTTGGTTTTTTATCTCTCTATATTAAAATAATACGATTTTTTCAAATTTTATAATTTTGAGCTTTATAGCCGGTATTCAGCGATAAGTACACAAAGTTTCAACTCTGGAAGTTAAATAGTTTCTGAGAACCGGATCTGTGACGGACAGACAACGAAGCGGGAGTAATAGGGTTTCGTGAGATGAACGAAACCTTAAAAACAACCTTCAAAATCGTCTAAAAAATGTGCGAACACTCTCTGTAGATCAGTTCAATGACCAGTAAAGTTACCCAACTGTTTAATGATAAGTATCTTACAAATAATGGCGCCTTTTTCTTCAGTAAATATATGAATAATTGCTCTACAAATTACTGTAACGTGTCCTAAAAAATGTCGAAAATACTCATACTTTGCTTTGCTGAAAAAAAAAAATGCCTATGGTTTTCAAGGGGTAAAAATTAGCATGTCTAAAACTCTCTTTTTTACCTTCGGCTTACTGTGGTTCATAAAGAATAAAAATACTAAGCAAAAATATCTCCACATATTTGTCATACTATAAAGTTCTCGGAAATATAAACTAGCGTTGTTCGTGCTGCTAAACTCAACTTAACCGAATACCCCTGGCAGTCTTTCTATAGCTGAGCACACAGAGTTGACAGTTTTATAGCACCCGGTTCGTGTCTTATTAGATTCACACCTCTAAGATGTTTTTAACGAGCCTATTTGATTTTTTGAGCCTGTAAGATGATGAATCAAACTGCATTGAGATTTGGGTAAGTGAACTACGAACAATATTCTACTCAAAGATCTACTGGGATAAAGAAAACTAAAGTTTTCTTTGATTGAAGGTAACCAGAATTTTGTTTTTCTTAGAACAATGTTTGGTATGACGGTTTGGATGGTTTGGTAAGTCGTTAATTTTATCTATTAAACTGGTTAATTTTAATAATTGGCCAAAATAAATATTTGACCGTTTTTGGTCAGTCAAAATAAATAATAACTAAAAATTTAAATTAAAGACTTGTTAACTATATATAGATTTCACATTCATAAATCTAAATACGGCATCTAAAGTTTACTATGACGTATCCTTTTTTTGTGAAACAAAGCTTTTTTTTTTTTATATAATCATAAAAAAATACCGTGTTAATGAACTATTCATATATTCACTTACAATGCTAGATAAAAATGACTATATAAAAAAATAATTTATGTCACAAAAACCATTTTGTGGACTTTTTGTCGTGTATTGTTGCTCTTGGTGCATCCAGCGAAAGTCCAACAATAAGCCAAGTAAGTCCAATAATGTTTATTTACATGTTTTCTTTCCATTTACTTTTGTATATCCGCTAATGTTTTATACATTCATATCTATAAATTATTTATATATTACTATTTATATATTATTATTTACGTATTTGCCTCTAACGTTTCAGTAAGAGATAAATTATTTCAATTTCAAAGGCAACCCTTCCTCAAAACAAATATCGCAAAAGGATAGCTTAATTGCCACATTTAGATTTAATAAAGCGAAATCTTTAAAAATGAACCACTTTTTGTTTAAAGAGGATTTTGTTGCCGACCAATGATATTTTGTCGATTTCTCATAAAAAATTATATTTATATTTACCAGTCAATTTTCTGATATCGCTTTGACAAAAAGTCCAACTAAGATGTGCTAAACTTATCTGGCAATTTTGATTTATTTATGTATACTCAAGGTAAGTTGCTAAATTTGAAATAATCTGATTACAAGAATAAATAAATCGAATTTTATTGATGCTTAAAGTAATTCGAGACATACAAAAATCGCAACAAATCAAATTTTTAATTTTTTGGATTTAAAAAATGCTCTAGAACAGTGGCGTACGCCCTACAGGGGGCCAATTTGAGTTTTCAGGGGGCATTTCCAGATTAGCTAATCCCATCTCCTGCGAGTTCTTTTTGTCTTTTTTAGAAAAGTCATATTGTAAATTTTAATAAAAATTATGCAAGCAAATATGAAAAATAAATTTTCATTCAATTTGAAAATTGTTTCATTCAAAAGTGCAAAATATAACTGTTACCAGAAAAAATATACGAAAATTTTCAAAAAAAAAAAAAAAAAACCCTCCCCATCTTTTTTTTTTTTAGACAGCTTGTATCATATTTTAAAATTCTTTGTAATTCTTTTTTTTTTTGTGTTTTGTTGTATTTTAGAATTATACATAACTTTTTCGACTATTTATTGAAGAAGCCTTGTTTCTATTTTCTGTGCAATATGTCACACGGATGAAACTTTTATACGAGGGGCAGTCGGAAAATAAGTTTCCCCTGGCGACTGTGGACAGAGGTGTGTATGAAAGACATAAAATGTAATGAGACATTAAAGATAAAACATAACTTTATTTATCCACATAAGTACATTGAGAGATTTGTCATACCGCTTTATAAGTTTCAAAAAGCCCTCCAGGAAAAAATCAGGGCTTTGCATACGGACGAAGTGTTGAACGGCCATGGGCGAAAGACGACACAGCAGGGGAACGCGAACGTGCAAGACACCCATACACCATTGGGTAGAGGTCGACCGCGATCAAGCAGATGGTGCTGTTGCAGTTTCGTCTGTATGCGAAGCCCTGATTTTTTCCTGGAGGGCTTTTTGAAGCTTATAAAGCGGTATGACAAATGTGTCAATGTACTTGGTACTTATGTGGAATAATAAAGTTATGTTTTATCTATAATGTCTCATTACATTTTCTGTCTTTCATACACACCTCTGTCCACAGTCGCCAGGGGAAAATTATTTTCCGACTGCCCCTCGTACATGAAATTTCTTAAAGAGTGATTTGAAAGTGATAGTCTTGAGTAGATTTAGCCTCTAAAATTTTTTTAAATACTTAGCTGATACCAACCTAATAAAAATAATAATTACCCAAATGAATATGAGGGGACAGAGAAGGAATAGGTTAGTAGTAAATTTCTTATGGCTATGGTGCTAGCCTCATACACAAGTATATACTTCACGGTCAACTGATGATAATGGGAAGAGAAAATCTGCTACTATTAGAAAAGTTGTGTTGCGATGGGAAAGGAAAATGACTGCTTAAAATTGATAAAGATAATAATCCTGAAATGTTTTTTTGTGTATTATATTATTCATTGAAAACTTTTAATATACAAAAATATACCATCTGTTCCTAATGAGATACTCGAATCAATTGTAAAATGCATTAAAGCTATCAAATTCAATAAGAAATGTGAAAAAAAAATTGCAGATAATATAACACTTTTGTTTCATAAACAGGTGAGTTTGGCAAAGAACAACAAAATTCATCTAGATATGAAGATAAAGATGTATTGCTTAGTTGAAGTCGTGTTAAAATCATAATTGTAAATTTTTACTGTTTAATAAGCTGAAAAAAAAGTTGTAGTAACGCGCCAATGTTACCCATTTCATGATTAGCACCACGTAATACGGTTTTATAGGGTGCACAAAATTATTTAATTTAAATTTTCACCTTATCTAATCATCGATTTTCAGCGATTAAATAAAGTGAAAACAATA
This sequence comes from Maratus michaelseni, assembly GCA_963931845.1. Taxonomy (NCBI): domain Eukaryota; kingdom Metazoa; phylum Arthropoda; class Arachnida; order Araneae; family Salticidae; genus Maratus; species Maratus michaelseni. Next base: position 224,128,810 of record OZ007599.1, read on the forward strand.
AAGTGAAATTCGGAAAAGTGGTGGCCTGTAAATTAAAAGACGCAAACTGTGCATCGTTGTAAAGGCGTTACTGACTTTTTAACACTTTCTAACCTAGTTAAAAAGTGTTTATGACTTCGGTTTGTCGTCTGTCGTCTGCCGTCTGTCCGTGCTCCAACTCGCGCTACAATATGCTTGGATTGAACTGAAATTTTTGTATGTTATTGTCGTTCACTACAGCATGTTCCTTATTTCAAATGAAGGATGTAGCACTTATAGTTTTTTTTTTTTTTTTTTTTTTTTTTTTTTACAGGGACAGTCAAAAGTATTCCGTTACATTACAGTCAATGGGAAATAATAGTTTCAAGTGCATTTTGATGGTGCTACGCCATTTGAAACATAATGAAATTGATATATATTTATGAAGCGCACTAAAACATGCTTTTTGTAGACTATGGGTATAAAGCATTTATTATTCATTTACAGGGTCAAACAAAAAAAATTCTGTTACACATTGTTCGACGGGGAAAAATCGTTTGCAGTGTAATTTATTGATATTTCGCTATTTCAAACATAATGAACATTATATGCATTACTGAGGTGCACTATAAATTGCTCTCTTGTGTGCATTGCGTTTATTTACAGGGACATGCAAAATATATTGATTACAGTACATGTGCAATATATTTACAGTCTATGTGTGATAAGTGCGTTTTAATTTTATTTAATTTTATTTTTATTTTATTTTTTTTAAGTTTAACTTTTTTTTTCATAGTACGTGTGTGTTTATAATCTCGGTTGTTCATATACAGGGCTACATAAGAGAATCCGTAAGTATTTTATTTCCGTTGTAATTTAATGATGTTTCGCTATTTCAAAAATAATGAAAATTATAGGCATTACTGAGGTGCATTATAAATTGCTCGCTTAAAAGTATGGTGTACATTGCGTTTATCGTTCATTTACAGGGACACACAAAATAATTCGGTTAGAGTATACGTGCGATAATTACAGTCTACGTGTATAAGTGCGTTTTCAAGTTTGGTTTTCGTTTTTAAGTTTAACTAATTTTTTTCATATTACGTGGTGTGTATAAATTCGGTTGATCATATACAGGACTACACAAGGGAATTCATAAGTATTACTCACTCTGGAAGGGAATTGCTGAAGGGTAGTTTTTAATTGTATTATGCATTTTCTTGCTGAACTGTATTTAGTAGATTAACATAAGTTTGTGGAATATAAATAATTCATATACAAGGCTACGTAAAGAACAAAATACATTGTCGTCTATGGTTGGTAATTGCTGGAAGTGAGTTTTGAGTTGCCTTATGCAATTTTTACCTGAATTAAATTTTAGCTTAATATGTGATGTGAACAAAAGTGTTTAGATAATATACAGGGGTGCACAAAAGATTTCGAGTGCATTTCCCTCGATTAGCAAAAATTGCTACATGTGAATTTTCAAACTGAACTAAATTTTATCATGCTACGTATTATCTATCCAAATCTACAGATCATTTACAGGGCTGCACAAAATAATTCAACTACTTTTTTTGCAATGGAAGGTAATTTCGAAAACTGTATTTTTCAATGTGGTATATGTTTTCTAAACTGTTTACTTACATATCTTCTTTTACCTTATTTAATGGTGAATTTTCGTTCTGGATGTGTTGGAAACTGTTAAATAATCTATGCTGGACGCATGATTTTTCGTTCTTGTTAAGACTTTCACCGTTTAAATAAGTGTCCACAAAAATCATATGTTGCAAAGAGAGTGGGGGCATTATGATTTTAGAGATGCTTAGGTGAGGCGTGGCCAAAATAAGGTTGGGAACCACTTCTCTAGAACTATTCGAATACTGTGACTTAAATTGCATTTAAAAATTAACATAATTATTAATACAATAATTATTAAACATAATTATAAGGTAATGTTTTTTAAAATATTAGCATTTTCTTTTTCCACCATGTACAAAATTTCTTGTAAATAAATGAAACAAGAACGAAAAATCATGCGTCAAGCATAGATTATGTAGCACTTTCCAACGCTTCTAAAATAATTTTACAAATCATTACCGTTTAATAAGCTGAAAGATGACATCTAAGTAAACAATTTGGAAAACGCATAACATATTTAAAAACGTAATTTCAGGAATTTTCAATATATACAATATTTGGAAAAATATCCGAATACTTTTATGTAGCCCTGTATATGATCTATAGATTTGTATATATACATAGGATGCTAAATTTTAGTTTAGTTAGGAAACGCGTAGCACAGTTTAAATTCTCCTTCTGGAGTTTCTGTCAATAAACGGAAATGTGTTCGCGAACTTTTGTGCTGCCCTGTATAGGATCTACAGAATTTATACACACCACGTAATAGACAAAAAGCTAGTTAAGATTAAAATCGCGTTCAGTAACTTAAAACGCACTTCCAGGAATTATTGTTAACAGACAGTAGAGAATTCTTTTGTGTGTCCCTGTAAATGAACGATGACTGCTATACACACACTATTCTGTAGTAAGCCTCTTGTAATGCACCTTAGTAATATATATATAAGCGTCAATGCGTTTAAAATAGTGGAACATTATTTAAATAAGCCGCAGACGATTTCTCTCCATAGACGTAATGTAACGGAATTATTTTGACTGTCCCTGTAAAGTAACTCTAAGTGCTATACACCTACTATTCCATATTAAGCTTCTTCTAATGCATCTTAGTGATCTATATAAATTTCAATGCGTTTACAATAGTGAAACATTTTTAAAATAAACCACAAATGATTTTCCCCCATAGACCGCAATGTAACGGAATTCTTTTGAGTGTCCCTGTAAGAAAACTATAAGTGCTACGCACTTCAGTTGAAATAGGGAACGTGCCATAGATAACGACAATAACATATAAAAATTGCAGAGCAATCCGAGCATATTTACGGGAGTTAGAGCACGGACAGACGGCCAGACGGCCAGACGGCCATCCGGCCCGACAAACCGAAGTCATAAGCACTTTTCAACTAGGTTGGAAAGTGCTAATAAAAAACGTGCTTTAATTTTAATAAGACAATTTAAAATTTCATTATTGTAAGATACTGGATATAAGTACTAGATTTCAATTTAAAGAGAATCCTGAAATCGGCTTTTTATAAAGTAGTTAATATCTCTGAAGCTAATTGTGGGAAAAATTTGTGAAAATGTGTATTTAGGCTAATTGAAGGGTGTATATTTATTTTTATTATTGCGTCAAATTAGGGAAACACTACTGAAAATACAAAAATTTGTTTTCATTTCTATGTTTTATTATGTGTTCTTTTTGTGTTCATTGACGCCATTCTCAATCGACTGGTACCGACTTCATTTTTCTACTATTATTGAGGCAAAATCGGTCGTAACCATGGATATTTAATGTTCTGAATCGGTAAGGGGCAGGGTTGCCAGGTTGGCTTTTTTTAAAATTCAAAATTTCGAATCCACACCAGAAATTAATAGATGTAAATTTTGTTTTATCTAATGAGAGACATTTCCTGTCTTCTCAAGGTAATAATTGTTCTTTCGAAATTACCTGTATGAATTTGGAAATTTTGAATTAAAAAAAAAAAAAGGCCAAACTGGCAAATCTGGTAGGGGTGTTTACATTTTATTTTTAATCGAAATCTATATTTCTGAGTAGACCGAAAAAGTAAAAAAAAACATATATTACAAATTATCTTAATCACTTCGAGACGAGCATCCCGTATGCAACTTTTAAATTTTCATCACCACTATTTCTGAATAGTATTTTTTTCTTTATTTAATCACATAAATTCTGTGATTAAATAAGGTGAAAATTACTATTCGTAGTGGTGCTCAAAATTAAGAATCTTACGCACTCTGTACACGTCATGTATTACGTGACTCTTTTGTCGCGAAGGGATTAATACAAATCATGTTCTGGATCGTCGAAAAGTTGGATATGTGGATATGGATACGTAGTATCTATGTCTAGGTCTTGCGCATATGGATGTTGATACGGATCTTGAATTTAAACTTAAATGTTTATTTCTAAGTGTGTGTAATTTGGGAACGATGATTTTTGATGCCCTATGCTAGAGGTCTTCAACCTTTGTTCCGCGGGTTACTAAGCTACCACTATTTTAGAACAGAGAAATTTGGTTTACTTAAGGACATAAACATTGCCATTAAATTAGGCGAACTTTCGGAATTTGTGATGGTAAAAGAATTTCAGACAAAAATGTTGAAGACCTTTACCCTACGGTTTATACAAAGAAGAACATGTTACTACAAGTAAAATGTAAATGTTTTTGTTTTTATTTTGTGTTCAAGAAGACCAGGATAGGATGTAGATAGCAATTGTGTTTTTGTTTCTTCCACAAAATGAGGAATGATGTTTTAATATAAGTTTAGTATCACTTTATATATTAGTTAACGAAGACTGTGAAAATGCTTTGCTACAAACAAAATAATTCTCCGAAGGGAAAAAGAAGAATTTTCTTTAAAAAAAAAATCATCCTCAAAGTAAACATCAGGACTAACGGTAAAGCGAACGTTTTGAAATAACATTGTCAAAAATAATGCATTCTGTCAACGTCAATGAATCCATTTGAAAGCTATGCTTGAATAGAGATTCAAATAAAAAACATATATCAACGAACTGAGTATGCTTTTCTTTTTTTTCTTTTTTTTAAAAAAAATCTCTGAAATATTGATTAATAACAAGTTTGGTTTCTTTATTATAATTATTTACCTTTAATTATAAACTCAAAAGATCCGTTTTAGACCTGGTGAAAAATATAACAAATGGACACTGATTTGTATTTATATTTTTCTTTCGGATTCTTTATTATTCTTTAGACATAAAGGATTATTTTTTATTCTATACATTAGTTTTATGTCTTCAAACAATCGATTGTTTTGTTTTTAATATTTTTTAAACATATATGCAATTCTGAATCGAAAAAAAATGAACCCCATGAAAATATTCATATTAGAACCAGGGCAATTTGAAATTAATGATGTACACTTTAACACAAATTTCAGCTAATATTTAGGTACGTTCGTAATTATATAAATACGTAGCACCTATAGTCATCGCCTGGTCTGTCCTTCTGTTCGCATATAACAGTGCAAAAACTATACCCAACCGAACAGTTTGAAATTTAATATATATTATCGTTGTAAAATTTTGTCGAGTCATATTAAATTTTATGAAAATCGAATCAAAGTTTAAAAAGATATTTAATAAAAGTTTTCTTTATTCTATTAAATACTATCGTACGTACCTATATAATAAAAGTGCAAGTCATGTGACTGAGAAAAACAAATACGAGCAAACCACTTCTTTTTTCATATGCCAGGCGGTCATTTTTATTAAAAATTATTTTTTCGATCAAAATTGCATAAAAGTTACATTTTTAGAAAGATCGTAAGAAAAAATTGTTTGTTTGACAGATGAGTTACATTAAAAAAATGTATAGATTCTGAGATAACTTCAGTGGAAATTACGTTAACAGCCGAATATCTCAATCCATTAGTGTAAATAAATACAGGAGGTTCGTTGATTATGGGTCATAAAAATATTAAACCATGGACGTAATCATTCGCAAAGCAAGATCTCCATGGTGAATTTTACAGTGCTGTCTGGAGAAGAAAAAAAAAATCGCATTTGTAAACATGGCATACGTAATAAGAAAAAAAAAAGGATGCTCATTTCGCTCATAGCAGACGATAAGGTAAAGCCAGGAGAGATGACGCGGTCGGAGAGATTGCGCACGTAGAAGTTCGAGGGGAAGGAGTAGAGTGAGCGCGCAGCGACTCCAGGTAGTTGTACAACAGCAGTAGTGGAGTGTCTACTTGAAAGTGCACGTTGATTGTTTTGAACGTCTAAGATAAAACATTGCTATTTTGTTTTGTTTTCCCAAAGTAAGTGCTTGGATTTTCATAGCTATTCATCAGAATTTCTATACAATGTCAGTAGTATAAAATATTTTAAATTTTAACGATTTCTCATAAGTAACTAATCTAGACTAACAACGTGAACATAGACGGTTCGTTTTAGTACCATCCATGTTTAAATTAAAGGCCGCGCAATATCTCCTATCAAAATTGGAGAATTTGCTCATCTGTTACTTAGGAGAGATGGCGCATTGCTCCCCTTAGTTTCCATGCTAGGAGAGATTACGCAGCATATTGGTAAATTTGTATAAAAAAGGAAAAATGAAAATTGATTAATTTTAAGTTAAACGTGTTATCAAGTAACTTAATGTTATTTTGTAATCTTATCTGGACTTGCTTTTTTCTATTCTTTAATTTTTTTCCTTTAATTAAAAATTTTTAATCGTTTTTTAAATTATTTCTTTTTTTCCGATTCTTTAATCATTAGGTTGAAATATTCACTCCTAAACATTAATATTTGTTCGCAAAAATCTTACAACAATGTCTTTTAAGTGTAATTATTATTGTTAACAATTTAATTGAAGTTATTATTAGTAACAATCTCTCCTACCCATCTGCGCAATCACACCAACCCTGTAAGGACAGATTGCGCAAAATAACATTCTTGGTTTTATTACAACTGGTCTATTAAATTGCAACATAACAACAAAATAGCAATGGAAATGCATAAAAAACAAATGAAGTAAAAATTATTCATGGATAGTTCAGCAAAAAATTAATATTTAGATTTTTTTATTGTTATTCTTTTGAATTGTGCGCAGACTCTCCTAGCTTTACCTTATAATTCATGTCACTGAAATAATAAGGATGATTTTTTTACATTATGAAACTAGTTATAAAACTTACGCACCTCCTATGTCACGTTTAATGTACAATTTCCAACCTGTAAACTTTGTACGCGACTTTCACAAATCGCATTTTTGCCATACTTGAACGTACTGTAACGAAGAAATCATTTGCAGAAAGGCAATTTATTGTGCACAGATATAATAAAATGATCCTAAGACGTCAAGAAACATATGCTAATAGCAACAAATAAAATTTTGGCGTCGTTTACTTGATTAAAAAAAAGCATGTGGATATTGTGGTACAATTATTTTATACATATCTGTGCAAAAAAAAAACAAGTCTCTCTGCAAACGATTTTTTCATTAGTGTACACAAGTAGCAAAAACACAATTTGCAAAAAACACATGGAAAGTTAACAAGAACGGAAAATCATGCGTCAAGCATAGATTATGAAACACTTTCCAAGACAGCCAGAAAACTGTAACAAAACTTCACCGTTAAATAAGGCAGAAGGAGATATATAAGTAAACAGTTTAGAAAGCACATAAAACATTGGAAAATACAGTTTTTGAAATTACCTTCCAGTGTCAAAAAAGTATTCGAAATATTTTGTGCAGCCCTGTATATGATCAATAGATGTGGATATATACTATGATAAAATTTAGTTCAGTTTGAATATTCACATTTAGCAATTTTAGCCAATCGATGGAAATGCACACTCGAAATATTTTGTACAGCCATGTATATTATCTGAAGACTTTTGTACACACCACATATTAAGCTAAAAGGCAACTTAAAATTCACTCGCAGCAATTACCAACCGTAAACGACAATATGTCTTTTTCTTTGCGTAGTCCTGTATATGAATTTATTTATATTCCACAAACTTCTATTAGTTGACTAAATACTGTACAGCAGGAAAATGCGTATAACACAATTAAAAACTTCCCTTAAGCAATTCACTGCCAATAGTCTGTAATACTTACGGATTCCCTTGTGTAGCCCTGTATATGATTAATCGAGTTTATAACCACACACGTACTATGAAAAAAACTAGTTAAAATTAAAAACGTAAACCAAAGTTGAAAACGCACTTATCACACATAGACATGTAAATATCGCACATGTACTGTAACCGATATCTTTTGTGTGTCCCTGTAAATAAACGCAATGTACACCACAATTTCAAGAGAGCAATTTATAGTGCACCTCAGTAATGCATACAATTTTCATCATGTTTAAAATGTTGAAATACCACTAAATTACACTGCAAACGATTTTTCCCCGTACAACAATGTGTAACAGAATTCTTTTGTTTGACCTTGTAAATGAATAATAAATGCTTTGCACCCCATATTCTACAAAGAGCATGTTTTAATGAGCTTCATATATATCAATTTCATGATGTTTTAAATGACGTAGCATCATGAAAATGCACTTGAAACGATTATTTCCCATTTACTGTAATGTAACGGAATACTTTTGACTGTCCCTGTATAAAAAAAATATAAGTGTTACACACTTTAGTTGAAATAAGGAACATGCTATAGTAAACGACAATACCATACAAAAATTTCAGGGCAATACGAGTATATTTACGCGAGTTAGAGCACGGTACGGTCAGACGGCAGACAAACCGAAGTCATAAACACTTTTCAACTATACAAGTACACATTGTGTACTTCAAATTGATTCGGTTCCAATTTGAATATTTTCATGCGGTTTATTTTATCCGATTCGGAATTATAGCTATATATATTAAAAATATGAAAATCAATAAGGATACAAATCTCTTTTCTCTTTCGGATTCTTTATTATTATGTCTTACACGTAATATTGAACATAAAATAATCGCTTTAGATCCGACGAAAAGTAAGGGATACATGGAACTTTGGCATATCATTTATTAGTAAGATTATAATTTGTTACAATTTATGCAAAATTGCATTCATAGATTTGCGTTGAAACAGAAACTATGGTGAAACGAATTTTAGTTGCCGTCATTGGCAGCATAAGAAGTATGTCACATTTTTTTATGTTATTTTGTTACCTTTGGCCTTTGGGCATGAATTCTATAATATTCTATTTCTAGTATGTTCAGGGAAAGAAGTAACGAAAGTAAACAAACGGGTTGCAGAAAAATCGCGAAGGAGCCACACATTTGACACAAATCCCAGGTTGGCGAATTTTATTTTTTATTTCGATTTGAAAAAGCTCAAGCACTTCAGACAGTCTGTTTGGCGCTTCTGGCACAGCGCCAGATTTAAGCATCGCCAATCCGCATGTGTATTTGTTTACTTCTGTTATCTGCTTTCAGCGAATGGAGTATAGTAACCGATTGGTTAAATTTCATAAATTCTTATAACTCTATACAATGATAATAGATATGTGTGAAATGATATAAAATTGAAAATCTTGTATGTGTGTGCGCGGGGGATTTATAAGTAAATTGTCTTTATAGTCGGAAAAATGCCAATTTTTCAAATTTTACAAGACATTTTTTTTTTTTATGAGGAAATTGCAAATGTTTGATAGTTTGTCGTTTTAATTATGTACTATTTTGCTAGCTATATTTAAATTTTCAGCTCATATTTATTATCTTTAGAATTTTTCGTGCCGCTGTAATCATCAGTATATCACTTGTTAGAAAAGTAAAATGTATCTATTCATGACTTTTAATACAATAAAAAATAGATAATTTTTTAATTCTAGAAAAGGAAAATTTAAAAGAAGTGTTTTGTTTAAATACGCTTATAAAACTTTTATTAGTGAATTTAATTTTTTTGAAATAGTAAGCTCGAAAATAAAGCTAAGATTCGATAAGTTTTGACAATTCAAAAGCATTTGACTTTTTTTTTAAAGAATCAGGCAATGTAAACTCTTAAAAGGGAACTTTCTCCCCACATGTATACTCAAAAGTGTCGTTGTGTTGAGGATAGAGGATGTCATTATACTACTTTTTTAATACAAACAAGAAACAAAATACTGCATCAACCATAGATTATGAAACACTTTCCAACACATTCAGAATACTATAATAAAACTTTACTGTGTAATAAAGTGAAAGATGATGTCTAAGTAAACAAGGTCAAAGTCAAACCTGGCGGGAAGGCCTACCTTTCGGCTTAAGTTCAACTAGCCCCGTCCATGTCTAAGTAAACAATTTGTAAAACGCATAACATATTTGAAAACCTAATTTCAGCAATTACCATCAATAGTCGGGAAAGTATCTGAATTCTTTTGTGCAGCTCTGTATAGGATCTATAGATTTGTATATATACTACATAGCATGCTAAAATTTAGTTTAGCCAGGAAACGCATATCACAGTTGAAAATTACCTTTCAACAAGTTCCATCAATTAAAGGAAATATACTGGAGATGTTTTGTGCAGCCCTGTATATGATCTATAGAATTTATTCAGACCAAGTAATGTGAAAAAAAAAATGTTAACGCTGTCGAAAACAGAAATACAGTTAGATTTGCGCTATGCGCTACGTACTACAACTTTCACTTCAACTCCCAGAACACCTTTAAGTTTTTTAATTAGAAATTCAGAAATTAAGTTAATAATTATGTAACATTCATTTTAATAATTCTGCAATTCAGAATTAATAAATAGAAAAAAATTCTAGTAAAGGATGTTAATTCAAAAAACATGCTTACCATTTATTTATTAAATAAATAGATTTTTTAGAAACAGTTATTTGTCTTTAAGTTTATTTATTGATTTATTTTTCAGTTCGGATCATCCATTTCTCCTCTAATTAATTCTATGAACTCAGAAACTGAATACTGCCGCAGTTTATTTGTGGAAACGAAGATATGTCTTCAGGCAGGCATCATTTAACGCCATTTTAATTTTAATACCAGTAATTCTGTATAGTATTTTTCGTCTTATTTTATTCAAGAATTCTCCGATTAGACAAGGCAAAGATTACGACTAAAATATTCTGGAACTAATAAATAAAATCTTATGCACCCTACAGGGAACGTATACGTGAGAGCAATCCTGAAGGCGTTAAAGGCATAGATGCCAATGCCAGTATCTCTTAATATATTCCGGAGTCTGATCCAAGACAAATTATGTTTAACCGTTTGAGTGCTATGAAGCGCGATAGCGCCGCAATGTATCTGCGGATCAAACAAATTGTGTTTCAACCGAGAAATTTTATTTTATAAAATGTAACTCACTAGATCGCTGTAAATACTTCAACTGTTGAATAAAAATTAAATGATTTCAATTATTGAATAAAATTTCTGGGTTGAAACAAAATTTGTTTGATCCGCAGATACATTGCGGCGGTATCGCGCTTCATAGCAATCAAACGGTTAAAAGCGGAAAGTGTATATTAGGAAATGTGTCTTTTATCTATAAGGTATACTTATTAGATTTCATTTTAAAAATTATGATTAAATAAAATTTCCGTTTGAAAGCGTGCTTTCTTGGTTCAGACTCCAGAATAATTACGAGGTGTTGGCATTTATGGTTAAGAGGACGATGGACTTTCAAAAGAGCAAAAATACGAATTTTGTTTTGTGTTAAAATTCTAAAATCTTTTAAAATATCAATATATTGCCATATACGTGGCAGAAAGTGTATTTCCTCTTATAAAGAAGGTAAGTAATGAAAGCATGTCATAATCTCATAATGTATTTCCAATACGTTTTCTTAATATTGCTTAGGGGCAATTTTTATACATACTAAAAGACATTTGTACAAAAATATTTTAATTCGGCCAACAGTTAGTTAAAACAAGAACGGAAAATCATACAGTACAGATTATGAAACACTTTTCAACACATCCAGAAAACTGTAACGAAACTCCACCCTTAAATAAGGTGAAAGAAGATATGTACAGAATACAGTTCATGAAACATATAACATATATAAAAATCCAGTTTTAGCGATTACCTTGCATAAGACAAAAATGTAGTCGAATTATATTATGCGGCCCTGTATATGATGTATAGATTTGGATATATACTATATAGCATGATGCAATTTAGTTCAGTTAGATAATTCACGTTTAGCAATTTTCCCCAATCGATGGAAATGCATTCGAAATATTTTGTACAGCCCTGTATACTATCTAAAGACTGTTTTACACACAACATATTAAGCTAAAATTTAATTCAGGTAAAAAACGCATCAGGTTACTTAAAACTCACTTCCAGCAATTACCAACCCTAAACGACAATGTATCTTGTCCTTTGCGTAAGCCCTGTATATGAATTTATTTATATTCCACAAACTTCTATTAATCTACTAAATATAGTTCAACAGGAAAATGCGTAGCACAATTAAAAATACCCTTAAGCAATTCACCCCCATAGTCAGTCATATTACGGATTTCTTTATGATCAGCCGAATCTATACACACCAAGTAGTATGCAAACATTTAGTTAAACTTAAAAACGCAAACCAAAGTTGAAAACGAACTTATCATACATAGACTGTAATCATCGCACCAAGACTGTAACCCAACTCTTTTGTGTGCCCCTGTAAATGAACGATAAAAGCAATGCACACCATACTTTTCAGTGAGCAATTTATAGTACGCCTCAGTAATTACATATAAAGTTCATTATGTTTGAAATAGTGAAACATCATTAAATTACGCTGCAAACGATTTTTCCCGTAAAACATTGTGTAACAGAATTCTTTTGTGTGACCCTGTAAATGAATAATAAATGCTTTGCACCCCGTATTTTACAAAAAGCATGTTTTCGTGCTCTTCATAATTGTGTATCAATTTCATCATGTTTCAAATTGCGTAATCTATATATATATTTGTCTTACGTGGCGCGAAAATAGGGCTGAATTTGTAACTTATGGTTTGGCAACAACCGTAGTTTCCAGAGCTCAGACCAATGAACAGACTAGATTGTGTTAGATAAGCTCCACCTCCAATATGGCCGTCAGTGTGAGAGCATTGAAACCATAGAATGAAGCTCAAACTAGCAATTATTAAAAATAAAATAACATGTACGTAATCCAAAGCGTCTGAGATGATTCCTCATTTTAATTATGAGCAATATCGTTAATTTCTAATGAATTCTCAACTCTTATTCAGAATTCATTTACAAATTTCACTCACTCAAAAGTCGGAGAATTAAAAAATCAACTTTGTAGATTGTACCTGACGCCATCTGTTGATGTATTGAGGAAGTAAAAAATAATTTCTACGTAGTTTTTTTTTTCTAATGAATTTAAGTCGTGCTGTACAAAAGATCCTTTTTTCATAGTATTTAAAAGATTTATATGCTCATTGGTAGCGCCAACTAAATACATTTTCAGTTGTGTTTTCAACGGAGAATTACTTTTTTACATAAAAAAAAAATGTCAATTTCATATGTTCAAATGTTTTATGGTAGAACTCATTCCGGCTAGAATTGCTGAAAAAAAGGGGCGAGCGAGCGAAGCGAGCTGTGAACGCGTAGCGGTCTCAATGTGAATTGCTTCGCAATTCAGGGGGGGTTGGCGAGCGTTAGCGAGTTGGGGGCTGAGCCCCCTAGTATCATCAAAATTCACTTGAAACGATTTTGCCGATTCTACCCAGATTGAGCTAAAATCTCCCGTGGTGTAAATCTATCCATCATTATCAATCAAGTACTTAATATATCCCTAAGGAACTAATTTCCTTCTATTTATTTTAGTTTTAAAAAACCAAACCGCCATTTTGATGCTTAGAATCTTTACTACTTGAAACCGGTGATCATTGAAACCGACTCCCCGTAATCATAACCGATTAGTGAATGCAAACAGGAAATGAACAGCCATTAAATAGATCTTTTCTCCTTTTTTTTTTTTTTTTTTTTTTTTTTTTGTTCTTCCTGTAAAAAGGACTTCGAATTTCTCTAACTATTTATATAAAGAATAAAAAAAAGGCTGAAACTGGTTTGTTTTGTTTTTGAAGTAAAATGCAGTTAAGAATTTTTAACATAAATATAGTCAATTACATAAAATAAAATAACGTTTTATTTATTACAAATATTTTTCCCTCTTAACAAAGCTAAATTTTCTGATTTGTTCACTGTTTTCGTTTTTATAAGTAAAAGCATGAAATTTGCGGACATAACTAATGCAAGTGATTTGGAATCAAATAGCTATTTTCTGTTACCAATAAATTTATTCCATCTTGAGTTATAATCGATCAAAAATCGACTTTCATGCTATTTTGTGAAAGGAAATTTGTTTTTATATAAAAAAGAAAAAACGGTATTAGCATATCATAACTGGGCTTTAAAACTTCGGGGAGGGGGGGGGGGGGGAGTCTCGAGACATTTTTGTAAAAAATTATAGCCCTCTCCTTAAATAAAAATTTGTCAAAGTCCTAGGCTTTCGAGGAATTTTTAAAATGGTGGGGAAGTGGTTTAGATAAATATGTTCAAAGCCTTCATTCAAGCCATTCAGTCAGGATGGCAACAAATGATGGAAGTTTGTAAAAAATAAAAAACTCTAGCTAGTGTGCTGATTGGAAATGTCTGAGAAATTTTGCTGTGATTCATTTTAGGATACACAGTATAATTTTAGCTTAAGAATTTAAAAATTTATATTGTCCTTTAATTTCAAAAAATTTGAACTGTACCTTTTTACACCATTTCAAGGGAAGAAAAACTGGAACGAAAACTCGTACATCGGTTATAGATTATGAAACATTTTCCAACATTATTTGAATACTGTTAAGAAATTTCCTTCTTTCATACAATGCAATGATACATCTAAATAAACAATTTAAAACACAGAACGCAGTTAAAAATCCATTTTTAAGAATTGTTACCCATAGCAGATAATGTATGAGAATCATTTTGTGCAACCCAGTATATAATCTATAGAGCTTTAAACATACTACAATAATGAAACTAAAATTTCAATGAGCTGGAAAAAGTTTAAAACAACTAAAAAAGTTTTTTCTAGGGAAATGCTACTTATACTACATGATGACACTACATTCATGTATCAGTATCCTTTAGAGCAACAATGTATATGAATAATGCAGCAAAATTTGGTTGAGCTAAACAACGTGCAAACCGGTTAAAAGTGCATTTTCAGGAAACCCTTCCATAGATGTTAATATGATTTTTTTTTATTATTATTTTTTTTGTGGGGGGGGGGGGGGGGAGCGCTCATGGAGTCTATATCCCATACGCTTTATACACATCACGTAGTATACTAACATTAAATTCAGCTTGAAAACTCAAAACTAAAAATGCACTTACAGCACTTACCATCCATAGGTGGCAATATATCTAAATTTCTTTTACGCAGCCATATGAATTTATTTCTATTCTACAAGAATCTCTTAGAATAATAAAACATATTTTAGCTGGAAATGCCTAACACAGTTAAAAACACGCTTTAGGAATTCACTCCCATAAACAGGTCCTTATTACCGCACAGGCCAAGTAGATCACGGCCTTGGGCCCGTTGGAGACGGATGCTCCAAAATGAGTAAAATTATTTAGGAAAAAATTCTCCTAGAAGAAATTTTATTTCAATTTTCGATATCTCAGAAACAGATATACGTCTAAATAGATACAAATGCCTTGCCTGTACTTTTCTGTTCTCTACAAACAGTTTAAATAGAAATGCTGTTGACAAATATTTTTATGGGGAACTTTTTTAAAGAAATATTTAAAGTATTATAGTATCAAGCAGCAAAAGAAAATTTATATTAACCCGAGTTTCATGGCCATTTTCATAAAATGCAGAAAAATTGCAGAATATACACTCCAAAAAAACATTTCTAGCTACTATTTTGGTTAGAGGGGGACCCTGAAAATCTGCTAGGCCTTGGGCAATGGACAATCTTAATCGGGCTCTGCCCATAAAGTGAAATGCTTATGATTTCTTTCGTAAAGCTCTGTATATGATCTATAGAATTCCTATATTTATCACGTAATGCGTTAAAATTTAGTTACATTTAAAAACACGTACTACAACTGAAAACGCACTTCCAGCAATTAGTGTTTATAGTTTTATAAACGAACTACATATATGCTACTTACTTCATACTCTATAGAAAGTATACTGTAGCCTACCTCAGGGACACATACCAATTCCATCATATTTGCTGTTTCATAAGATCACTAAAATGTACTGCAAATGATTTTTTCCCCACTGACCATAATGTAAACGAAAACTTTTGTCTATCCCTGTAAACGAGCTATAACTATCTACTTCATTTTGAATATCAATAGGGAATATAGCCTCGATAACGTATATCTAAATCGTGGAAATTCAAGTATATTTACGAAAGTTAGAGCGGGGACAAACTGTCAAAAAGACGGAGGGACAAAGAGGAGGCACAAATACTTTTAAGATATGTTGGAAAATGTTAAAAACTATATGGATTATATTTCTTTTTAAAACTTTATATTATTAAACATTACCTAATATTGGTTCTTGAAACACAATATTATGAGTTTTATCAACAAGATAAGTTAATTTTTCATAAAACAGCTTAATTTGGTTTCCAAAAACATAATAGTAAAAAAATTATAGTAATAATAATAAATTATTTTTTTACAAATTTTCCATAAAATTTCTAAATAATTTAAAATTAATTATTATTATAAGGCGGTTCTCAAGAAAATATTTTCCCCGCTCAACAAGGAGAAACTTCTGACATACCTAATGTCTTATTTTACATACTTGCATAATGATATTTGCAAGTATGATTATTAATAAGGTTTGTAATCAAACAGTTCTTTAATTTATACGATAAATGAATTACATCTTGAGTTATAAGCTATTATTGTCTTAGGACGGTAGATTTATTTTTCATTCCTGCGCTGTCACGTGCCGATATTCGGTTCAGCATTTTCTGAAAAATCTTCTTCTTTTATCGAAAAATGAAAAAAATACAGTTCGATTACATAGTTTTTTATTAAGAGCACTTGCCAATTTGATATGTTTGCGAATAAAAATAAATTTAAAAATGCTTCCGAAAGAATCTCGTTTGGATTTCAGAACAGCCTTAATAAAAACCATTCTCCTAAAAGTACACATATATATGTATTCATTTTCATTTATATCAATTATTACTTAGAATTATAGATAAGTTTTCCGTAAATTGAACAACATTTCTTGATATTTGCCCTTAATATTGCTGTGTTTCATATTCCTTGTGTTTCATATAGATACCCATTTATTAAAAAAAAAAAATAATAAAAAGTTAACATATTTGAGAAATATGGAAGGGGTTGAGGGAAAAATAATCCATAACGAACACTTTACTCATTGTTGATATTTTATAACTATATAAAATTAGTAACATTTAGTTGATAATTGGATCATATTTAAATCCTACTCATCCAGATAATTTATGAATACAAAAAAATATAAATCAAACACTGATTTTAATTTGTTTATTTTAATGTTACACATTTTCAAGGTTGTCCCCCCCTTTAAAGACCCAATAAAAATATTATTAATACTTTTGAAATATTAAATACAAATTTTTATACAATTTGTAGTATCTTGATGAAAGAATGAAGAAAAAATTGTCATGTTTCAGGTACATTTGTCTCGATTTCTTTAATATTATCGGATTCTATATAAA
Source organism: Maratus michaelseni (assembly GCA_963931845.1). Classification (NCBI taxonomy): domain Eukaryota; kingdom Metazoa; phylum Arthropoda; class Arachnida; order Araneae; family Salticidae; genus Maratus; species Maratus michaelseni. The sequence goes on from OZ007599.1 coordinate 224,146,099, forward strand.
TAATAAAACTTCATCTGAAATTAATTTAAAGTAAATAATTGCAGTTCGTTCTGTAGAAAATTTAAATTATTTATAATTTAAGCATCATTAGTAAGAGCTATGTCTTATGTTAAAAAAAAATAAACTGCTCTACTCAATGAATTCTTGACTATCTTTATCAAGAATCTTTTAATTTACAATAATAAATAAATATTCAATGCAGTTTCATTAATATGATTTATTTTCCCACAGCTATTCAAAACATTTTTCTTGAAATCCTTAGTGTCTGCAATATCTCATTTTTCTGTCAATGCTGTAAATTAGAAATTGTGTTATTTTCCGATTAAATCGAAAATTTCAAAAGAAAACTTTTTATATAGATTTTCTGGAATGATTTGACATTTGATTTTACTTTTAATATTGTTGTTTTCTATATTAACTCTCGTTCTGCATTTGTCTGTCACACATCTCCAGTATTCTGTATTTTGATACTTTCTAAATCGGAATAGGTAATTTTCGTAATTTAGAAGCAAAGCTCCATGCTCACTTTTAATATAACTAATTTCGGCCATTCTTGAACTACAAACACGTACTTCACTTGAGGGTTCCAGTACAATAACTAACTGGATGGCATGCTTTATACTGTACAGAAGACATTTCAACGATTTTTATCAGTTCGCGAGCATTAAGTATAATTAATGACAAAAAAAAAAAGCTCCTTCTTTGATCAGTTAAATGGTTTCAGAAATGCCATATGCACCTGTTAAACATTTGTGATTATAGCGAAAACATGTTTACAGAAAAATTCTAAATACTCTGAGAGGAGAAAAATAATAAATAATATGTAAATTCTGATGCTTTTAAAATGGCTATACAGTATATGCCGTTTATAGAAATAGCTGTTAAAAAACAAACACTTATACTTAAAAAAAAAATCCATGACGGCTCGGCCTGCAGGCACAGGTAGATTTCGAAGACGCAGACCGTGGGGCGCCTGTTTGTTGGGAATTGCGGAAGAAATGACCTTTTTGCCATGATGCGGTAGTTGGAACCGCCCACTTCAAAACCTAACTTTTTTGCAGGTGGAGCCGACAGGGATTTATTTATTTATTTATTTTCTATAAAAAAAACTTGTCAGTATAAAAGTTTTAGATAATATTATTAAGAGGATTTATACTAAATTTAAGCGGATTTGATATCTTGTAAATTGACGAAGTTATGAATTTTTTTCTTCTAACCCCCCCCCCCCCTTGGGACCATTTTTGATTATATGAAAAATCTGTCATATATAAATTTTCGCCCTTTTCCTAGAAGTAATAATAACTTTAAACGGATTCGATACGTATCATAATTAAGAAAGTATGGTTTTTGCTGTTTTCACAAAAAGCCCCCATTTCCCTCCCCCCCCCCTTGGTTTGATTTTGCCCATTAACGAACTTGACCGTGATTTTATGTCCCTTAATTTTATGTATCCGTTTGGAAGAGATTTGTGCAGAATTATTGACGTTATCGTGTCCATAAAAAGGTGACATAGATAGATAGATAAAGTTTTGAACTGGGGGGGGGGGGGGAGGTTCTGGCAGTCATGATCGGTGTAGATCTGCAAATTTTTTTCAAAAATTCCAACTTAGAGGAGAATGTAATAGGTAGTATTTCTTACGAAATCTACCTAAAAGGCAGAATACAATGAAAATCTTCATGCTATTTTTGCTTTTAACTAAAATATTAAAAAAAAAAATAATTCCTTTTCACAGAAACAGTTATTAATAAACAATAAATCTATTGTATATATGAATAAATATATTTCGTAAAAGAATGAACATTAAGATCAGACAACTGCAAAATGTTGTAACTGAAGAACAAGAAAAAAAATTCATGCTTCACGCACAGATGAAAACATTTCCAAAACTTACAGAATATTTAAACGCAATTTCATCTTTTGATACGATGAAAGAAGAAAACTCATAATAGAGTTGAAAAAGCAATTTTAAGTTTTACCACCCATATGCGGTTTTGTATTCAAATTTATTTGTGCAACCCTTATATTTTTATACAGGACCACAATGCTAGAATTTACTTCCGAGAAAATGCATAACACTGTTTAAAATTAAATTTCAGAAATTTCCGCCCATCGACCGTAATACATTCGTATTGTTTTCTGTAGCCCTGTGTATGATCTATAAATATTTATATATACGAGACAATATGCTAAAATTTATTTCAGCTATAAGACTATGGCATAGCTAAAAACGTACTTCCGACAATCACCATCCATAGACATATGTCCAATTTATTTAGAGCAAGCATAATATATATATATGAGTTTATTTAGATTTTACAAACATTTCTTAGAATAATCTAATACAGTTTAGCAGAAAAGTAAATAACACAGTTCAAAATACCATTTAAGCAACGCACGTCCACAAACGGCAATATCTACAATTTTTTTTGTACAATTTTTGCTGTAAGCTGCAGATTTTTTTTTTTTTTTTTTTTAAACTACGTAATATACTATAATTTAGTTAAGCTTAAAAAAGCATCACACAGCTGAAAACCTATTTGCAGCAATCACCGCTCTTGGATAGTACTATAATCGAATTATTTTCTGTCCTTTTAAATGACCGATAAATCTTATACAGACCATGTTCTTTAAGCATGTTGTAGTACGCAAATCAAATTTATTATGTTTGAAGTAGTGTAATATCATTAAGTTATACTGCAAACATTCCATAATGTTAAGGAATTTGTTTGCGTGTCCCTGTTTACGATCTGTAAATGCTACAAGCTGCATTTTCAATTGAGAATGTCCCATATTAGACCTCAATATCATATACCAATTACACGAAAATACAAATAAAGTATATTTACGAATATTAGAGAACGGACGGATAATAGACAGAGATTAACTGAAATGAATGTAAAAAATGCCCTTTGCAATCGTTTTTTTCCCCTTTAAAAATTGTTTGTTTAGAACAATTTCCAGATTCAGTTTTTCTTTCTTTCTTTTTCTTTTCTTTTCTTTCCTTTTTTTTTTTTTTTTTCTTGTACTTGCTTGAACTTGAAGGTAGTTTAAATAACTTTTTTTCTCTATTCCTGCTGCTATATCTTAAAAAAAGAAAAAGAAAAAAATTATAATTTTTTTTTAATAAATTCACTAGATCGCACTTTCTGCCATGCTTAAAAAAGCTGTGAGTTTTCTATAATCGGGTTCGGTGCTCATGGCAAAGTAACGTATTGTAAAGGATTTCTTTTTTTTTTTTGGAAAAATCATGAATTGAAGTCATGAAAACTACTTTATCGGAAATGTAGCTAACTGCAACTACAACTACTTTATTTAAAAAGTAGAGACTACAAACTACTTTTCAAAAGTAGTCACTACTTCGTTACTTTCAGATTTTGCCAAAATATTCAATACTCGAAATTAAAGACACGGATTAAATAATACAGTGACTCCTCGTTATATCGCGTCTGCCCGGTACAATTAAATAAGTGCGATATAAACGGGTCAATTAAAGTTTTAAGAAATATAACATGCAAAAAAAAAAAAAATTGTGTTTGTCTCCAAAATGTTAGCTTATACACCTATTATAAATTTCTAAGCGAAATTTTGAGAGATGCATAATACAATCCATACTTCAATACAGTTACTTAAAAAAATCCGGAGTGGTTCCACTCGACTTTTCGAATATTTTACAGAATACTGTGAGTTCAAATAAATAGTAATATAACAATAAATAAAAAAAAAAAATCCTAATTTTACAAAGGTGAGAGCTTTGGGAACCAGAAAAAGCGAGAAAATTTTAAAATATACGCAGTCATCCACACATACATATGAAATTTTGTGGGAAAATTTCACCTATGTTTTGCTAAAGTATCTTATTTTTTAAAAGGAACGTAACGCTTTTTTGCTGAAAAAGTACAATTTCCGGAAATAATAACAGATTGGGAGCCATAAATAACTGATAAGAAACTGTTTCTCTTTTATCAGTTAATGGTTTTAGAAATGTCAATCGGACATCGTTAAATGTAATTAACGGTCAGTAAATCGTTTTCGAGGGAGAATCTTTTTTTTTTTTTTATATATAAACAGCTCAAAAATGGCGTAATTTTGGAGATCAGTTTTTGGGATCAATGTTTAGCGTTCACCCTACTTGTCAACCTTGTCACATTGATTATCTACCGTTGGTTAGTAGGGGTCACAGCGGGAGATTTTAGCTGAATCAGGATTCTACCGATTTTGCCCATTGACTGTAATATAACGAAAGATTTTTGACCCTGTAAATAAGCTATAAATGCTACACAATTCATTTTGAATGGGGATCATGCCATAGTAAACGTCAATAACATACAAAAATTTCAGGGCAATCCGAGTATATTTACTGGAGTTAGAGCACTATCGGACGGACAGACAAACCGAAGTCATAAGCACTTTTCAACTATGTTGGAAAGTGTTAAAAAGGACAAAAAACTGTCTGGAAACTATCCACTTGTTAATTCATTTTATTGTTTATTTGAAGACCTTAATTAATCAAAATTCCAAACCGGATGTATAAATTTCTTTTAAGATGAATCAAAATTCAACCTTAGTGATAATGGGAATTTTAAACGAAAATTAAAACGCATGGAATATTTTTAATATGTATAGAATGTGGAATTTTTTTAAAATGCATTTGAAACATATTATGATATGTTATTTTCATTACTTATTTTAATAAGAAGTATGAAAAATACTCTTTTTGCCAAGTATATGGCAATATATATACATAGCAATAAATTTTAAAAGAAAAACAAAAATTTGTAATTTTTTTTTATCATTTCATAAGCTGCAGTCCCCCAGGGAAATTACTGCATGAATGATAATTCCTTCAATATGTTTCATCCTATTAATTTAAAATTTTAGAGCACAGATAAATAATATATTTTTGTAAAAGGAAAAAGGAGAGAAAGAGAGAGAAATGTCTGGAAAAAAATTGCGCATTTTCAGAAGTTTTGCTCATTATATACGAGTACAAACAAGTTTATCGCAATGCATTTTAACATTAGGATAACCATTCCCTTACTTTGTGTTCTTTAAAACCAAGTTCTTGTTAAAATCGAGATCGCTATAAACAAATTCGTCTATACTAAGCGGTTAACTATCTCATTTTTATGACTTAACAGGCTATGTTAGTTACTGAAAAAGATACTTAAAAAATAGATAATATTATGATTTTTTTCTGAACTTGTGTATTTTGTATAAAACTATTTTTCATAGTTTAGGAGATATGATCGTTGTGTTACGAACTTGCGCACGGGTAATAAATGCCATGTGTAAAGTCGATTTTGTAAATATACAGGGTGTCCCAAAAATATTGAACTCCGTTTTTAATATTGATCATAGACATATATTATAAACTACGAAGTTATGCAAAAATAAGTACAGAATTTTATGAAATCGATTAAAATTTTCAGGGGATTAAATTTGAAGAAATACAAAATTTAAATTTTTATACGGTCCCCGTACAAAAAATTTCTTAGTGAGTAAAATGTGCCCCACACACAAATAAAGTCATGTACAGAATTTCTGCATTTTATCATGAAAAATCGCAGAGGTATGTTTAAACAAAGTTGGTGAGGCGTTAATAAAAATAAAAATGTGAATGTTTACAGCTAGAGTGCAGATGACGCGACGCAGAAATGCATCATAAGCAAATAAATTATGGCTCTTAGCTTTAGGTTATTATTATTACAAAACTATGCTTCCTGAAAAATACCCTAAAATTTTACATGATGAACTACAGAATAAAATTTAGAAATGGCACAGTCAATGAACATTAAAACAGCTTAGAAATGTTTGCCTATGCATATCTGTATTAGCATGTATTAAAAACATTTTGAACAAGCTTTGTAATCTTTGCGTAAAAACCATTTGTTTTTGCATACATCTAAAGCTAGACATCACAAGTTATAAACCTGATGTCGGTCCATTTACGAAGCAAACTATCTACACCTGGCACCTGTCTGCCACTTCCGTGCCTCCCTGACCTAGCTAGTTCAGCTTTTTCAATGGAACAGAGAAAACATCCTCCTTCAGGAAGCTCTGCCTCGCTCATCGACCCCTACCCGGGCCTCTGCCCTTTATTTCAACTTCATACATCATTACACACAGACATCTACATTAGAGCTACATCTAAAAATTGTCCAACCTTATTGGGGAGGTGGCCACTGTCCCAGAGTGGTTTTGAATCACATTCTAAACTGAAGAATGTTACAACGATACACACTCACATTACCACTACAATTACTCACTAAACATCATCACGACTATCAATACTCACAACTCAAAACTCACACCAAAATATTTATTAAAATCATCACGTCACAACTACCAACACTTACAACGTCAAAAACTCACAACATCTACAATTACTTACTTACACCATCACACCACTCACAACGTTTCGAACGCAAATCACGTCTATCATCACATAATTACATCGACTAACACTCACATAACATCTACATTACATACGAACATCACAACTATCAATACTTCACATCAAATACCAAACACACAATATGCAACTTGCAAGTTGCAACTACAACTAAGTCACTAGCTTTTGCGTGACCCTCAAATTGGTCGAATCACACGAGGAGAGACACTATGAACGAAGCTCATCGAAGATGAGAAATTCCATTTCCTTTAAAAAGGCCAACAAGGCCCTTCTCCGTTCCGGAACCACAAAGTAGTTCCTTACTGCTGTCATTGACATTTTTGGACAAAACCTCTTCCTTAGTAGAAGCGTACCAATACATTCCACGAGCAGATGTTCGCGAGTGGCCGGATTTGTTGATGTGCAGAAGGGACATCCACGTATCAAAGGTCTGACTCAGAAGCGATGAAAGTATTCTGGGAATGGCCCATGTCCTGTAATTGCCCAATTAATTAACGGAGATGTAATCTTTGAGTAAAGTTATTATTTCTACACAGTTTAGATACTTTTGTACCAATAAATAGCACAATTATTATTTATTTATGCAATCATTATTTTCTTTTGTAATTTGTGTGCGAACCTTGAAACGCGATCATCCGACATTATTTTCCCCTTTGCGAATTCATATCCAGGCCTCGAAAATTGGTTTAAGTCAGCATTTATGTATTTTCATATCTCTGCGACTTTTTTATGATAAAATGCTGAAATTTTGTACATGATCTTATGGGGCACATTTTACTCATTGGGAATTTTTTTTGTACGGGGACCGTATAAAAATTTTATTTTTTTATTTCTTCAAATTTAATCCCCTGAAAAATTTAATCGATTTCATAAAATTCTGTACCTTTTTTTTTTATGTAACTTTGTAATTTATAATATATGTCATGGTCAATATTTAAGGAATAAAAGCTGAGGTCAATGTTTCTGGGACACTCTATATATATATATATATGGTAAGTGGTTAAACCGGGATTAGAAAATTCTTTGCAACTCTACGTTCAACTGTGTCTATCTTCTTTACATTTGTGTTTCCGTATTTTCATTAAAGATTAAAAGAAAAACAATTGCAAGCCGGAGTTCGCAACTATGCCCGACTGTCAAATGAGGTTGAGGTTAAGTTAAATTAACGGGGAAAAATGTTGACTGACTTATGCGATTATACTATTTTTATTTAAATTGTGAACAATAAAGTTCGTCTTGACAGTCATTTGTAAGCTCGTGGTTAGAGGTCTTCTGTTGCTGTATTTGTTTGGCATGGAAATTTCGAATGAAAAATTACCATACTGTTAAGAAGGATATTTATTCATCTCAAATAAAGTATTCAAGTTTAAAATGAACGATGTAATTTGATTTATTCAAAGGTTTTTGTGATAATTTGAGTAAATTTTTGAAAATTTACTTTTAAGCTATTTCAAAAAATAAACTTCTGTGTTTGACGGTTTATGACGATATATGTCATCAATTTTCTCAACAACCACTGAACATAATATAAATGCAACTTTTTACACTACAATTCTAATACAAACAGGGAGGTTTTAAGATAAAAAGAAGTTACTGTATCGTGCTTTATTATATATTTTAAAGGGACACGTCAAATATTTTAATATATGATTGCTTATTGCGTATCAAACGTGTGCGATACTGTCACTAGAATGCCTTTATAAATAAGAGAGTAGCAAGTAGTGTTGCCAGGTGTCCCGATTGAAGCAGGATATAGCAATTTTCATGGATTCAATTTTCACTTTCAGAAAATTTACCTCCAATAGCGAAGTGCTACGCTTGCAAAAATAATTTTCCTACATTTTAAGAGGATAATAAATTTTAAAAATTTTACTCTGGCGATTAAAAAAAATATTGCCATTTATTTATATTTTAAATTTAAGATGATAATTATAAATTATTTTAAACTGACTGGTCACAAAAAAGGTTATCGTCTCTAAAGAGTCACCATGTTCACATCGAATATATATGTAATAGGCCGGGGGGGGGGGGGTAATATATGATTGTCTATTGCATATCAAACGTAGGCGAACCTGTCACTAGAATGCCTTTATAAATAAGAGAGCAGCGACTAGTGTTGCTAGGTGTCCCTATTTACGCAGAATGTACGGATTTTCAAAATTTCTGAAGTCACTTTCAGAAAATTGACTTCCGATATCAAAGTGTTGCGTTTTCAAAAAATGCCTTTATCAATAAGAGAGTAGCAACTAAGACAGCGCCTAGAGTACAGTAAGAGACAGCGCCTATAATACAAAACGGCTACAAAATAGTACTAAAAAGTTGAATCCAATAAATGTACAACGATGCTGAACGATAAGAGGTCGATCGCAGTGACATCTGCTAGCTGTTTTTAATGCAACTTTTCAAATACATTCAAGAGTAGCATTTATTGGATAAATTACAAGTAATATTAATAATCATTTTGCAGTATCATATATGCAGACAGCGGAACTATTTCATATGTGTTCGTGCATTAGTGATTCAGAAATTTCTTTGAATAAAAATTTCCTTATTTTTATCGTTTCTCTCTCTCTCTCTCTCTCTCTCTCCTTTTTTTTTTTTTTTTTTTTTTTTTTTTTTTTGACTAATAGGCTAAAGCTGTCTGGATTTTCGTTTTCACATTTTTGCATAAACAAATCCTTTTTTCCCGTCTGAAGCGATTTAGCAATGATGATATAGAGTTACCCTCTTAAAAGATATTCTGCAACTTATTTTATATCATTGCTTGATTATCAACTTATAACTATTCAAAATACATACGATATTTACTAATTTTTTGCAATACACTGTTTACGTTGAAAAGAGCTACGAGATGTCGCTGCGATTGCCATATTATCGTACAGCATCGTTACACATTTATCGGCTGCAATTTTTAGCAGTTTTTAAAGCATTACTGGGATAGCCGGTATCCACACTATGTATTCTAAGCGCTGTAACTTAGTGTTAGTGTTGCCTGGTGTCCCGATTTACGCGAGATGTAACGATTTCAAAAGTTCGATTTTCACTTTCAAAAAATTGATATCCGATATCGAAGTGTTATGTTTACAAAAATTATTTTCCTAAATTTTAAGTATATTTTAAAAGAATTTTACATTTTGAAATTTTACTCTGGTAATTAAAAAAAAATTGTCATTTAAATATACTAAAATTTAAAGAAGATGATTGTAAATTATTGGAAACCGATTGGTAGTAAACAGTGCCGCCAACTTATATGGGCCCATAGGGGTCAAGCCCATACAATAATTTGCTCTCCTAATCCACCCAATTTCCCTTGTTTTATTTCACTACATATATATATATATATATATATATATATATATATATATATATATATATAAATGTTCTACCCTAACCACTTATATTATGTGTATTTAATTTTTAACTTTGTATGCAAAAACATTATATGTAACTAATTAATTTCAATATTTAATTAATATTAATTTTATATCCTTAGCATCTTAATTCAAATAATTTAGTATTTTAATTTTAATTTAATTTATTTTTTGTGATGTTGCATGTTTGGCAAAGCTATTTAATAATGGCTATGTCATTTCTTGGTACATATATTTTTATGTAGCATTAATCATTAATTATTAATTAAAACGGTAGGATACGAAATTTAGTTAAAATCGCTTGAGCCGTCTTTTAGCTATAATTAGCTTGACCTTGACCCATAGTGACCCAAAATTACCCGTTAATCGAATTTTCTGGAACATGCGACCTAGTCCAATGCTCTCGTGCCTGAAAACGGCAAGATGCAAAATTTCGTTAAAATCGTTAGAGCCGTTTTTAAGATAAAATTTGCATACACACAGGCAGACAGACAGACACACAAGATTTGCTCATATTATAATATATGATATATAGTGTGTGTTTTTTTTCTTTGTGGTTGTGGTGGTGTGAGGGATATAACGAGGCTAACGAAAAAGACAGGCTACCGCGGTGCATTCCACTTATCTTTTTTTACAGACCGCTAGAGTGACGTGTTGCTCTTTTCGTACACCTGCATTGGTGGATTCTGGCATCACATGACTCCCGCGGTCTGTAAAAAAAGATACGCGTAAAGCACCGCGGTAGCCTTTCTTTTTCATTAGCCTCGGGATATAATATATGATTGCCTACTGCGCATCAAACGTGCGCGACTCTGTCACTAGAATGCCTTCATAAGTAAGAGAGTAGCGACTAGTGTTGCCAGGTGTTTTGATGAACGCGGGATGTACCGAATTTCAAAGGTTTGATTTTCACTTTCAAAAAATTGACATTCGATATCGAAGTGTTACGTTTTCAAGAATTATTTTTCTAACGTTTAAGTATGTTTAAAAGGGTAAATTTTGAAAGTTTTACTCTGGCAATTATAAAAAATATTGCTATTTAAATATATATAAAATTTAAGAAGATAATTTTAAATTATTCGAAACCGATTTGTCGTAAAAAATGTATCGTGTCTAAATTCGTCTCCTTTACTCTATTTTTTTTCGTAATTTGTAATACAATAAGTAAATATAATGTGCTGATATAGAAATGTAGTAGTTATTCATTACTTTAAAAGTTTTTCCTTGAAACAATGATAAAAAAGAGAGAGAGAGAGAGAGAGAAATATTTTTGAATCTGTAAATTCAAAAGGTTCTGTCATTAATATCTCTTCTCTTCTACGCGCATATTTTATCTAAGAAATCAAATATGCCGATTCAGTATTAACTGCAGTATTTTTAGCTTTTGAAAAAAAAAAAAAAAAAAAAAAAAAAAAAAAAAAAAAAAAGAAGGAAAAACATAAATTAGAAAGATTTTTTTACTATCATTCCAAACAAGAAGATCTTTCCTTTCCTTTCTTTCCCCCTGTTTCTGGTTCAATACCCTGCTCTGTGTTTTGCAGAACGTGCTTGGCAACTGATTTCCATTAGTATACTTTCTGCCGAATAATTATCTCACATATCGATGTTAATACCGATAATATAAAAATACCATTACGTATAGCAATCGGCGAAGAGGAGAGAAACAGACTTTCAGTATTATTTTACAAATTAATCCATTACAATATTCAATTAAACTATTTAAATTAAAATGAAATACACTATATTGCCAAAGGTGACCGGTCACTTGCTATTTTATACGTTTTGTTAACTATCTAGAAAAATACATAAGGAATTAACCTGAAACTTCAGGTGTGTAAACAGTATAGTATAGGTTATATATTTCCGCGAAGATTTTTTTCACGAAACCCCATAGGGGATTGTCAACAAATTGAAAAAGAACGAATATCTTTTGGATAACCCTGTAAAAACTAATGTAGCAAAGGCGTTCAAACTCGAGATTATTAATAAGTGGCTTATTGTAATATACTGTGTTCATTTTTATGAGGATAATATGCATACTCGTAGAGAAATTAAGGTTTTTATAAAAACAGTCCCAAACTTCGCCTAGTTTTTTGCTTATAATTTGCAGAGTTCTTAATACAAAAAAAAGTTCTTTTCAGAAAATATGACAAACAATATTGTACATAATACTCTGCAATCAGAATTAAAAAATAATAAAAATTGGATGAAAAATGAGCAGGTTTACTAAAAAAATGTTTCACTGCGCACGCGCGAAAGCAATCAAAGTATAATATGCATAATGTATTAGCTAAGTATATAGAGCAACTTTTGTGAAAATCTCAAAATCATAGCTTGAAAATTCTGAAAATTATCGTCGATAGAATAAGCTCGAAATCCGTTGTTCCCAAAAGGAAGCAAAAATATGAGGGGTTGTATCCAAATATAGTAGTACGTGCAATATTGTGTACGCTATCTTGGCACTAATCAACAGATATTTGATACAACCCTTCATCTTTTTGCTTCTTTTTGGGAACAACGGATTTTGAGCTTATTCTATCGACGATAATTTTCTGAATTTTCAAGCTATGATTTTGAGACTTTCACAAAAGTTGCTCTATATACTTAGCTAATACATTATGCATATTATATTTTGATTGCATTCGCGCATGCGCAGTGAAACATTTTTTAGTAAACCTGCTCATTTTTCATCCAATTTTTATTATTTTTAATTGTGATTACAGAGTATTATGTACAATGTTATTTGTCATATTTTCTGAAAAGAACTTTTTTTTATATTAAGAACTCTGCAAATTATAAGCAAAAAGCTAGGTGAAATTTGGGACTGTTTTTATAAAAACGTTAATTTCTCTACGAGTATACATGATATCCTCATAAAAATGAACACAGTATATTACAATAAGTCACTTATTAATAATCTCGAGTTTGAACGCCTTTGCTACATTAGTTTTTACAGGGTTATCCAAAAGATATTCGTTCTTTTTCCATTTGTTGACAGTCCCCTATCGGGTTTCGTGAAAAAATCTTCGCGGAAATATATAACCTATACTAAACTGTTTACACACCTGCAGTTTCAGGTTAATTCCTCATATATTTTTCTAGATAGTTAACAAAACGTCTAAAATCGCAAGTGACCGGTCACCTTTGGCAATATAGTGTATATACAATTCTTACATGAGTTAACAATTAAAGAGAGAGTAATTTAAAGAATTTTCTCCGTCTTATTTTTTTTTAAATTTGAATATACTTCTACTGAATAATTATCTCACATATCGATGTTAATACCAATAATATAAAAATACCATTGCGTATAGCAAAATCGGCGAAAAGGAGAGAAACATACTTTCAGTATTTTTTTACAAATTAATCCATTACAATATTCAGTTAAACTATTTAAATTAAAATATATACAATTCTTACATGGGTTAACAATATATAGAGAGAGTAATTTAAAGCATTTTTTCCAAATCTTATTTTTTTTTTTATTTGAGTATACAAATAGACTAGCGTGAAAAAAAAAAATTATAAGACTCTGTTCAGATTACATTTTGCGACGAGGAGTCGTAAAATATTTCTCTGGAATTTCTTTTCCAAAGGTTCTTTGGTCAGTTGTGATATTTTTTATTACTTTTCAAAGATTTGGAAGCAAAGCGCACAAAAAAAAAAGGACAAAGAAATTTTCCCCAGGTGTTGATAAACATGTCCACCTCTCTTGCAGCACGAAAACAGACTCCCCACATCAAAGAAGCCTAAAAAGAGCCGTCTTCCGTGAATCTGATCTGAATGTAACTTAAGGCTGCGTATAGATCAAATTCTGAGACAAGAGTAATAAATTATTTCTCTGGACGTTTTTCGCAAAGGTTCCGTGCGTAATCCTGGAACATTTTTCATTGCTCTTCATAGGTTTGGAAACAAAACGCAAACAACAAAATATATTCTCCCCAAGGGAGGTGATAAAAATGTCAGGGATCCGCTTCATTACCGTCGCAATTCTCTTGTCGTGCGATAAAATAATTAGGGGATATATAATGTAGTCTAAAATGATCATTTTCTATACACTGTTAAAAATTTGCAGCAAACTGTCCAGTCATTTGACCGTTTTTATTAGAAAACGGTTACATAGCCGCAATTTAACTCTATTCTGACCACAATTTGGGCAATAATATGGCCAGAATAGAGTTAAATTACGGTTATGTAACCGTTTTATATAAAAACGGTCAAATGACTAGACAGTTTGCTGCAAATTTTTAACAGTGTACACTGTAAAAAAAAATTTCCTGCCAGAAACGGAAATTGTAGTGGCCAGTACTATTTCGGTATTTTAACGGAAAAAAATTCGTAAATTGCAGGAAATTTTCCGTGATTTCTGAAATATCCGCTTTTTAAATTTCCGTTTTATAACAGATATATTCTGTATTTTTTAGAAATTTTTATAATGTTAAAATAAACATTATAGGACCAAAAAAAAAAAAAAAAAAAAAAAACTTCTCAAGAGAACAACCTTATAAAGGATAGCTATATTTCTGCTATTTTTGGTTTCTCATTTCTGCGTGAGTTTTGTGTAAATAACCAACCCTTGCCACGATGAGAATCGAACCCACAATCTTCCGTGTACTAAGCCGGTAGTCCCGACGCTATGACCTGTATGTGCCACTTTCTCAAATGTTGCTACTTATTTTAATCACTTTTTATGATGCACAAACTTGAAGGTTCCATGGATTTTTTTCAGAGTTCAATGTTTTTTATATTTTCTTTTCATAATTTTCAATATTTTTCTTTATTATTTGATGCCTTATAACAGATAAATTTTAACTTATTATGTATTATATGCATAAAACATTGTATTAAAAATAATGATTTTTAAATTATTTGTCTGATGATCTATTTATCAATTCCAATAAAAACAATAATTATCTTAAGGAAACGTATTTATTACAAGCTATTAAAATTAATTTCCGTTCTTATTTTAAAAATCTTATGTAAATAAACAATTTTATAATAAATTAAATTATTATATTTGAGCTATGCTGAGAACTTTTGTGTACAGTTCTGTCAAACTGAATAATAATATTAAAACAAAAAATATTTTTTTAAAGACAACTTTGAAATTAATGATTTTGTGATAGGTAAGTTTAAATTTGGACTTAGTGATTTAGTTTAAATTAATTTGTTTAATTTATAAAATTATAAGCTAAAGAAATAAATTATAAAGTTAATAAATTATAAACTTCATTTTTATAAAAGTAAAGAAAAAATATTAACTATTTTTATAAATTTAAGGGAAAAAATTATAAACGTTGTAAAATTATAATTTATAAAATAATAAATTTTAGTTTAATTAATAAATTTATAAGCCAAATCAGTTTCGTTTAATACAAACTTGCAGAGATATGTTATGAAAACTTTAAATAACCCAAATATTGCCTCATGTTAGAAAAGTTAAAATATAATTAAAAAAAATTAGTGAAAAAAAAAGTTTTAATTTTGAAGCACTATCAATAAAAATAAAAAGTAGAAAATAAAACAAAATAAAACAAAAAAATTTTCTGTATCTTATAAAAATAAAATCAATTTCTAAATATTTCATTAAAAAATATAGATATTACTATTGTTTTCACAAAAAATTACCGTCCAGACATGGCCCCGATTAGAATGGACCAGCATGTCGAGCCGGGTCATGCCTGGATTCTTGAAGAACTCTACAACAATCTTAATTCGCATTTCAAACAATGCGATTTCTGTACGCAAACCTCTAAAAGTTATTTACGGAAATTGCACTGTTTTGGAAGAAATACGGACATTGTACTGTTTTGAAAAAATACGGACAAAATCCATTAAATTTACGGAAAACTTTCTGTATATTTGCGGATTTGAAATCTCGTTTACGGAACTAATGTCATTTACGGAAATTGTACTGTTGTTTTGGAAAAATGAAAATTCTTCGTAAAATTTTACGGAAAATCTCTTGTATTTTCACGGATTTTTTTTACAGTGAGCATATTTCATTCATTTACTATAGCAATTTTGCTCATTTGCACTGAATTACCTAGGAATTCATTATAACAGATTAAAAGTATCCCTTATTATGAACACAAATTTTTCTTTTCTTTATACAGCAAAAATGTCTCTCTTAAAACAGCTTAGTCTGAGACTCCTTTAAATAAATAATTCATGACCACCTATCATTATTGAGATTAACAAACACTTTTCAAGATGTTTGTCCGACTTCACACAAAAGAGCGCGTTTAGAGATGCCGGAAATAACCGGGTATTTCTGTACGTTGTATTTATCAAAAAACCTCTAAATCAGAGGTTGAAACTTCTTGGTGTGCCATGCTCCGCTTTTTGCATAAATAATCTTGAGCGCGTGGCACTCCATTTTATCCGAAAACTATTTTCTGTGTCAGTTTCAAAAATTAAGCATTGATAAAATACTGCATGTTTTAAATAAAATAATATGAATAAAATTTTATATTTCACAAAACAGAAGTAATAATTTTGTAGCCGAAATCTAATGATCCTAAAAAAAGATATTAAACTAGCAGCAGGAAATTTATTTAAACATTTTATATCTATTAAAGACAATTATTTTGCGTTTTGGAGAAATTTCTAAGTTCAGTTATAAAAAAGGTTATATTTTTTAATTAAAATTGTAAAGTTTCAATGTCGATAAAGATTAATTTTAATTTTAATTACAAAAAACATTTTAGAAATAAAACAGAAAAAATAAAAAAAAATAAACAAAAATTATTTTAGCCACCCCATGCTATTTTGAGCATCGTTTGTGGGAGGAGAAAAAAAGAAGGTATAATCGATTGAGAAACTCAAATAAACAATGTAATCAGAAAATTATTTAAGGGAAGTTTATTTTTATTTGGTCTAAAATTCGTGTGATTTTTACGATTTTTTTTTCTGGTTACAAAGAAAAGAAGTACCACCTTCGGACTTTTAGCATTATATTTATTAACAGTTCACTTTATACAGGGTCATCGAAAAAGGTTGAACACATTTAAAAAAATTATAACTCCAAAAGTAATTGGGGGAAACGCAGTAATATTCTTTGAAAAGTACTCGACAATCATCCGAGATTTTTTAGATGTAACTGTTTCGCAGCTGACTCAATTACTTTTAGAGTTGTGGTTCTTTCAAATCTGTCCAACCTTTTTCGATGACCCTGTATATTTACATTTTTGCGTGTAAAATAATAATAATAATAATAATAATAATATACGCCTTGTGCGATAGGGACAACCTACAGGTGTGCGCCGTGAACTTCCAATTGGACGACCGTTTTTCTCCGGTCACAAACATCGGAAACAAACTTGGTCTCTAAATTGCGAAAGAGCATTAAATTCTCCGGAGCATTAGTTAGTTTTATTTAGTTTAAACGTTTAAAAAGTTGATTGTTTACAAAATGGTAGTCATTTAAGCAAAAAAGGTTTTTTTTTTTTTTTTTTTCGAACTCAAAAAATAAATGATTAATGAAAATTAAACTTTTCTGTGGTATAAGCTCCAGCAAAAACGATTACATTTCTTTTAAATAAAACATGAAGGAAATCGGCCGAGTAGTTTACTTGAAAAATGGTCACCCAGTTGGAAAAACATAGTTTCGAGAAAAACAAGTTTAAAGTTTTACAATATTATTATGTTCAACGAGCGGCGTTACGTTCAACGTTCAAAAAAGATTGTAAGAAATTGGAATATCACGAAACCGCTGTAGGGCAACAATCTGCATATAGTTGAGGAATACAAAAATGCAAAATAATAATAATAATAATAATAATAAATAAAATAAATAAATAAATGAATCGAAAATTTGACCCAAGGAAGTAGAGATTCCCCTTAATAAAATGTGTGTTGTTGCTATGTGGTACTTATTTAATAGCATTTATTAAATAAAATTGTTCATTTATTTAATAAAATGTGCCTTGTTTCAATGTGGAAGTTACTAGATTTCATCTATTTAAGTAAAATTTCCGATTCTAAATATGTTTGTTTGACTTAGAAAAAAATCGGAAATTGGCAACTATGATTTATTTGAGTTCTTTGGATTAAATCAGTCCGGAAAAGTATATTTTATGCGTTTTGTCTTAAGTTTTCGTTGCATTAAAAGAAGTCAAAATTCAAGGATGCTAATGTTAATCCCTTGAAGGGCGGTGAGGTATTATCTATCCCACTTAAGTCTAATCTCCAAACACTATAATGGCACCAGAATTTTGGAATAAAATTTTGCTTTTATAATGTACGTGAATAAAAAACCTTTTACTTATTTTCAAATAAATTTGTTTTATAAATCCTGTTGTCATACAATCCTTTCAACATTTTAGATACGTAAGTACTTTGCCCCTCAAAGGGTTAAACCCTGCGATAAACTTTGTTTTATATCTTCACGAAAAATCCTCCGATTGCAATGTTTCTTATTTTCATATGTTTCCCCCAGAATGAGATACTGTAAATGAACTTAAACATAGTCTAAGCATATCTTCAAAATTTAAAAATATATTTTTAAATATGAAAATTATTAATAAAATAATATTAAAAATTATGAATTATAATCTACATCTTAAAAAATATATATATATATATATATATATATATATATATATACACTGCTCAAAACAATTAAAGGATATTTGAAGTTTTATATAAAATAAAGATATAAACAAAATTTTTTTTGCCGAAAATAGAAGAAGAGAATCACAAATGCAAATTTTTCTGGTTTTCAAACTGTGGAGTATGCAAATTTTGAGTTCGACGTCAAAAACGTCGCTTCAGCGGCAGCGAATGAAATTTGACTTTCAACTGGATAAAAGAGAATGAAGACAAGGATGATCGGCATTCAGTGATTGCTTTGTTTCGATGAGTACGATGTCTCAGCGAAGTCATTTGACAGATTCAGAAGCTTGGAGAATTGTTGGTAGGTTAGAAGGGGGTCAAACTCAAGCCGAAGTAGCGCAAGCCATTGGAGTGTGACAAAGTGTCATTTCCAGGATCTGGAACCGTTTGTTGGAGAGTGGATGTGCAGGCCGAAGACCAGGGCAAGGTCGTAGACGGGCAACAACGCCCAATGAAGATCGGTATTTAGAGTTAACAGCTCGGAGACACCGAAACATGAACGCTACTCTTCTCCAACAACACCTTCGCTCGGCTACAGGCACCACGATTTCAACTCAGACTGTCCGAAACCGGCTCCATGCTGTAGGTCTGTATGCTCGCCGACCGATGGTATGTGTTAGATTAACATCAAGGCATCGTCGCGACCGCAGGGAGTGGGCAACCGAGCATGTCAACTGGAGGAGAAATGAATGGAGCAATATTCTGTTTTCTGACGAGTCCCGTTTTTCTGTGCATCCGGATAATAGGCGTATTTTCATCTGGAGGGACCGTGGCAGTAGGAATAATCCTGCGTTCGTGCACGAAAGTGTCAGATTTGGCTGTGGAGGAGTGTTGGTGTATGGTGGCATCTCTATTGACGGACGCACTGACCTCTACATCATTCGAGATGGTTCTTTGACTGGTCGCCGATATAGGGATGAAATCCTCAGACCTATTGTAGTCCCTTACGCTGCAGCAATCGGAGATAACTTCATTTTAATGGACGATAACTGCAGGCTACATCGTGTAAACCTGGTGGAGGATTTCCTTTTCGAGGAAGGAATCGTTCGAATGGAATGGCCAGCGTGTTCTCCAGACATGAATCAATCGAGAACGTTTGGGACGCTCTAGGAAGACGAGTTTCTGGCCGCCAACAACCCCCACAAACTCTCCAAGAACTGGAAAGAGCTCTTCTGGAAGAGTGGGGCAGAATACCCCAACTCGTCATTAATAGCCTCATTGAGTCCATGCCTCAAAGGTGTTCAACGTTGCTGGCCGCCCGTGGAAACCATACCCCCTACTGAAAATGATTTTCTTTGAAGAAAACACCTTTTCTTATTCTTTTTTTCTCATATGCACAAATTGTGTTTTTTTCCTTTTGTACACAAATGCGCAATAAAATGCATTTTTTTCTGCCAAACATGTGTAATTTATTCTCATATAACCTACTATGTCTGCCGACCATGTATCAATCAGCTAAAAAGTTTCCCGGATACAAAATCCACCTAAAACTGCAATATCCTTTAATTGTTTTGAGCAGTGTATATATATATATATATATGTATATATATATATATATGCATACAGGGTGTATCTGAAATGCTTCAACAAACTTAGGGGGACGATAGTACTCATCAAGACGAATAAAAAATGCAATGGAACATGGGGTCGCAAATGACGTTTAAAGGGTGAAAATCCCAAAACTAATAAAAATATTGAAATCTCGCATGCTGCTTTTCTGCAGAACTCGCTAGTAACACGAAGCTGGTTTTCCTTTCACTTTGTGCATATCCGGCCAGAAAGAGATAAAAAAAACGTGGAAGATCTGTGAGCAGGAATCCACGTATGCAAATTTTCCATCTTCTCAGAAACAGACCAATAAATATCCTACCAGGTTTGTTTTCTGCTACACAAGCCGGCTTGCAGCAACAAATTTGGTACATGCACGATGGTGCTCCGCCTCATTTTTCTGTGGACGTGCGTAACCACCTTGATGGAGTTTATCCGGCAAGATGGATTGGACGTTGTGGCCCTGTTGCTTGGCCTCCACGCTCGCCGGACCTTAACCTTTTGGATTTCTTCTTCTGGGGACAGATGAAATCCCTCATTTATGAGACGCCAGTAGAAACGTCAGAAGAAGTAGTAGCACGTATTGTGACCGCTGCAGGAGAAATCCAGGAAACTCCCGGAATCTTCGAGCGTGTCCGCTAGTCGTACATCCGTAGATGTACTCTGTGTAATAATGTCCGCGGTTGACACTTTGAACAATTGTTTTAAAATATTTGTTTTCTCTGGACATCACGAGCTGTGTTGTACCTATTCTGTGCAATAAATAATATTCTGAAGCGTTTCTTTCTTGTCTCAGTTTGTTCATTTCCAGACGCATTTTCTTGATTTTCATCCTTTAAACGTCATTTGCGACCCCATGTTCAACTGCATTTTTTGGTCGTCTTCATGAGTACTATCATCCCTCTAAGTTTGTTGAAGCATTTCAGATACACCCTGTATATATATTGTATATATATACAGGATGAGTCTAAAATCATGGGACAAACTTTGAGGGGTGGTAGAGCTCACTATAACAAACAATTATTGTATAGGAATATATGACCGGAAGTGACGCGTTCAGGCACAAACACAAAAACATAACTCTTTAACGGAATCATAAAATGTTCCTTAGCAGGAAACTTAACCAGTGATTCCGTACAGAAAATGTTAAAACAGTTGCTGAAAATTGCATCCAACAGCAGTCACATATGCTTGACAACACCTATGGTGTGACTGGCTAACATAGTTGGCGATAGTTGAGGGCAGTAAAGCGGTGCGCAGTGATCTGCTGCATCAGCAAAAAACGGCATTTGCGCTTAAGATTTTGGCCGTGATGGGTAATTTTACTAATAGCGAAAAGGCAGACATACATCTGATGTATGGTGCTGCTAATGGTTACGGCAGAGCAGCGCTACGGCTGTATTAAGAACGATTTCCAAGTAGACGCATGCCGAACCACAAAATGTTTGAGCGATTACATCGGCAATTTTGTGAAAATGGTTCATTTAACGCCAGTACTGATGGAAGGGGTCGATCAAGAACTGTACAACAACCACACATGGAAGAAGCCATCTTGGACCATGTGGACGAAACACCCGACACAAGTACAAGGGCTGTAGCATGTCATCTACATGTCAGTCAAAAAACCGTTTGGATAGTTTTACACGCAGAAGGTTTACACCCATTCCACATACAGAGAGTCCAAGCTTTGCAGACGTGTGATTACCCTCTGCGCGTGGCTTTCTGCCAATGGTTCTTGCAGCAGAGTGCGTTGCTGCCGGCCTTTCCAGCTCATGTGCTATTCTCAGATGAGGCGATTTTTACACACGAAAGCGTTTTCAAGGCGCACAATTCTCATGTGTGAGCAACAGGAAATCCACACGCCACATGCATTCCAACAACGCTTCTCTGTGAACGTTTGGGCGGGTATGGTGAATGATTCCCTCTTAGGCCCATATCTCCTACCAACCCGACTCAATGGCTGCTGTTATCGAAATTTTCTGGAAGAGGTTTTACCAGAATTGCTGCAAGAAGATCCGACTGTCGTTCGCAATCAAATGTGGTTCCAGCATGATGGTGTGCCAGCACATTTCAGTATGGAAGTCCGCAATTACCTGGATGCTACTTTAAGGGTGCGCTAGATTGGTCGTGGTGGGCCAGTCCGATAGCCACCACGATTGCCAGATTTATTGAGTCTCGATTTTTCCTATGGGGGCATTTGAAATCCCTCATTTACGAGACTCCATTTGACTCCATTGAAGAACTCGTTACTCGACTATTCTGTGCGGCTGCACGCGTACGTGAAATACCCAGGGTATGGGAATCTGTTCACCAATCACTCCACCGACGCTACCAAGCTTGCATTACAGTCGGTGGCCGCAATATTAAGCATTTATTTTAGACATTGCTGTAAAAAAAAGCATTTAGCACCGACGTTGTAAATAAACAATGTTTTTCATTTCATTTGCTATTTTTTGTGTTTCTGCCTCAACGCGTCACTTCCAGTCATATATTCCTATCCGATAATTGTTTGTTATAGTGAGCTCTACCACCCCTCAAAGTTTGTCCCATGATTTTAGACTCACCCTGTATATAAACAAGAACGAAAAATCATGCGTCAAATATAGATTATGAGACACTTTCTAACACTTCCAGAATACTTTAACAAAACTTTACCGATTAATAAGGTGAAAGTTGATGTCTAAGTAAACAAGGTCAAGGTCAAACCGGGAGGGGAGGCCTACCTTTCGGCTTAAACTCACCTAGCACCGACATGTCTAAGTAAACAATTTGGAAAACGCATAACAAATTTGAAAACTCAATTTCAGCAATTACTATCAATAGTAGGAAAACTATCTGAATTACAACAGGTGATCAAATGAAAATGTACGAAACGACACGGTGGGTACAAATGTAGACTTTATTCAAAATATTCACCATAGGCCTGAGCACAACGATCCCACTGATGAACAAGCCACAGGATTCCTTGTTCCCAGAATTCCTGTGGCCGTGACGAGACCCAGTCCTTCACAGCGTCCTTGAGTACGTCGTCCGAGTTGAAGCGCTTCCCTTTCAGGTGTTTCTTCAGTGGACCACCTTGTCGTCCACTTTGTCGATGAGATCGCTCGTGATGACAGTGTTTGCCTGGCCTGGTTTCGGGTCATCACCCAGACTCTCACGGCCTGCACGAAAACGGGCTCTCCATTTTCTGACAGACTTGTCATAGATTTCTCCCCGTAAACTGTCACCATCCGGCGATGAATAGCTTCCGGTTTCTCACCTTCCGCTGTCAGAAATCGGATAACACCTTGCTGCTCCTCAGTCGTCGAATTTTGCAACGCGAACGCCATCCTGTCCTTATACGGACTGCCGCATCATTTGGACGCCGCTTTTGATAAGAGCCTCTGGTCTCTACCGCGCATGCGGGCGCCCGCGCATGCTCCGATCCCAGTCAGAGACTCTAATCGCATCCCGAGATGTCTCGCTACGTTCTCCCATGGCGGAATATGCAAATATTTAACTGTTACGTTTTTACGTCGTTTCGTACCTTTTCATTTGATCACCCCTTGTATTTGTGCAACCCTGTATATGGTCTGTAGATTTGTATATATACTACATAGTATGCTAAAATTTAATTCAGTTAGGAAACGCATAGTACAGTTAAAAATTGCTATTCAACAATTTACGTCAATAAACCGTAATGTATCGATATCTTTTGTGCTGCCCTGTATATGTTTAATATGGAATTTATGCACACCAAGTAATATGAAAATAATTAGTTAAATTTAAAAACGCATACTACAACTGCAAACGCACTTCCAGCAATTATTGTTCATAGGCAGTACTCTAACCGAATTGTTTTGTGCGTCCCTGTAAATGAGCGATTAATGCTATGCCCACTATATTCTACATTTAGCCTTTTTGTAGCGCTCCTCAGTGATATATACCAATTTCAATATGTTTGAAACGGTATAACATCATTAAAATACACCGCAAACGATTTTTCCCCCAGGAATTCTTTTGAGTGTCCCTGTAAATGAACTATAAATGCTACACACTTCATTTTCAGTACCAAACATGTCATCATCAATAACATATATCAATTGCATGACATCCCGAGTATATTTACGCGAGTCAGAGCACGGACAGACAGACAGAAAGACGGCAGACAGACAGACAAACTGAATTCATAAACACTTTTCAACTATGTTGGAAACTAGTAAAAAGAATCAGCTCCATTGTCAACATAATTATGTAAATTTACACCACATTCTTCTTATTTGTTTTGGAGATATAGAGAATTTTTACTTTTCGAATGTCTAAGGTTGCTTCTGTAATTGTTTGTATCTACAGAAAAGAAAATCTGAGAAAGCAACCGCAAAAGCGTATGGAAAATTCTTTTATAAAAAGTTTGTTTTGTTGCTTTGATTTTATTCTAATTTTCTGGTTGCTATTTAAAGCATCCTGGTACTTTTCCCTGTAAGATCTTAATTTTATTTATCAAATTTATGCATAAATTATCATGTATATTTATAAATATAATTTAATAATATATTTTTTAACATATTTTCCTATAATATTAATAATAATTATTAATAATTCCTATAATGTTATTATAATATTATTATAATATATATATCCCTAATATATTTTCTTACCTAACTCTACGCAGGCTTAAGACAAAATGCATGAACTATATACTTATATATATATATATATATATATATTATCTCTATATAATAAAACACGGGGCGAACCCATCAATCTTACCAGTCTCCGATAAGATGGAGCCACGTTAGGCTTAATTTCGATTTGAGATGTGTATGAGAAAACTTATCTGCCTAAATACAAATCTTTTCTACTTGAAATCCTTTCTGTTGAAGAGTGTAGATTAAGCATGAGAGGTATCTTCGAATGAAATGCTTGTAGTTCATTTTTAACACATGGGCTGATAAGTTCCCGGTCTAATAAAGAAAACACAACTTTTTAACAAATCTTTAATAACTTTACGACTTTATAACTTTATAACTTTAATAAATAACATAACTTTAATAATAAATAATAATACTTTAATAATAATAATAATAATTTAATAAATATATCCCTAATATATTTTCTTACCTAACTCTACGCAGGCTTAAGACAAAATGCATGAACTATATACTTATATATATATATATATATATATATATATTATCTCTATATAATAAAACACGGGGCGAACCCATCAATCTTACCAGTCTCCGATAAGATGGAGCCACGTTAGGCTTAATTTCGATTTGAGATGTGTATGAGAAAACTTATCTGCCTAAATACAAATCTTTTCTACTTGAAATCCTTTCTGTTGAAGAGTGTAGATTAAGCATGAGAGGTATCTTCGAATGAAATGCTTGTAGTTCATTTTTAACACATCGGCTGATAAGTTCCCGGTCTAATAAAGAAAACACAACTTTTTAACAAATCTTTAATAACTTTACGACTTTATAACTTTATAACTTTAATAAATAACATAACTTTAATAATAAATAATAATACTTTAATAATAATAATAATAATTTAATAAATATATCCCTAATATATTTTCTTACCTAACTCTACGCAGGCTTAAGACAAAATGCATGAACTATATACTTATATATATATATATATATTATCTCTATATAATAAAACACGGGGCGAACCCATCAATCTTACCAGTCTCCGATAAGATGGAGCCACGTTAGGCTTAATATCGATTTGAGATGTGTATGAGAAAACTTATCTGCCTAAATACAAAACTTTTCTACTTGAAATCCTTTCTGTTGAAGAGTGTAGATTAAGCATGAGAGGTATCTTCGAATGAAATGCTTGTAGTTCATTTTTAACACATGGGCTGATAAGTTCCCGGTCTAATAAAGAAAACACAACTTTTTAACAAATCTTTAATAACTTTACGACTTTATAACTTTATAACTTTAATAAATAACATAACTTTAATAATAAATAATAATACTTTAATAATAATAATAATAATTTAATAAATAAATAATAATAATAATTAAATAAATAAATAATAATAATAATTTAATAATAAATAACATAATTTTATAAAGAAAAAACTCCAAACAGTGCTCAGAATCATCGACTCATTGTTGTTTTTGGTCAAAAGTTAACACGCGCGGCAGCCACTTTAACAACAGCTTTTTCATAGACAAATGTTCATTCAAAATAAAACCTACACGTTGCTTGGATATCTTCAGAGTCTGAGCTATCTCCTGCAACTTCACTTTACGGTTCCCCAAAACGATTTTTTGGACTTTTTTTATGTTTTCCGTAGTAACCACTTCTTTTGCGTGGTGCATCACTGGTGTCCGTACGACCACGTTTAAATTCAGCAAAACAGTCAATAATGGTTGATTTACCTGGTGCAGTGTCTGGATAACGCTTATCAAGCCAAGCTTTCGTTTGAACGGTGTTTTTTACATCAAACAACAATTCTTGAAATTCTTGTTTATCCATTTTTTTGTTTATCAACAAAGTTGCTCAAATAAAAACACTCTAACGTTTTATCCAAACGGCGAATCGGCGAATTTCGGAACCGGTTTCGAAAGTGAAAGTATCTTCGTAAAAAAAATACGCAAAGAAAATCAAAAAAGTAATCAACGGCGGAAATAGAGATTGATCTCTGCTATCCAGTGCAAAAAAAATCGTTTAAAAATATTCAAATGCAAACGAGATATTAGCACATTAATGCCCCATTGGATTAACATTTAGCACCGTATTCCCGAGCGCTTGCTCAACGGGAGCCTTAAAGGTTAGTATTTACTAAAAAAAGCATGGGTTCGGTGATTGCAACGCCATCTGTGTGCCAGACCGGGAACTTAGCAGCCCATGTGTTAACACTTTCCAACCTAGTTGAAAAGTGTTTATGACTTCGGTTTGTCTGTCGTCTGTCCGTGCTCTAACTCCCGTAAATATGCTTCGATTGTCCTGAAATTTTTGTATGTTATTGTCGTTTACTATAGCATGTTCCCTATTTCAAAAGAAGTGTATAGCACTTTTAGTTTTTTTTTTTTTTTTTTTTTTTTTTACAGGGACAGTCAAAAGTATTCCGTTGCATTACAGTCAATGGGAAATAATCGGTTCAAGCGCATTTTGAAGACGCTACGCCATTTAAAACATAATGAAATTGATATATAATTAGGAAGCGCATTAAAACATGCTTTTTGTAGAATATGGGGTGCAAAGCATTTATTATTCATTTACAGGGTCAAACAAAAGAATTCTTTTACACATCGTTATATGGGGAAAAATCGTCTGCAGTGTAATATAGTGATATTTCACTATTTCAAACATAATGAAAATTATATGCATTCCTGAGGTGCACTATAAATTGCTCTCTTGTGTGCATTGCGTTTATTTATAGGGACACATAAAATATATAGGTTAAGTATACGTGTGCGATATTTACAGTCTATGTGTGGTAAGTGGGTTTTCAACTTTGGTTTGCATTTATAACTTTTTTTTTTTCATAGTACGTGTGTGTTTATAAACTCGGTTGGCCATATACAGGGCCACACAATGAAATTCGTAAGTACTACAGACTAATTGCTTAGTAAGCAGACTGAATTGCTTAAGGGTAGTTTTTAATTGTGTTTACGCATTTTCCTGCTGAACTATATTTAGTAGAATAATAGAAGTTTGTAGAAGATAAATAAATTCATATACAGGGCTACGAAAAAAAAAGATACATTGTCGTTTACGTTTGGTAATTGCTAAAAGTTAGTTTTAAGTTGCCTTTTAGTTTAATAGGTGGTGTGTACAAAAGTCTTCAGATAATATACAGAACTGTACAAAAGATTTCGTGTGCATTTCCATCGATTGGCAAAAATTGCTAAATGTGACATTTCTAACTGAACTAAATTTTATCATAGTATATATCCACATCTATTGATCATATACAGGGCTTCACAAAATAATTCGTCTACTTTTTTGACACTGGAAGGTAATTTCGAAAACTGTATTTTTCAATGTGTTATGTGTTTTCTAAACTGTTTACTTACATATCTTCTTTCACCTTATTTAACGGTGACGTTTCATTACAGTTTTCTGGCTGTGTTGGAAAGATGTTTCATAATCTATGCTTGACGCATGATTTTTCGTTCTTGTTATTATTTTATTTTGGTTCTAATTGTTCTAATAAAGAACTTACTTCGGAATACAATGCGTTATTTTTGACTTAATATTTATGTAGCTAGACGAGTAACTTCGGTCACGTCATCATAGGGCTTTGAAGTTATTGGCACGACATATAAAACGATTAAGGTATTATTGTTTTTCTCTTTTTTAAAGTCTTTTCCAAGGGAATGGTTCTGTAATGGTTTGGGGTAGTTAAGTTTCAATGAAACGACTTCGAATGTCGTACAATCAAATGCCAATACTTGGGACACCGTTCTTATTTGGAACAATTTTTGAATTTTAATTTTAGGGTAGCACTGTAGATTGTCGCAGGTTACCTTCGAAGCAATTTAGATATATTTCCATTATTGTTCTGTGATGGTTGGGGCTGCTGTTGACATTTACGGGCATGGTCTCCGAGGAGGATAATTTATTTTACGTTTTCACCAAAATCGGTAAGTTTTATCTTTGAAATACTAAGGTTTGTACGTCTTTCTGTAAAGACTTAGGCTTTTCTCTGCTTTAGAGCACCTCAGGTAAGGCTTTTCTTATTCTTATCTAAAGCCAGTCCAACTTAATTTTTATCAATATTATAGGAATCTCTACAATGGCTTGAATACCAAAAGTTCAAAGTGTTCAAAATATGAGACACTGTTGTCCCAAGATGAAGATTATGCATTGTCATTTTTTTCTGAAATATTTTCATGTTTTAGACTGTGTATAATATATTATCTTGAAGTGTATAATTTTTTTCTGAGTCCAGTGATTTTGATCAACATGAAGAGACCATGTCGTGATTTCATTCTACATTTAAATGTTCCCTTGTTCCTCCTTAAAATATATGTAAGTACAGGCATAATTATGTAGCCAACTCAAGGAGATGTTTACATATGTAATGCTATCATTTTTTAAATTTTGTTTCAAGTCTTCCTAGTCTTTATTCGTTCAGATTTGTTAATAAAGATAATATTCTGACGTGCCTTATTACAGTAATTGACTGCAAAAGTCATCAAGTGTTCATTAGTCATTCTTAGATTTAACTTCAGAATAAGTAGAATTTGTTAAAAAATAAGTGAAACTTTGTTTTTTTACCAGAAAACATGATCTGTGATGTTGTAATGAAGACCGTAACCATATTTTTGATGAATAAATAATTTTTTCCCCGTTTTCATTTGTTTATTGTGTTTAAACATTTTTGAAAAAGATTTAACCTGTTCTATGTTTGAAATATGAAACTTAAAGATGAGACAAGTGGCAAAAAAGAGACTGTCCAAAGTTAGGTTGTCCAATTTTGACGCAATTAAAGCCAATTTTTCAGTTTTATGAATGAAAATGCATGTTTATGGCGTCATTTTTCACTGGAAGACGCTTTCCGATGTTCTGTGTTTAGAGCCCCAAATCTGAACACGATCGAAAACTTTTGGGGCTACATCTTTCCCTTTCGGATTGTTTATGAAAATAGCAAATAATACCCGTCAGCATTAGACTTTAATACATCTATAATGGATGTATGGTGTAAAAAGATTACAGATTGTCTTCAAAGTTTAATTAAAAAATCAAATCCATGAAAATAGGGAGTTTTTAAAATTAAACAAAGAAACTGTTTTATTAAACTTTCTACTAAATTATCAAACAAGTTTGAATCATCAAGGTTTTTTTTTGTTCATATAAAACAAAGAAATAAAACATAGTGTGAGTCAAAATTATTGCTCTGATTATAAATAACAATAACTTCGTTATAAACAACGATAGGAAAAAAAAACATTTGAACATAAAAATTTCAACGTTTTGTTTGCTTATACTATATAACTATTTTATGCGACTTTCCTTTGCCATCACACGGAGTCACCTAAAATCAATGTTTTATTTAAATTTTTAAAAGGGAAAGTTGTATAGTCCTTTTTTCTTCACTGAAGGAACTGCTATACAGGCAACAATTATTTGGGTATATTACCAGATATATGGCTCATGCCCCAAATTTCATACAGAGGTATTAGAGAGTACAAAAATGCTTCAAAAGGCCTGACATGAAATGCACTATCGCTTGGATGTTGTCTATGTGACCAAGAGAAGTCACAAAGAACAGTTATAAAAGTGGGCAACCAAAACTTTGAACTTTCTTCTTTATTGTGTTCAAATGTTTTTTCTATCGTTGTTTACAACGAAGTTGTTGTCATTTAAAATCAGGCCGATCATTTTGATTCACACTATTTTTTGTTTTAAAGTACATTTTTACACTCTGTAGCTTGACTAGTTTATTTAATTTCTTTTAACATTAATTTAGGGGTGTAAGTGAAAAAAAAATGTTCTGGCTATTTCTTAAATTAACACTGCAATTGTCCTTCAGCGGTTTCCTTTTTTCTTTCCCAAACCAAAAGTCACAAAAACTGAAAACAGAATTTATACACGAAAATTTCGACCTTTTTTTCCGAGAAATTTAGAGACTAAAATATATTTTTTCAAAACGACTCTAATAAATTCTTTGTTTATTTAATAAAATTGGAAGAAGTATAAATACAGTTTTCATTCTTTTGTGACAAAGAAACGATACAGAGATAGAATCTTTACTCAAGTAAAAGCAAGGAAATAAAAAAAAATCCATCTTTTTATTTCACAATAAATATTAATAATGTTTTTTAGCGTGAATTCATTTCAGAATGCTTTTGAAAGTTATTAAATCTTAATTTTTCATGTTTGATGATTTTCGAATCCATATCTGTAACTGAAGTACACCAAAAAGAGAATTTCTACTTATCACGAAAATTTCAAACAACAAATTTAAAAACATCACAAGGAATTCTATTCCGTTACGTATTAATTAACTCACATATCCAACTTGCTTCAATCAATCAATCAAAGAAGAAGAAAAAAAAAAAGATTACTTCGAGATTTTTAAGAGACAGTTTTCTAACCCTATGAGAAATAAAGTAAACCAGCTGTAATTTTCCAACTGAATGAAAAAGAGTCCAGACCAGGATATGAGCCAGGGACCTTTTGGCTTAAGCTGCCAATGCTCTGCCAGTTGGCATCTTGGAACAATCTGGCGAACACACAGTTCGCTTAGAAAACCTTTTTGATAATGACATCTGGATTGTTATTTGAAACAGCACAACAGAATAAATCGCAGTTAATGGAATTCCAAGAGCGTTAAATACGTAATTACACTTCATTAATTTAACACAGTTATTCTAACTGTTAAATAAATCACGCGACCTGTAATTTTCTAACTGGGTAAAAAGTGTTCAGATCAGGATTTGAAGCAGGGAATTTTTTGGCTTAGGCTGCCAATGATCTGCCAACTGAGCAAATCTTGAAAATATTTGGCGAAAATCACATTTCACTCACAAAACCTTTTTGATAATGACATCCGGACTGTTATTTGAAACAGCGCAACATAATAAATCAGGTAATGGAGCTTTCATTGCTCTAAAGCGGTTATAAGGACTTCCATTACCTGCGTTTTATTCTATCTTGCTGTTTCAATTAATTACTGATGTTGACAAAATAAGCTAAAACTATAGAGTGACTGTATATAAATCATTCTCCTAAGAACGTACAAAACGATGCCAGCAATAACATTAATTAAAAAAAAGTAATTACCATCTGAAGGGTGATTTATACCAAAAACTAATCAGCACCAATTTATATCAAGGTCTAACTGAATCTAAACTTTTATTAAATTCCGTGCATTAGTTCTAGAGATAGAGCGTCTACAAAACTTTTATCATATACGGACAGACAGATATTTTCTAAACACAGTCTAATCGTGTTCCGGACCTTCTAAAACGTATAAATCCGTTGAAAACCGAAAGTCGGAATTTTTCAAGTATCCAATACTTTCTTCTTTTAAAGATAGCAGAAAGCATAAAGGCTACATTCTGACGCATTTTTTAGTTCATTTTTGTTCATTTGCAAGTGCTCTTATTCAGGAACTTTGTAATCGAACTGTTTCCAATTTTCGGTAAAGGCAGGATACATTTCAAAAAATGCTGTCAAAGGTGTCGTTTTGAACTGATTTTCTGGACGCGACAGCGTGCGAAAAGAAAAACACTGTTGTCATGAGACAATAATTGCTTATATATCAAGACTAGCCGACTCGTCCGGCGTTGCCCGGGCCCATGATAATAACCTTAACAAAACTCAAGTTTTTATGATTTTATATCTTCAGAAAATCTTTCAAATGAATATAGTTTCGAAGACACCACTGCCTTCGGCAGTGTAGCGTGCTTCAAATAAACTTAGTTACCGAGACCCAATGCATAAGGAAGCGTATACCGAGATTGCGCCGCACGCGCTGGAGACAATCGAAAACCAAGTTGGATGAGCCAAACCCCGCATGTAATCGGGCCCATAGAACCGGAGATAAGAATGCGTCAACTGGCGGTGGAAGGTGGAGCTAAAATCAGTAAGACAATCGAAAACCAAGTTGAATGAGCTAAACCTTGTTGTAATCGGGCCCATAGAACCCGAGATACAAATGCGTCACCTAGTGGTGGAAGATGGAACTAATATCTACAAATCAATCGTAATATAAGTTGAATGAACCACTTCCCGTTGTAATCGGCCCCATAGAACCCGAGAAAAGAATGCACCCCCAGGCAGTGGAAGATATCCCCCCCCCCCCTGTAAATTAATGAATTACCTTTAGCATTAATGCTATATTTAATTTACCGATGAAATTCCCCACCCCTCTAAAATTAACCACTTATCTTTAACAGTAACGCAATTTTTAATTTATGGCTGTAGTGAGTAAACGTAAGTTGATGCCGGAAAAGAAGATTAATATAAAAAAAAAGGTAGTAGCTGTGGTCTGTGGAAATTTTTAGTAGTTTACAAAGTAGCTGGAGGACTCTAGAGCTATGCTAAAGAAAATTGCAAGAGAATTGGATCATTTTTAAGGAAGCTGCACCAAGGGTCCCAAGAAGAAGATTAATATTCAAAATTGGTGGTAGCTGCTGAGGTCCGAGAAATTTTTTTGTCGTGTATGTAGTAGCTGGAGGATTTAAGAAGTTGTTAGGAAAAAAAAAGGCTAGTGAATCGGACGATTTTTAAGGGAGTTAAAGTAGAGGACCCAAAAGGGTCCAACTAATAGGTTTGAGCAGGGCCCTAAGAAGAAAATATGTTAAAAAGTCCTAGTACTTAGTGCTTTAGATCTTCAATTTGTCGAAATTAAGCATAGGGTGTAAATTAATCATTAGAATAAAATTTTAAAGAAATGCTTAAAAAAAGTCCCCATGGCTCCAATAAAAATATGAGGGAAGTGCCCTGGGGAGGGGAGTTCAAGACTCAACTTTAAAGTTATGCATTGAAAGGGTGACACAATTAGAGGGGTGAAAAACGCATAGAACACAAACAGTTCAAGGGGCCTCGCACCGGACCCCAAGAGGTCAGGGTCTTAGCTGGAATATAGAAATGGGGGAATAACTAAATGGAGAAAAGGCTCCCAAAACGAAGAAGATCGGATTAAAAGATGCAATTTATTAACAATTTAGGAAACAAAAGCTTCAAGGGGCCCCGTACCGGTCCCCAGGGGGTCAGGATCTTAACTGGAATGTAGAAATGGGGGCATAACTAAATGGAGAAAGGGCCCCAAAAAGAAGACGATCGAATAAAAATGGGGCAAGTTATTAACAATATAGGGCACAAGAACGTAAAGAGGACCTGAGGGCCCAAAAAATTAAAAATCTGAGCCTTAGGTGCATCAGGACCTGCCTTCGACTATCGCACCCAAATTCTACGTGCGGTAGATTTCGCTAGCCATCACACACAGACAAACAACTTTTTTTTATTAGTATACATGTAATTGATTTACCGAATAATCGAGTTAAGTGCAAGTTTTACTCGCGTACAAAGGGTTCCAGTAAATTTATTAATTATTAACTGAAATATTACAAAAAAATCGTTGCCAAAAGAAAAGCGATTGTTGTCTATATCTGACGTAACAATAGACAATTTTAAGGAGATAAAATAAAACAATAATACGTTTAACAACGCGAAACTTTCTGACACTTTTTTAAATATAAAAACATGATACTTGCAGGCATAATTATTGAAGTATGATATGTAATCGAAAAGTTTTTCATTATAAATGGATTAGATGTTGTGTTATATAAAGATTATTGTAATTACTTAAAAACAACACAAATGTCACAAAACACATATGCATCATTTAATAAAAAACATTTACTTAAGGTGTTTTTAAAAACATACAAAAAACTGTATTTCACATTTGATAAAACCTAGCGCTTTCGAGCCACCTTAGCTCCTCATCAGGGTTAAAAAAACACTAGACACACACAAAACAAACAGTCTAAAACTAGTAAAAAACATCATTGTCTGCTGAAGAAAAGGTCAAACCATTACAAACACTAGAGGTGGGAAGCATTGGCAGGGATGTGCCAATCTTATTCAATCTTGAACAATCTGTAAAAGTTTATACCACAATTTAGGGATGTTGTAAGATACGGAATCATTGCATGTTTTAACTTTCCTGGTTAAAATTTCTATGGATTCACTTATTATTGCTTGATAAAAGGAGGATGTGGGTTTAATTATTTTAGCTTTATCAAAATCTATTTTAATCGACTGCTCTTGTTTTAATCTGGAAAATGCCGTTTTACTTCTATTGTATTTGATATCTGCAATATGTTCTTTTAACCGAATTTAAAATTTTCTTAAAGTCATACCAATGTAGTCTTTAATTTTATAACATTTCATCCTATTTTCAATTATTTCTATAGTAACTGGGATTCTATAAATTCCTGCTAAATCTTCTATCGGCATGGGATCAATCTTCTTATGTAGTAGCGCTTTCAATTTAACTGGAGGGGATGCTACCAAATTTATTTCATATTTCTTTAAATTATATTTAAATTTTTCAAAAAGTTTCGGAATATATTGAAATTTGTAAAATGTAGTTGGTTTTCCTGTTAATTATTGCTGTTTTTTATCCTGATATTAATATTGATAAATTAACTTATTGACTAACTTCTCTGAAAAAACATTCTCATTTGCTATAATTTTAATTCTGTCAAGTTCTTCATTGATATAACTATCAGTACATACTGAAAATGCTCTACGGATGTAAAACCTATATGCAGGTACTAACTTAATTTCTAACTTAAAGGTAATGAAGCATATCTGGAAATAGTATTATTTGACCGCATATTTTTCCTATAAACTGTCCGATCTATTGTTAAATTACAGTTTTTTATCAGCTCCACATCAAGAAAAGGTAAACGATTCTGTTTTTCTAACTCCAGGGTAAATTGTATTTTTGTATCAATTTTATTAAGTTTAACCACAAAGTCCTTCAATAAATCCATACTATGCTCCCATATGATAAAAATATCATCTGCATATCTACACCTTTTGGAAAAATTAAAATATAATTTAAAGAAATATGAAATAAATTTGGTAGCATCCCCTCCAGTTAAATTGGAAGCGTTACTACATAAGAAGATTCATCCCATACCGATAGAAGATTTAGCAGGAATTTATAGAATCTCAGTTACTATAGAAATAATTGAAAATAGGATGAAATGTTATAAAGTTAAAGATTACATTGGTATGACTTTAAGAAAATTTAAAATTTGGTTAAAAGAACATATTGCAGATATCAAATACAATAGAAGTAAAACGGCATTTTCCAGATTAAAACAAGAGCAGTCGACTAAAATAGATTTTGATAAAGCTAAAATAATTAAACCCACATCCTCCTTTTATCAAGCAATAATAAGTGAATCCATAGAAATTTTAACCAGGAAAGTTAAAACATGCAATGATTCCGTATCTTACAACATTCCTAAATTGTGGTATAAACTTTTACAGATTGTTCAAGATTGAATAAGATTGGCACATCCCTGTCAATGCTCCCCCCCCCCCCTAGTGTTTGTAATGGTTTGACCTTTTCTTCAGTAGACAATGATGTTTTTTACTAGTTTTAGACTGTTTGTTTTGTGTGTGTTAGTGTTTTTTTTTAAGCCCTGATGATGAACTAAGGTGGCTCGAAAGCGCTAGGTTTTATCAAATGTGAAATACAGTTTTGTATGTTTTTAAAAACACCTTAAGTAAATTTTTTTAATTAAATGATGCATATGTGTTTTGTGACATTTGTGTTGTTTTTAAATAATTATTATAGTACAAAGGTGGATATTGATTCAAATGAGTGTTGTTTCTCATGACTCAGGATTATTGTCTTAAGACTACTGATTTTTAATGTCTTGGAATTATTCTATGAATTATTTTTCAATAATTGTCTTCAAAAATTGAATTCAATTGGAAGGAAAAACGTTGACTATTTATCACTATGATTCGCCTTAACAAAAACAAGGACCATGTTTAAACTTGGCATTGTGTCTAGCGCGCTTCGAAAGACGGTCGCAAAGTTGCAACACCGTCCCGGTCCGTACCACGTTTTTCTAGATAGGTTTTTAATTAATATCTTGGTTAATTACCGACATTTTTTTTTTCGAAAATCATTATCAAAAATCTTTGGATAATTCCTCGTCGATAGGTACCTCGAGCGCTTTTCAAGTTCCCGCTGAGCGCCCGAAAAGTAAAGTTTGTATGTTACAGAAAAATACTATTTTCTCAAAAACTATATGACCTATAGTTTTCCTGCAAGGTTTAAATAAACTCCTACTACCCCTAATTTTTTCATAATTTTAGTTTTAGTAGATTCGGAAATAGGGGGGGGGGGGCATATTTTTGTAGTACATTTTCGATGATATCTCTGAAAATATTGTACCCTAAAATTAAAACAAATATATTTTTGAGTATGGTGTTACAAGATCTTTCACGACATGATAGAAATATATATATATATATATATATATATTTCAAGTAACTGAATTAGCCCCCCTAAATATTTCCTAAAACTATTTGTGAATGGTTTATAATCTATAAATATGTGGATCAATAGTCTTTATTACGCTGCCAAGTTTGAACTTTCCACGTTCCGTAGTTTTTGAGAAAAACGGCTGTGACAAACGGATAAACAGACGCACAAGTGATCTTATACAAGTGATCTTCCGATTTTATTTGTTAAGTACTGATCTCTAAAACAGAAATAATTGTTCGATTACAAATCACTTCAATAATCATGATTTTGCCTTTTAAAACGAGAGTAGGAAAATGCGACAGAAAGTTGCGCGCTGTAGAGAGGGGAAAAATATTTATTTTAGATTAATTTTTGTGCCTAAAACTTAAAAACACGTAACACAATTAAAAATGCACATCCAGCAGTTACCGCTCATAGACAGTACTGTCACCGAATTCGTTTGTGTGACGTTGTAAATGCTATGTACACAATATTTTACAGTAAGCATCTTGTACTGTACCTCAGTAACTTATTTAAATTGCATTATGATTGAAATAGTGGAACAACATTCAATTCACTGCAAACTATTAAATCATTATATAAAGCAGGGCTGTAGCTACAGGTGAATAACAGAGGGGGCTCAAGAAAATGTAGGGGATGCTCATCTTTTTTTTCTCTCTCTCTGACACTTGCACGCACAAACAAACACACGCACACAGAGGTATATGTGATCAAAGTATTATATAGAAAGATAAATTAGTGAGAATTCATATTGTAAGCACTATGCTTCTTATTAAACTGTTTATAATAACTTCATTTTATACTAAGAAAAAAAAAGGCTGCAGAATAAAAATTTCCAGTGTATAACTAGTGTATAATTATACTGGTGAAATAATAAGTGATGATGTCAACAAGTAAATAAAAAGCTTACAGTTCACCTGTTTCATAAAGAGTTTCAACCTTTAATTTTTTTTTTCTGAATATTCCCTGCCATTAAGGAATCTAAAGTTCTAATTTTATATGATGAACAACATTAACAAAATCAAGGATATATTTTGCATTTTCAAATTATTATTGTTTTTAAAACACTTATTTAAACTAATTTAAAACACTTATTTGCAGTTTTTATACACATACAACCATTTAGTATTTGTGCAAAAGTGTAAAAGATCCCCAAAACTAAGTTCGATTCTTGAAAAGCGTTTCATTTGGTGACCTTGAAATATTTCCCAGAGGGAACTCATATTTTTTAAGGGGGGCAGAGTCCCCCCCGGCACCCCTACGGCCCTGGTGTAAAGGAATTCTTTTGTGTGATCCTGTAAATGAATTATATGAATGCTTTGCACTCTATATTCTACAGAAAGCATGCTGTAATACTGTGCAAAACATATTTTAGTGCACCTCAGAAATGCTTAGCAATTTCAATTTTTATTTGGAAAAGTGTAATATTATTAAAATACACTGAAAACGAATTTTCCCATAGACCATATATGCAACCGCATTTTTTTTAGTGTCCCTGTAAACGAACTATAAAGTTTACACACTCCATTTTTGATAGCGAACATTTTATAGTACACCTCGATAACATGTATCAATTGCATGACAATCCAAATATATTTACGAGAGATAGAGCTCGGCCATATAAACCGAACTCATAAACACTATTGAACTATGTAGTATTAATAATGTTATACAATAGAAAAAGAATGTGGCATACAGGGGCGCCATTTCAGAACTTTCTTGGGGGGGGCAAAGTTTTTTTTAAGGTGGTGTCATTACCCCCCCCCCCTCCCCCGCAACCTCTCCGAACGAGAAGCGTTTACTGAATCATATATACAGAGACAGCAATACTTTTAATACGGAATATCAAGTGACCTCTGAAAAATTCCGTTTAAGACAGGTTTTCGTCTTAGCAAGTAGGATTTTAAAATATTATGAAAGTTTTCAGTTATAGACAAGTACCGTTTTTTTCAGGTATTCTTTAAGACTGTTAAAACCTTCTTTCTATAAAGCACTTCTGAAAAGCATAGGTGTATTACAGTGAAACGTGTCTAAACGAAACGTGTCTATAACATAATTCTTTCTCAAACGGACAAAAAAAATCAAGTTTCGGCGAAAAAAACGCAATACAATTATACTTGCTAAGATGGAGATCTGTCTAAAATGGAGATTTTTTACAGTCCTTTTCAACTCTATATTACTCTCATGAGTTTCTTGGGGAGGGAGGGGGGGGGGGGGACAAAGTTTTTTTTTAGAGACAGGGTTTGAAATATCGTGCAGGATTGCCCAAATCGTGCGCAAAATAGAAATAGGCCTCACAATAAAAAATGCAGTGTGAGATTTTGCCTGCTTATCTTAACTTCTTTCACAAACATTTGATACTTCTGCGAATATATTTTTAATTTCAGTGGTAGTCCGCGAATTTTTCTTCTTTTTTTTGCGCAAATGCAATTTGTCAACTGATCGCGGTAAGCATCGCGAATTTTACGCATTGGAATTAGAAAAAATAGTTAATTTGACAAAATTGGTCGCTGAAAAAATCGTTAATTTTTTAAAACGACCGTGGAAAAATATTGAGAATTTCGCCAAAGATCACTGAAACAAATAGAGATGTTTGTCAATCGAACGCGGAAAAAATCGCGAATTTAGTATAACTAATGCGGAAAAATATCGCGAAATTCGTCAAAAGATTGAACAACAACAAATAAAATCGCTAATTTAGTCAAACAGTCGCGCAAAAAAGGGGAATTTCGTCAAAGATCGTGCAAAAAAATCTACTTTTGCCACTCGGCTGCGGAAAATGACTTCCGAATTTCAACAAACGATCGTAGAAAAGAGTCGCGAATTGCGTCAAAAGATCGCAAAAACAAATAGCGAATTTCGTCAATCAATTGCCAAAAAAAAAATCGTGAATTTCGGCAAATGGTGGAAAAAAATTAGTCAACGATCGGAATTTCGTTAAAGAGAATGTTAACAAACGATCGTAGAAAAGAGTAGCGAATTACGTCAAAAGATCGCAAAAACAAATAGCAAATTTCGTCGATCAGTTGTCAAAACAAAAAAAAATCGTAAAT
Organism: Maratus michaelseni; assembly: GCA_963931845.1. Lineage (NCBI taxonomy): Eukaryota > Metazoa > Arthropoda > Arachnida > Araneae > Salticidae > Maratus > Maratus michaelseni. The sequence goes on from OZ007599.1 coordinate 224,186,078, forward strand.
TTCGACAAATGGTGGAAAAAAATTTGTCAACGATCGGAATTTCGTCAAAGATTGTGCAAAATAATAGCAATTTTTGTCAGTTGGTTGCGGAAAAAGACTCCCGAATGTCAACAAACGATCGTAGAAAAGAGTCTCGAATTTCGCCAACAGATGGCGAAAACAAGCAGCGAATTTCGTCGATCGGTTGAAAAAAAATGTCGTGAATTTAGACAAAGGATTGAAAAATCAATTCCGTCAGTGTTTCACAGAAAATAGCGAAATTTAGAAAATTATCACCAAAAAAAATAATCACGAAAAAAGTCGTGAAATTCAATCGGTCACGAGATAATCACCACACGAACACCATCAAGAAGTTACGAAATTTGCAAATGTTGTAATCCATAGGTATAAGAAAATTTCCATTAATGGTTTTCTGTCAGTAAAAATTGAAATAATGGCAGAAAATGATGTCCGAAAATGATGTCCGCAGTCATTTTCTGCCTTCCTCTTCAGACTATGATCTAAATTCCATACAATTCAGAAATCTGCAAAACCCTTGCTCTCAGGTCCCTTGCTCCTGCATTGGGTGGGGCTAGGGCTCCTTTAGTACATAGGTATATATAGGAGCCTTAGGTGGGGCAACACGATCCAATCAGCAGTACGGATCGAGCCGGGTTGACGCGGCTTATTTTCGCTGCGGGTCAGGTTGATTTGGAACATTTGACTACGGTTTGGCATAGATGTCCCGGTGGACTATTTTTTATTCTATTAGTACAACTTTTTCAAATCTGTCATACACTTATATTAGGATATTTTCAAGAGAAATCTGTCACAAGGATTTTTTTTTGAAATTGTAGAACGATTAATGCAAAATTAGTAGTCAATCCTCACCCGTTATCAAAGGGTTAATTGTTTCGGATTCAAGTTGGGTTTTCACTATTTTGAGTTGGGTTCGTGTTGCCCGAGTTTTCAAAGAAATACTAAATATTTTCAGATGAAAAAAAAATAATTTTTCTACATAAAAGATAAAATTGTTATTAAAGATATAATTGTAGTCTACACTTTTCCAAATCATATTGAAATATGGATTAATTTTCTTTCATTTCGGGCGGGGTTGCGGTCAATTAAATTTTTTTGGACGTTTCCGGGTTTACTGGAAATTAGTTCTGCATCGGCTACCCGAAATGCATTTCGTTTTGTGTTTGGTTGATTCATTTTTTTTTTTTTTTTTTTTTTTTTTTGCGGGTCGAGTAAACTTTATACGCTTCGGGTTATGCTTTGACTCTTTCGAATCGGGTTCGAGATGAACCGATTAAACAAAAGGAGGTTCTTAATAATTTTCAAATGAAAAAAACTATAGATATTAATGGGTGTATATATGTGTTATTTTTTGCACATAAGCGGTAAACTTGTAGATTACTTTTCCACAAATGTATTAAAATATACATTCATTTTCTTTCACTTCGGGGGTTCAAGTATGAATATTTCGGATTCGGCTTGAAGTCTATCGGATTAAAGTCAGGATTCGGGTCGGTTACAACCAAATCTGGACAGGACTCTAGTGTCAGGCTGTGAAGATTTTTAAGAGCATACTGTATATTGTATATATAACATCATTTAATAAAGCAAATGATTTAATAGCATTATAACGATTGGAGTAAATATAATGTGACACTAATAAAACAAAATTAACAAATCATATAATTAGGAAATTGAATATACACCCCCCCCCCACTGCCCCCGAAAAAAAATAAAAAATTTCCCCTTAAATTTTTGGCTAAAGAGAAAATTTATCACTAAAATTCTAGCCTTGGGGATAACGAGTTTTCTTTTAATACTGCTGTACACAGCTCAGAAGCAATTCATATATTTTTTTTCTCGCATATATTTCTAAAACTAGCCAAAACACTCATTAATAATAAATGTCCCACTTAAAGAATGTCGCAATAGCAAGGCTTTAGAAAACATTTCAATGTTTAAGGCGGAGGGGGGGGGGGATCTAAATCTACAATTAGATTTTAAAAAAAACATCAATTTCGGAAAGGTAGTTTCAGCCCCCTGGGTTCCTTCCTTCCCAGTCAACATATTCAGTTTTGTGGGGAAGGATATATCAACAGTTTACATTTGTATTTATAAAAGAGATATAGTTAAGATTATTTTCAAAGAGTGAAAATACTCTTTGACCTTATTTGAAGGAGTAAATTTAGCTTTAAAGATTGCCAGTGCCGAAAAAAAAAATTGTGTTTTCAAGAAAGAAGGTGGGAAGGAGGAGAAACATAATATTCTAAATTGTACTTCTTAACATATTCAGTCATAAAATGTGGATATCAAGTAGGGGTGCACAACATTTATAAGAGGTAGACCAGTCACAAAAATGACTGGATTGTCGAGAGCCAAAATCCGTAGTGTGGACAAAATTTTGTTTTGGGGAAATAGGAGGAGGATCGGCCTAAAAGTTCATAAAAATGCTAATTTTAAAAAGAGGGTTAGCCCCCTATACTCAACCACCTCCTTAGTCAACATAACCCAATTCAGTTGGCAAGGATGGAAAAAATTTACAATATTCGCAGTTTTTCCCTAGTCATTGACGAAATTCATGATTTTTATGCGCCCGTTCGGCAAAATTTACGATTTTTTCGCGCCCGATCAGCGAAATTTGTGATTTTTTCGCACACGATCGGTGAAATTTGTGATTTTTTCGCACACGATCGGTGAAATGTATGATTTTTTTCGCACCCGATCGACGAAATTTACGATTTATATGCACCCTACCGGCAAAATTCGCGATTTATACGCACCCGATCGGCAAAATTCGCGATTTTTACGTGCTCGATCGGCAAAATTTATAATTTATACGCACCCGATCAGTAAAATTCATGTTTTTTACTCGCCCGATTGGCGATATTAGAGATTTTTACGCACACGATCGGCGAAATTTACGATTTATACGCACCCGATCGGCAAAATTCACGATTTATACGCATCTGATCGGCAAAATTCGCGATTTATACGCACCCAATCGGCAAAATTCGCGATTTTTACGGACCCGATTGGAAAATTTTGCGACTTTTACGGGCTCGATCGGCAAAATTCGCAATTTTTACGCGTCCAATAGGCAAAATTTGACAAAATTCGCGATTTTTACGCACCCGATCGGCAAAATTCGCGACTTTTTCGCGTCCGATCGGCGAAATTTATTCCCGAGCCACCAGTAAACTCATCGTGGGCCACAGGTTTTTCATCCCTAGTCTAGCCTGTGAAAACTGATAAATTTTCTGAAATTTCAGATTTCTTGGGGGGGGGGGCGGTTGCCCCCCCCAGCCCCCCCGAAATGGCGCCCCTGGTGGCATAAATGAATAATACATAACACTCTAAGACCATTAATTAGTATAAAATCTCAAATCTTCTGGAGGAAGGGGGGGGGGGAGGGGGTTCGTTGCAGGGCCGTAACCAGTCGGCAAAGTCAGAGGGGGCTGTGAAATTTTTTGATGGGGCTAATTCACAGCTTGTCTTTCCCCCTCTATATTTTAAGGATTTATAAATATAGACAGAAATAGAAAGCAAGTCCCCACTGTCATAAAGCTTTTGATTATAAAGTTTTAAAATTCTTAAATGTAATAAATGATGTTATTCGTATTGAAAGATTGAGGGGACTCAAGATGTTTCTAGGAGGGGCTCAGCCCACCCTTCCCCCCGTCTTGATACGGCCCTGTTCTGTTTGGGTCTAAATATGTCGGTTTTGGGTTGAAGTCTGTCAGGTTTAGGATTGACGAGGGTCGGGTCGGGTCGGGTCCACACTGGACGGACTCTACTCAAAAGATAATTTTCGGGTTCAGGACAGATATAAACCAAACAGCGGAAGACTCTGTAGATTTTTGAGAGTGTATTGTATTCGATGTTCCCCAGGCTGCTTTCACTGTCTGCTTTGGGAGAAAAATATCAGTAAGGAATGTTTTGTGAAATTTCGAAATTATTAGGCATTCGGATTTTTGGTATAAAAGGCCTATCATGCTATTTTTAGAGGAAGAAATAGCACGAAAATAGAATACTGAAATAATCTTTAAGTAGTTTGAACGGTATAATTTACGTGAAAAAAAAGTTTTACTGGTTTGGTATGAAATTATTTACTCAGATTGCTTAAATTAAAGCAAATTAAAGTTAGAATCAAATTTTAGCATAAATTCTTTGACTAAATTTGAATTTTTAAGAAAAATACTTTATACATCTATTTTTTTAATAACTTTCTTTTTTAATATCATATATTTAGTTAGAAAAGCTTGAATTCATACTTTACCAGCAAAAATAGTTATTCATTTAAACTCATTATAATTATTTTTTTGTCATACATAAATTTATCACATCTGTTCGCTTCAGAATCTATGGTTAACATAAAATTCTAGAAACACTTGGTGAAATACGGTGTAAGCTTCTAAATTAGTATTTACTATTTATTTTTCAATATATTTAAAAGTAATAACTATTCTTTAAAATAATAGATGGCAGCACTGTTAAAGGCTGATTGCTGTATAAGTTGAAATAAGTGTTATTAAAACGTAGTATTAATTAAAACTGTAAAATCTAAAATATATATAGAATTATTTATTTCTTCAAAACTAAATAAAGTAATTTATTATTTATTTATTTCTTCAAAAGTTAATAAAATAATTTATAAATAATTTATTTTTGAATGAGGCAAAATTCATACAGTAAATTCTGTCCAAGTCAGACTCTATGTAAGATGGAAATCTGCCTAACACGGGAATATTTTAAAGTTTCGCGGAAAGATTTTCAACACAGTAAACTGTCTCTAAGGCGAAATACTGCCTACGACGGAAAATGTCCCAGTCCCGATCGATTCCATCTTAGACAGTACAGAGACGGATCCAGCCCTCCATTTAGAGGAGGTGGGTGCAATGTCATGCCCCTTTTTTGTGAGGGGGGGGGGGGGTCCACACGTCTTCATGAGTAACATTTGTGTCTGTAGACTATTCTTAAATCCGAGTTGGCTATTTACGAATTTATTTTCATTAATAAATACATGAAATTTGCACGTTTTCTTTTCAGAAACCAAGACATCGAACAGAGCTTCCCAAATTTCTTATAAAAACTACGAATCTCACATTGACAGTCAAGGGAAGATCGTCATCAGAAAGCAATTGGATATAATTTAAGATGTAACGACCTTTTTCTGGAAATGAAAAACGTTGTTCGATTCTTTTAGCATTTTTGTATAAAAATAACTCTGTGAATATATCATAAAGAAAAGTGCGGGGAGGGGGTATAAAAATATATCTTTCTATAGAAATGTCATCATTTAGGTGGGGAGGCATAACTCCCGTGACACCCCACCCCCTCCCTGGATACGTTGAGGCAGAGTTTATTGTATATTTTCATTTCCAGGGAGCTGGCTGTGGCTGCTGGCAAAAGGTCACAGGAAAAAGTCATGCCCCTCACTGGATAGCAGAAATCTTTCTAAAAAATTTTTAAAGATTGCATAGATCTTCTAACAGATTTTTAAAAGAAATTAGGAAAATTGATTTGGAAGGAGAAATTTTCATTACAAATTCATAATTAGTACATAAAAGGTTAAATTTAGAATTATTCAAATTCAATTTGCACCGTTATATTCATTTAATCCTTTCGCAAAGAATCATGGTCGTTCAATCATATATTATTAATATTTATGTTAAGTTATATGTAAAATTAAGAGCATAATTTATGCAACACAACTCAGTGTTGCCAGTTGTGGATATTTTTTTATTCAAAATATCTACCGCTTTATCCGACTAGCAATCTTTACTTTATCTAATAATGGAATATATGTCATTAAATTAAAATGTAAATTCCTTAAAGTGAAGAAGCCGATTCTGAAATAGTGGTAAATATTTTGAATAAAATATTATCCAATTTGACAACAATGATTAAAGTTTACTTTTATTCATTTTTTTCCCATTGGGATCTTCCGCTCTCGGGACTTCCACATTGCTAAAAGCTTCAGTCATGAACGGTCTTTTGAAGAGACATGCGGGGGGGGGGGGGGGAGGGGAGGCGATTCTGCCTGTTACCCGAGTGGCGGAGGTCAATAACTTCACATTAATTTTATGCGCAGATCAGATATAAAACAAGAGAAAAGTGTAGTGTTTCAATTGTAATTTCACACATTAGAAGTCACTTATTACATGCTTTCTTTTAACTTACATTTTCTGTATGAATGTGAAGACACAAAGTCAAATCTTATTACTCATACCCCCCTCCCACACTTCCTGTTGACATAGAGCTTTGAAATTTGGAATATATGTTTTCCTGAGGGCAATACATGAATTGGACATTGACTTTTTTAAATTTGATCTGTAAGGGGGGGGGGGGCAACGTAGGCCCAAAACTTCCATTTACCTCATAAAAATAACGTTACAATTGTTTAATATTAATTGAGAAAATAGCCCCATTGTTGCAACATTCATTCATTTTAACCACATTGTTACCCGCATCATTATGACGTCACCATTGAGCGACTCACACCATTTGTGTTTAATGATATAAATTGAATTTTTTGTGAATTTTAATGAAAGCATGTTCTAAAAACAATTTTTTTACATTAAAGTTTTTTTTATTAAATATGTGCTTATCACCCATGCTGATTTATTGATTTCGTAGTCAACTGGGAGGCTTTTAAAACCCTCTGAAGGAATATGCATGTTATTGCTTTTTCCAAAAGCTTTCTTTAGTGATAGACTGCTGTATTCTTTCTTTCTTGGAAATCTTACTTTGATTGTGTTTTATAACAAAACTTCGCTTTCAAATGCATATTTTTCAGGAACTGGTCTTCTGAAACAGCGATAACGAAAAACGGATCACACAAAGCGATTGACTTTAGTTTAGAATGGAATATATAGAATATGGGATGCCGGTCTCAACTGATTTCTACAATATTAACCCTTTAAACACCATCTTAAATTTAGTGATAGTATGCTGAATAACAGGTACATTAAATTTCGTCAAAAGCAGTTTATGTCATTATTTTTAATTACATGTAACTTATTTAATTACATGCAATGTAAGGAGATGAAATAAAGGTTTATTTATATTATACAAACATAAATAAGGTTCGAAGTTCCAATCTCCATCGCTTGATTCAAAGCTATCATCACTATCGTCCATGTCATCATCAAAATTAGGAACATAATCACTGTCCGTGTCTGTCTTCTATAAAATCACTATCTACAAGAGATACAAACAAACACAAAACCGAAAGTGAAACACTACAATTTACGAAAAACAACTGAACAGAATGACCAACGCATAAACAAATAAACGACGAAGAAAGACACAAAGCAACGGGAAGTGAGGTATTTTGAACATGTAACGTCATCTATTTGGTGCGAAAACAAACATAAAGCTCGTACAAAACCAATTACAATAGCAATCAGGGCCCGATTAACCTCGGAATGTAGGGGAAGCATGGTATGATTTTGGGGGCCCCTTTTATTTGTCAGAAGTTTTCTTAATTCTTTGTTCCTGAAAACTTATCAATGATAATAATATTATTCCTGGGAGTAGCTTTGAGAGGTCACATGCATTTCATTAAACAGCCTTTTTTATGCTCCCTGTATATACGTCAGATATTTTTAGTACATATAGTTGTATTCTCAATTTCCCGGGTGGTTTCTAACAGGCATATCAAGATGCTATATGATTAACATCCTATAGATGACATTCATATATATCTCTCTGTTAAATAAATTTCGTGAAGTAGTGTGTGTATTTCCTCTTGGATTAAACAAACTTTCTTTTCCAAAAAACTTAAAAATACTATGTAAAAAAAATAAAAATGGGAATTAGAGGGCCCTTTTCACAGTCATTTTGGGGCCCCTTTTAAATTTTAGGGGGGAAGCATGTGCTTCATGTGACTTTTGGATAATCAGGCCCTGATAGCAATTAGCGACGAAAGAAAAAAAAAACAGATGGTTTGAACATTGCTGTCTAGTACTTAAAATGAGGACGTACGCACATACGTCCTGGTATTTCAAATAGAAGAATTCATGACGTACGCAGGTACGTCGTGGTGCTTAAGTGGTTAAGCGATTGATCACAATAGTAGCGATCACATTAAGCAGCATCTATTGTATCTGAATTGACCATTTACAGCCAAATCTCAATCCATCCATAATATAAGAACATGATCGTATCTTGATCTAGAGATAAAACTTGAAGCAAAATGTGCAAAACTCCTAAAATTATGCAAGTATTCAATCGCAATATTATTTTCCGATCATAATATTTTCCGAAAGTGGTTATAAAGAAAGAAAGCAGAAAAATTGTAATCTTTTATTAAAACTTTACTGAAATTTTCTTTTCTATATTTATCTAGCATTCAAGATGTAGCATTAAAGAAATTACACATGTAGCTAAATTGAAGAATTTTACGAGAAGACAAGACAAGAATAGATCTTCATAAAATGTAAGAATTTTAATAATATTAAAAAATGGGGTAATTTTACTTAATGAAGAAATTGAAAGTAAAAGTAGGAGTTTTTTTAATTTTTTAAGTAACGAGTACAATTGAACTTTTCTCTGAAAAGCTAAAAGAAAATATTTAGAAATTGAAATAATTAGAAAATTTAGAAATTGAATTTCATTTGAAAAACACAAAAATACCACCAAAAATACTTTGATGTCAAATAAATAACCGATGATAAATAAATAACTGCAATTAAAAAACTGTGAAGTTTCTTTCGTAAGTATTAGAGAGGGGTTTGGGTTGATTTGGGTTGATTTATGACGGCCAATTATCAACACGAGGGATATAGGCCCTAGGGGGGGGGGTGCCCTCCGTGGGGGCAGTACTAGAGAGGAGCAATATTTATAACTAAGAACAAATTTTAAAGATGATTTATTGAAAATTTCTGAAAAAATATTTTATTTAATTAGATAACGCAATGTTTAGAACATTTGGATAATAATTAAATTTATTTATGGTATTTCCGTTAACACTGTAAGATATACAATAGAATTCCTATAAGTACAAATTATTAATTTTCAAAATTTTACTTGTAATGCGATACATATCCAATGGGATATTTAAGTTCATATTTGCTGTTCCGGAATTAAATGTTTTAATCATACCAAAGCACAGATCGCATACTTGCCAACCTCGAGTAAAACTAACTGTTGAATTTTATTCAACAGTTTGTTTCAAGTCAAATAAACATATTTCGAACCAGAAATTTTACTTATTAAATGAAATCAAATGTATACCAAGTAACATTTCATTAAAACAAAATACTGGTTCAAACATGTTTATTTGACCTCGGTCAAATTGAACAATTTTACGTAAGGTTGGAAAGTATAAAAAAAAATAAAAGTTGTAAAAAAATATTGCTCACTCCCAACAAAAGTGACACAATTCCAAAAAAAAAAAAATAATTTTGCGTATTATTACCCTAATAAGTCTGACTTAGGGGAGTTTTGCTACAGGAAAAATCATAAGTGTAGTTATCCGGAAAACCGCTATATTACGGCTATATGTCACTTTGCTACCAAGGAAGGGGTTCAAATTGTGTCCTAGGATAAATTTAGTCAATCCTCCTTATCTCTTCTACACTGAAAGAAAACTTATACCGCCTTCATTAGAACGAATAAGTAGTCATTTTCTAAATTCCTAAACTAGAAAATAGATTTTCGAATTATGCGAATAAGGTAAACAAATAAACTGAATAAACTAAATGATCGAGAATTTCTAGTCTATAGTTTTGTAGGTGATGAAACGATACATTATATTATGAATCGTTTAAATTGCGAGAAATTATCACTTGATTTCTGGAATAAATTCATAAACCAGAATTATAGTTACTAAAACTAACCTCTTGTGTTCACATTTATTTGCAGAGATTTTTAAATAAGTTTGACCACGATAATATAGGAAAACGCTCTTGAATTTGAATAGGGGAGACTATAGAACTCTCTAGCAAAGGGAACTAGAATTTATAAGGATGACATGAATTTATAAGGTGACTATTTTTACTAGAGCCACAATTTATTTTCTAGATGACAGTGGCAGAATATTTTTTTTTTCAGTGTGCGTCTTATGATTCTTAAGAGTGTTACGCTTTTATGTACGATTTTACAGATGTATGCAGAGCTAAGTGCTATAATTTTATCTTACAGCAAAAATGTGCAAATATTCTTTTCCGCTCCTGTGGAATGTAGTATGTTTAAGTTGGGTCATTTTTCTTGAGAGTGAGGGATATTTTTTACTAGGGAACATCAAGAACAAGGTATAGATGTCATTACAAATTATTTTTTGTCATTACATGTAGAGCAACGTGCTTCTATAATAAGTATGTGCAGTTCAATTGTAAGAAATTTCGCAAGTTAAAAATAGCCCCCAACCTATTGTTTAAAGGGGAATACTACTTTTAAATGTTATAAAAAATCCATGTTTTGAAGACGTGTATATAACAAAGCAACATTTTCTGTGCATTTTAAAACAAACTGGAAAAAGAGAAAAAAAAAACCTGTAATTATGTTAGATATATGACTAGATACATATCCGATGATCTATATGTAAGCGATGCTTAAAATAATACTTTAAAGCCATATTGAAAATGTGCTTCGTTAAGTCGCACGTAAGATTTCTCTTGAACTATTACATATTTTTTCACGCAATTTTCAGGGATTTATAGATTATATCTATCTTAAGACTAAACCTAAACATTTGTATATTTTAGCAAAATTGTTGTTGTATATTGTAGTTAAAATAAAGTTGAATGTATTCCAGATTGTTTTTCGGAGTTTATCTGTGCAATTTTTTTAAATTATTATTATTATTATTATTATTTTTGGTAGGTGAAACAATTAACATATTTAGGCTCAGTCTAGATATAACATATAACATCTAAAGATATCATGTAACAATATCAAGTAATTCCAAAGGTATATTGCGTGCAGTTCGGAAAAACCACATTTTGAGATAAATCACTTTAAAGAACATTGTATTAAAACTTGAAATATCCAATGTTCTAGTATACATGTATTGGATTATTTTTGAGTCAATGATAAATATATACTTTATGAAACATTTTTTTTTAAATATTAAGAAATTTCAAAGCTACCTCATATGAAATATATTATTATTATTATTATTATTATTAAACCGCAGACCAGGCCCCTACCTGCCGGGCATTATGCCCAGCTTAACGAGTTTGTATACCTGGCCGCGGGGCGAAATTCGCCTAATCTCCTCATAACGGAGATCCACCTGATTAGCTTCTTGGGTGTCCTTGGCTGCAACGGTATTTCGTGAGAGTTACTTTGATACTGTGTTGGCCGGTTCTAGTTTGTTATTAATTATGGGTATCTGGGTATGTTGTCGAATAAGGAAAGGGGCTTGCTTTCGGGCCATATTCACACTGACTATGGTTGCTAATATAGACAGGTTTATATAATTCAGTTTAAATATTTGTGTTTCCGCTATGTATTACATCTTGTCTGTAGTGTTCTCTAGTGGTTTGCTACAGTTTCTCTACTTGACAGCTCACGGCATCCATCCAACCTCGCTGAAATGGCAGGTTTAAAAAAAGAAATTTAAATTTTAAAAAAGAGAAAGGAATTGGTCTCGTAATTTAGAACCTTGATCAGGTGACGAGACCTTCACCTGACTAGGCACCTCCAGAGGTATAATTCAAAGGGAACTTGGAGGACTTTGCACCCACGACGGATTTTACATGCACCAGGCGCCATTAGCGTACATGGCTTCGTTATTTTTTTTTTTTTTTTTTTTTTTTGTGCACATTGTGCTTTTAGTATATATTTTTTTATAGTTTTTTTGGTGCATTAAAAGTAAAGTTCTTTTAATGCCTTTTTGTGCAAAAATAGAGGATTCTATTAATTGCTTTTTATTATTTCGCTATGCACTACGCTAGATTACTGTTGCTGCTGAGGAATTAATGTTGTGTGGATGGTGGGAAGGGCTTGTTCAGTTTTGCTTCACGTTAGTGTGAAATTAAGTCTATGTTATCAATTAACCATCTGATCACTGTTTTGGCTTTTGCTTGTACATGTTTGTTTTGAGCTAGCTGTTTGTGCCAAAGTTGCTCGTTGTTTGGTGTTATACCTACCAGATGGAGTGCTTGTGTGAGTGGACAGGCTATGAGGTAGTGTTTGGAAGTTCCCATCAATCCACACTCACAATCTGGCGTTTCCACCAGTGCGAATCTGTGCAGATATGCTGGAAACGCGCCATGGCCTGTGTATACTTGAGAAAGTAGTTTGCAGCTTATCAATCTGTGTGTATCCACTTTAGGGAAGTACCTGTGTGTCAGCCTGCCTGTGTCCCCGTAGTCCCACTCGAACTGCCATTGCTTAATTGTTAGTTCTTTCAGGGTTCTCTTTAGTTTTGTTATTGGTTTCTCCATGTGGTAAGGGATTGCATTGTATGGGTTTTGTGCTGCTTGTTTGGCCAATTCGTCAGCATCCTCGTTTCCTTGGATGCCCACGTGAGCCTTGACCCAGCTGATTTTAAATTTATTATTTGATTTTTTTACTGTTTGTTGTATTGTATCTATTATTTCAGTTACGTTAAAGGGTTTGCTTAATGCTTGTATTGCTGACATGCAGTCCGAGCGTATGCTGTAATCTTGCCCTGTGGTATTACCCCATTCTGCGGCTTTCAGTATGGCCAGTAGTTCGGCTTGGAAGACACTGTTGCACTTTCTTAGTGGCACCGACCATGTCTTGATTTTTTGTTCATTTTTGTATGCTACGAAAGCCGATCCCGTAGCGCCTGATTCCAATTTCGAACCGTCTGTGTATACGACTATGTCTCTTAGATTGTGTCCGAATCTTGGTTCTACTGTTTCTGCTGGGTGGTTGTGCCAAACGTTGATCTTTTTAACATAGTCCGTGTGATGGATAGTTGTGTTGTATATGTTTACTGTTTTGCGTAATCTTGAGACAGTGCCGTAAGCTGCTTCGTATTGTACTTGAAGGTGAATTGGAATCAGGCCAGATAGAACCTGAAGTGCCGCTGTTGAGGCTGTCCTATAAGCTTTGACTATGGCCAATGCAAAGTGCCTTTGACAGCTAGATAATACTTCCTCGCTGCGTCTATTCAGGTTATGCCCCCATATTGGGGCGGCGTATGTAAGTGTTTTCTCCACTACTGACCTATACCAAATTTTAATTATGTTGGGTTGTAGACCCCATCCCTTAGAGACCATCCGTCCCATCATCCAAAATGATTTTCTGATTTTCTTTGTTTGTTGTTGGCAATGTGGGAGCCAGTTTAGATTCTTGTGTATCATTACCCCTAAATATTTAATTTGTTCTTTGACCTCTAACTTTTTACCGTTGAATTCAATGCCCTCTATGTTGTATGAATTTTCGGTTGGGAGATTCCCTGTGTGTCCTCTATTTAGGTACAGTAATTCTGTTTTGTCCCAATTTAATGTTAATCTATTGTTTGTTATCCACTCGTTAAATTCTTTTATTATTTTATTTGCTAATTTTATAAGTTCTTCTTTTGTTTTTGATCTTAAGATTAGTATAAAATCGTCTGCGAAAGCCTGAATCCTGACATTTATACCCCATTGCTTCTTAAGTGCTATATCTGCTATTAGCAGCCACAGAAGTGGTCCCAGGCAGCTGCCTTGTGGGCATCCGCCGAATGTTTGCCTTGTTATTTTTATACCATTTTCTTCTAATGTTACGTATCTATCTTCCAGAAAACTAATGATCCAATTAATTAAGTATGTGGGGCAGGGAGATTGTTTTAGGGTTTTGGCTATTATCGGCCAACTTATATTGTCAAATGCGCCCTTAATGTCCATAGAAATTAGCAGTGTTTGATATTTTTCCTCTTTGTCTTGTTTAATTTTGTTAATAAGTTCGTCTAGTGCTTGTTCTGTTGATATTCCCTGTTTGAACCCGTATTGTTTGGCGCTCCAAAAATTACTAGTTGTTAGATGGTGGTTTATTCTACCATGTATTATTCTTTCTAATATTTTGCTGAATGCTGGTAGTAGGCATATTGGTCTATGAAAGCAATAGAAGCTCCGCCCTCTTCTTTTAAAATTATGAGCTTAAAAATGTTTTGTAGGTTGAAGCATCAATAAAAATGTTACAGTATAAGAATTTAGTATAACATTTGCTACAAGAGCAATACAAACAGTCAAATATATGGTATATAAATGCATATTTATTATTTATTTATTTATTTTTTTGCCAAAAGCTTATAAAATGTTATGCATAAAATAGTACATATAGGTGGAACTAAGGATTCAGAGCACGCATTTGTCGATGGCGTTTGATGATAAAAGGATAAAAAATGGTTCTAGTAGAAACCAACGTCTCTTTTCGATATCGAAGTGTAGTGATAGCGTTCAGAATCATGCCCTAAAGAAAAACTCAGCTGAGTGTTTGCGTTTGGCGAGCTATAAGTTTGCATGGAATGACCTTTTAATCATTGTTTACTGAGAATGTTTCATATATTTTTAATTAAAACTAGCGTAGTTGTAGGGATTTTTATATGTAGTTTTTTTTTTAATGCGCAGAAAATATTGCTTTTTCATACACGTTCCTCGAAAAATCGACTTTTTTTTTCAAGATTTAAAAGTAGTATGCCCTTAACACAAAATAGCGACGGCAAGGATGAATTTAGCCTAAGTCAAATAACATTTTTTGAACCAGAAATGCTATTTTGTGATTGTTTTCAAATAGGTAAAGAAGTTAAAATTTATTAAATAAAATTTCTGGTTCAGAACACGCTTATTTGACTTGAGTCGAATTGACACTTGCAGTTGTTCTAAATGTTAAAGTTGGCGGCATCAATATTTTAAATAACTATATTTTTCATGATAGGATACAACTTCACCAAATCCACGTTCAAAAACGAAACTTTTTTTCCATGTTTCATAGATCTACACAATTCACGGGAATCCCCAATTATTTTTTTCATTATCAGAGGATAATTTTAGTTGGCTAGATAGATATCGAACCAGGTTTTATTCGGGTCCTCCATTGTAAAAAAAAAATAGTGTAACTGTACACTAAAATAGTGATGACAATTTTTCACCAAACGTGGTGTAAGGAAAATGTCTGGTGTAATGAAGCACCATCAATAATTTTAGGTGTAAGCGAAACACGAAGAAATTCTTGGGGTTTCATTAAACCACTTTTGGTACAAAGTAGTTGCCATATATTTTGTTGTACAGTTACACTAAATTCTTTTACAGTTCTTCAAATATAATATTTAGAAACAAGAATAATAGGAAATAACCACATAAATTCCTGAAAAATGACGAAAAAATAAAAATGTTTTCTTTTCCATTCAAGTTTCAAAAACATTGGCAATAGACAATATTTACAAATTTCAATTCATTAAAATTAAAATTAATGAAAATTATGAATGCGTTTTAGAAATGTTATAGTAATTTCCAATTTTGGTTTATTTGTAAAATAATTTTATGCATGCATGCACACATAAAATTATTCTTACAAATAGATAAAAATTAGAAAATGTTTATAAAATAATTTTTTTTAATCAAATTCAATTTCAACGAATTGGAACATGGCAATATTTCCATCGCCAATGTTTTTCAAAATGAGGTGAAA
Organism: Maratus michaelseni; assembly: GCA_963931845.1. Classification (NCBI taxonomy): domain Eukaryota; kingdom Metazoa; phylum Arthropoda; class Arachnida; order Araneae; family Salticidae; genus Maratus; species Maratus michaelseni. Next base: position 224,201,666 of record OZ007599.1, read on the forward strand.
AGCAAGGTGAGTACACTTCTTAGAATTTACAAGGAGTATGGCAACAAAAGTGGTCCCCTGGCGCACTGTTAGTTCTGATGAACAAAAAACTATATAAATTAGATACAAAGGTTTAGAACCACAAAAATACTCAATTCAAATAAATTAAACACAAAAATAAAATTTGGCATATACTCCAGCAGTGGGCCCCCATGTCTCTATTGGTACAGTTTGAGAAATGGTTACACAGAAGCGGACCACCCTGAAAATTAATAAAAAACTTAATTTTTAAGTTTGTGGTTTATATAACAAATTATTTACAGTGTGATAGAGTATATCGACAGTAATTTAATGTAAAATAAGGCATAATATAAAATATATATATATATTCAAAAAACCTTCTCTCATAAGGGTGTTTGCAAATCTGATATCAAATTCCTCTCGCTAATGTTAAACCTATGCAGTGGTATGAATTTTTATTTTTTAAATATCTCATAAGGAAATTAATATTTTTGACTTCTTTCTTCTGTGTATTCTTCTTAAAGGATGTCTCTTCTTTTTTCTGTGTATTCTTCTTAAAGGATGTCTCTTCTTTTTTCTGCGTATTCTTCTTAAAGGATGTCTCTTCTTTTTTTAATTGTCAAAATATTTCTAAAATATATGCTTAATTTTATATGAAGTGTTAAAATCTTACTCACAGCTCGAACGATTTTAACACAAAGAATATTAAATTAAGAATATACTTTAAAAATACTTTGACAACTAAGGGGAAAAAAAAGGGACATCCCTTAAGAAGAAAATACAGAAAAAAAAGTCAAAAATATTAATTTTCCAGGAGATATTTTATAAATAAGAATGCATTCCACTCCCACAGGTTTAACATTAGTGAGGAGAATTTGAGATCTCACTGACCCTTGATGAAATCCCTAAGAATCTGCCGAAAATCCGTTTCTGAAGACGCTCTAGAAAATAAACTTATCCATCACCACTACCAAAAAAAAAAAAAAGAAAAAAAAATCAAACAGTTTATAGACAGTTAAGAAGTAAAGATTTTAGTCAATCAGATTTCTTTCAGTCGTCTTTCAGAATAACGTTGGGGGCTTGTTTTTAAACTTTAAAAATTAGTGGCTCACTACTGGTACATGGCCCAACTATAGGAGCATTTATGTTGTGTTTGCGTTAAAAGGAATGATAAAGGCTTCACTAATTCTTAATACTTCTCTCATTTTTGTTGTGTTTAACTTAATAAAAAATCGATTTTGGAGACAGTGAACTAAATGCTCTTAGACCTGATTCTGATACAATAACAAGCCATAATTCATGAATGTACAGTAAGGTTCAAGAATGGTTGGTTGGTTGATTTTATGACGGCCGATTATCTACATGATGGATATAAGCCCTGTGGGGAGTGCCCTCCGTGGGGAGGGGGGGGGTCTTTCTAATAGATACTAACCCTTATTTACGGTAAGGTTGGAAGAAAACCACCGAAAACTCCGAACGGTTAGGTCGACGAGCGCGACAGGGGGTTTGAACGCAGCACCTCCCGTATACTAGCTTTGAGAGCAGAACCTCTCAGCTACTGCACAGTGGGGCGTTTTGATGATCTAGGTGGACAAAATTCATTTTTCCGATTATCTCGGAATTTAACAAGACTGCGTATACTGGTAGCTGAATGTCTCTTTTGCCGAGATCCGTACGAGTTTTGTTGAAAAAACCCGATGTGTTGATTAACTACGACCGTAAAGAAGGCAGTTGATTTGAGATACTTTCAACAGTTGCATTATTTTTCTGTAAGTTCGAAAGCAAATCGTGACTTTTCTGTTTTATTTGAAAGCAGGAGTTTACTGGACATATGTCACATGATTTAACCTATTGTTGTTTGAAAATACGCGCCATCTTGTTTTCAAACTTCATCTTGACTTTTAATATAGTATAAAGCATTATTAAGCAATAAGCATTTTTGTAAAATCAAAGTGCCATTCCTAAAGTATTGAAAACTTCAGACAACTCCTGCGAAAGTTTGCGAATCATTAAGTTATATTAACTTGAAGTGTGCGTCTGAGTGTTTAATTCAAATCTTGCAAGTAAATTTTCACCACTTTTAATTATCCGATTGAGCTGAAACTTTGAATACATGTGGTAGTTTCAATGACAATACAATATTATAATTTAAAAATAATAATAATATAAGTAATATAATAATAATAATAATAATAATAATATAAATAATTAAATAAGTCAAATATTTATCACTGTTTGGTTATTTTATTACTGATACATTCGAAATCCCAGCAAAACCTAATTAAACTTCAACGCAATAATTTTGTCCACCTAGATCCTCAAAACGCCCCACTGTGCACTGGTGAGGCGTAAGGTTCAACAAATTAAAAAAAAAACACCGTTTTCATTTGTATAAAGTTCTAAAAAGTTCACCAATTTTCATTTTACAAATACTAACAACCACTTTTGACATTTTACTTGTTTTTCTAGGATAAATCAAGCTGGAAAAGCATGTAGGTTATGTACTTTATATGAAATATTCCTACAGCAGTTATAAAAGAAAATTTATCGGGTATTTATCCATAAATTAGAAAAATAAAAATCAAGATCTTACAGGGAAATATACCAGAACCATTCATAGTTATTATATTAAAAACTATGAATGAATTGTAATTATAAAATAAGCTAAGTAATTCTATGAATTCTAATTTTAAAATAAGCTATCTTAATATAAAAGAAAATTTTATTGAATTTTTCTACTAAATTTTTAAGAGTTTTTTCCGCGTGAGACGGTCATCTTAGACTTTCGAAAAAGTAAAATGTCTCTACATTTAGAAAACTAATTATAGCAATGAGCTGTAAAAACACATAAGCCATGCTTAGTTAACATTAGTAAACATTTTCAGCTGCGCATAGTAGAATCTATACATGCATGCGTAAAATACACTGCAAATCTTTATACACTTTTCAGAACACTTTTTAGAACACTTATTTTGTCACCTTTTTTAGAACACTTCGAAGAGCACTTTTTGGAACGGCTTTTAGAATACTTCTGAGAACACTTCTTTTGTTCAGCACGGCGCACTTTTTGAAAGCGATGATTTCACAAGTGTGCCCAAATGTGCTCCCAATTCGTTCTCAAATGTGTTCCCAAGTTTAGATTTAACAGATATCCTGAGCAGAACACTTTCGGTACACATGCAGAACACATTCTTTATAGCGGAGCGTATTCGGAACACATGCTGTACACTGGAATACTTTTTTAAAATCAAAGTGTTCCTAATGTGTGCAGGGAATTAGCAGTGTAATGTGTATTTTACGCTGTCAGTTCAGCATGATTGTCTTTTGAAAATGTTTGTTGAACGTGAAAATGACATGAGAATTGATTTTTTTTCCGATTACTTTTTTTTTTCCGGGTACCAGAACTGATAGCATCCAAAATATCGATATTACGCGTTAATACTGGGTTGAGAAAACTGTTATCATTCTTTAAAAATTATTTCGTACTGTATTTGAAAATTACGGCAGCAAAAGAGATTTTTGTTTGCAGAAAAGAAATTTTTAAATCTCGGAAATTTATTAGTTTCTGGGGTTTATGAAAATAAAGGAACTCTGCAAAATAATAATAATAATAATAATAATAATAAAATAAAATAAAAATACAGGACATTTTTTGCAAAATTTCGCGGAATAGCTTCATTTTTCTAAAAAACAGTACAATTTTCGTAATTGACATTTTGATATTATAAATCCTTAAAAATACAGGTCCGAAAATTTTATTGAATATTTCCGTATTGCTTTCAAAACAGTAGATTTTTCGTAAATGACGTTAAGAGGCTACTTCTCTCACGCGAAAACACCCACTCGCTAATGTTAATCCTACGGGAGAAAATTTTTACAATATTTCATTTGCATTTCAATATTTTTAAATGATTTTTTTTTTGTTTTTTGTTTTTTCATTGGATAGTTGACATTGATCTCTATGCAGGACCTTTTTTATTTTTTCGATTTTGTTAACAAGTTTTTTTTATTTTAAAGATACTTTTACTTTTGGAATCGGTTTCGAAAGTGAAAGTATCCCCATGAAAAAAAAAAAAAAAAAAAAAACCTGCAAACAAAATCAAAAAAGTAAACAAGAACGAAAAATCATGCGTCAAGCATAGATTATGTAACGCTTTCCAATACTTCCAAAATAATTTTGCAAATCTTTACCGTAAGGTGTAAGATGATATCTAACTAAACAATTTTGAAACCGCATACTATATTTTAAAATCCAATTTCAGGAATTACCAACACTATTCGGAAAAATATCCGAGCTCTTTTGAGCAGCTCTGCATGTGGTATATAGATTTGTATATATACTAAATAGAATGTTAAATTTTAGTTCAGTTATGAAACGCGTAGCACAATTTAAAATTTCCCTTTTGCAATTTCCGACAGTAAACGGAAATGTTCTCGAGAACTTTTGTGCTGCCCTGTATACAATCTATACAATTTATACACATCAAGTAATAGAGAAAAAATGAGTTAAATTTAAAAACGCGTTCAGCAACTGAAAAAGCATTCCGAGCAATTATTATTAATAAGCAGTATACTTTAACCGAATTATTTTGTGCGTAAATGAACGATGAAAGCTATACACACAATATTCTATATAGTAAGCCTCTTTTAATCCACGTTTGTGATATACATCAATTTCAATATGTTTGAAATAGTGAAACATTATTAAAATAAACTGCAAACGATTTTACTTCATAAACCGTAATGAAACGGAATTATTTTGAGTATCCCTGTAAAGGAACTATAAGCGCTATACAAACCACATTCTATAATCAGTCTCTTGTAGTGCATCTCAGTGATATATATCAATTTCAATATGTTTAAAATTGTGTAACATCATTAAAATAAACCGAAAATGATTTTTTTCCATAGACCGCAATGTAACGGAAATTCTTTTGAGTGTCCCTGTAAAGAAACTATAAGTGCTACACACTTCATTTTCAATACCGAACATGCCACAGTAAGCCTCAATAACATATATCAATTGCATGACGATCCGAGCATATTTACGCGAGTTATAATGCGGACAGACAGACAAACTGAATTCATAAACACTTTTCAACTATGTTGGAAAGTGTTAAAAAGGGCCTTCATAGAGGTCGACCTCAGCTATCCAATGAAAAAGAAAAAAAAATGAAATAAATAACTTGAAAAAAATATTGAAATGCAAACGAGATATTGTAAAAACTTTCTCCCATAGGATTAACATTAGATAGCGGATGTTTTCGCGTGAGTGGAGTTTTGCGTTCAGAAGTCGCTGTGTTTGGAATGCGAAGCAATTGATTGTTGTATAAACTTCTTTTATATTGTAAATATTACCATTGAAACTCCATTATTACACAAATACTTGCTTTATATCAAAAATATTTCCAACGAAAAATATAATATTGGTTTTAAATTGGAATGGTATATTGAAATATTGGATTTTTTCTTATAAAACCAATGAAATTTATGGCGCCATCTATATGTACTAATGTACATTAAAACCACTCAATATGTTTTTCTTTTCTTTCTCTCTCTTACTCCCCCCTCTCTCTCTTTTTTTAAATAAAAAGCTAACATAATTTTACGAGATTAAAAACAATAAAAAACAATAACATTTTATTATTTTTTTTATAGTCGGAGGCAATTGAAAATTAAATATTACTGCTTCTTTCTTACTTATCTTCTAATACTTTCTTACTTATCTTCTAATTATTCTTCTTTACTTATCTTCTAATAGATATGCCAAATTAGTTTAAACTAAAATTTGGCATATCTATTAGAAAATAATCTTTAAAATAGTCTCTAAATATCTATTATTTTTTAATTATTCCATTTAACAACATTGCATGTAAAACATTTTAGCATATCTCAAATATAATAATTTATCATAAAATTATTGTTTACATTTATCTGAATCTAGGAAAAAAAGTAACAGGAAAAAAGTGATCGAAAAAAATTAATCGAAAAAAATAATAATAACCGGAAAAAAGTGACAAGGAATTGATAAATATTGATAAATATTGAACTTTTTGATAAATAAGTGTTAAAAACTAACGAGGTAACAAATGTCTGATTTATATCATTCCTTTAGGGGAATATTTGCTGTAAATATTTGTGAATGCTATTAGCAATAGTGTAAAAAAGTGAGAATATTCGCGTACGAAAATGCTCGTATTCATCACTATTTGATTTTTAACATTCGCGAATGCGAATACGAATATTTTTCATCGATATCTACGAATGCGAATATTGAAAATAAAAATATTCGTATCCACGTTCGTGAACGTCAAAACTCAAGTACTGATTAAAACGAATATTCTCGTATTCACACCACTTTTTAATATTCTCATTCGTAGACATCCACGAGAAATATTCGTATCCGCGCTCGCGAATGTCAAAAATCAAGTAGTGGTGAATACGAGTATTCTCGTATGCGAATATTCTCACTTTTTTTCACTGTTGCTAATAGCATTCACAAATATTTACAGCAAATATTCCCCTAAAGGAATGATATAAATCAGACATTTGTTACCTCGTTAGTTTTTAACACTTAGTGTAGTGTAGTGCATTCACAAATACTTACAGCAAATATTTGCTTACGGGATTGACATAAATCCGACATTTGTTACCTCGTTAGTTTTTAACATTTTTTTTTTATCAATAAGTTCAATATTTATCAATTCCCTGTAATTTTTTTTCCGGTTACACTTTATGTATCTAAATTATAATAAGATTTTTTTTTTTTTTTTTTTTAACAACAGGATGTTGTAAGTATTTCTGCTTAAGATAATATATGATGAAATAATTATTATCACAAATAATTTTAAAAGATACATGTTTGAAAAAAAATGTTAGTACGCTTGAGAATAAAAATATCTTAAATTTTTTTTTTTTTTTTTTTTTTTTTTTTTTTTTTTTTTTACGTAACGAGTTAAATTAAACGTCAAAAAGCATCAAATCAAAACGGCCAAATATATAAAATTATAGAAAGAAAATATTTAAAATATTCAGAATTATACTCCGTTTTAAAAAATGTATCTACTGAAGAAAATTTTCATATTTTTTCACATTTTGTTTTGTTTCATAAAAGGCATCTAAAATAAGTAACGATATTTGAGAGAGTGGCTTGTCTAATCATTTCTCTGTAGTCATCTCGCGAAGCTGAAAAATCGAATTTTTCTTGTTCGATTCCCCGTTGGCTGTTTACTGAAAACTGGCTTATAATGAGAATTTCTCTCACATATAATGTGTAGTCCAAGGGGAGGGAAGTGGGGGGGGGGACGCTCATAGTTCCGAACATAGGGTCTGTGTCACCGATAGAAACTTCATACTGAAACTTACCTTTCTTTTTGAACTGCAAAGAAAAGTTTTTTTTTCTTTTTTTTTTTTTTTTTTTTTTTTTTACTTGTAATGTTTTAAATAGCTTGCCCCCATTTGAAAAGTTGAGAACATTATTTCATGTCGGAAAATGTCGGTCCATTAAGTTATATCATTTTCAATAGTGATAATAACGCAAAGAAACTCAAAAACATACATAAATTTTATCACAATTCAAACAAAGTTGCAGAAGTTAGAGAGGGAACATATAAATAGACAGTCGTGGTAAATGATCCGAAGTGACACATTTCAACTTCGTTGGAAAGTATTAAAAATCAGTGCTTTATTTCTTAAAATTGTTAATTTGTTAGCATGAAATTTAAAATTAAACCCTTTAAAAAATTAATAAGTTTAGAAAGTCTGTCCTCTCGCGTTACTACCGTTCCCTTGAAAATAAAAAGTGGGGGGACGCTTAAGATAAAATAAAAAAGTGAGGGGACACCGTCCTCCCGCGTCCCTCCTCGACTACACCACTGAAGTGAAGTTGTCCTTGAAAATTGATTTTTGCCCTATGAAAGTTATTTTAACAATATGAAAACTGTTAAAAAATACGGAAAATATCTGTTAAAAACACTGAAAAAAAAAAAAAAAAAAAAAAACTGTTCATTTTACAGTATAATACTGGCATCCCAACTGCCAGTATTATACTGTAAAATCAACACTTTTTTTTTTTTTTGTAGTGAACCTGAAAATTTAATAACGAATGTATCAGAAATCACGGAAAATTTCGTGGAATTTACGAAAAAAATTTCCCGTTAAAATACAGAAACTGTACCGGCGTCACCGATAGCCAGTACAATTTCCGAAACGATTTTTTTTTTTTTTTCAGTGAACGCCTTTTTGGAATTGGGGGTAACTTGGAAGTTGTTCCATCTTCGTGAACCTTCTTGGTAATTCAAGAAACATTTCTCTCTTTTACAGAGTGTACAAGGAAAAGCACGAGGAACGTTAAATAAGCTACCAGAAAAAATATATAAGGTAGGTGCCCCTGTTATGGCCATGTTCCTGACATCCCCCCCCCCCCCCCTATTATACGTTAGCTAACCAAAAAATTCGCTAAATGGCATCAGCATAACCGTGAAGGGGCCTCTAGTGTATCATGTGATCACTTGCCATTCAGCTAGGTTGTGGAATTTGTCGTCAATTTCCTTTTTCATGTTTTTGGTGTGATCGCTTCTTGTTTTTATATAAGTCTCCCTTTTTTATGCGCGCTCTTAAAATAATTTTTTTATGAATATCATCATACTCTGTTCAGTGCTTAGCTAGTTCAATGCATATATAACGTTATGACTTTAGGGGAAGGGGGGGGGGGGCTGGTACTTGATATCGTAAGATATCTATAGGGAGAGGGGGGTGGGGAGGGGGGATATCGTTATCATTTTTAATCCAAATTTTCTTCTCTTTTTTTGGTAACTTCTTTTTTACATCAAAATAGTCTGTTTTTTTTTTTTTTTTTTTTTTTTTTTTTCCCCATGAAAATACAATTATTAGTAAAACCGTTAAATGATTATAAAATTATTTCATTCCAAAATATGGAATACTCCAACATTTGACATTCTTATTCATCTGCCATATACGCATATAATCCGCTGTTTGAGAATCCAGGAGCGAAGTATGTTTGAATGATACTTGTTGTGTTTACTAGAAAGAAAAAAAAAAAGAATGTTGTCCACCTGCTTTGTTTATAAGAAATTCTGCTTGTCCCTCCTCATGCAGGGGGCAAGTGCAAGAAGACAATATTACTGTTGAATGCATTATGCAACAAAAAGCTATTAACAAATACTTTTAAATAGTAACTATTTATAATAAGTATTAGATGATATAAAATTATTTCATATGTAACAGAGATATTTTATTGACTTCTTTTCTTCATTTGAATCAGTAAAGTATGGGAATAATAAATGTAAAACCATATCTGTATATCTCTGTAAATATATAAAAAGAATAACAAAGAAAAAATTGTACAAATAAAGAGTTGTTAGACATTGATGACGATATCATTGGCGGTAAGGGTGGGGGTGGGGGTCGATTAATGATAACGTATGATATCGTAAGGAGGGAGGGGGTCCAAAATTACCAAAAGGTTGATATCGTTATCAGGGACCAATTTACAAATTTGGGGGCCCTGGGCACAGATGCGTATGGGTGCCCCCTTGCACCTATGCTATCGGTAAAAATATAATATCGAAAGCAGTACTAATCACTATTGACTTTAATATTTTTTAAAAATAGCGATTAAAAAATTAAATTTGATAATCATTAATTTACTTTTAAATAATTATTTGATAATTATGAATTGTTAACTGAATTTTATAATAAACTGCGTGATGCTGATTACTTTTATCTATGCAAATCCGTAGATCTGGAATGATAAAGTATACAACAACTAATAATAAATTTACCGCAGTACCAAGCTATAATTATTTAAAATAATCAGCGTATCCTATTAATCAAATAACTTTTTCTTTCAAATACAAGCTTTGACTGAAAAAAAAAAACAAAAAAAAAACAAAAAAAAAAAACAACTAAATTTATACAAGTAACTAGCAGAACCACATGACAGGTAAAATAAATCAAAATGAAATAATATGGCGATCCCAAAAACGGAGTTCTGTATATTCCTGCACATAACTTGTTAAAAGACAATCAGAAAAAAATGAAGTTACTTTGACGAATCATAGACAATCTTTGACAAACAGATTTTTCCATTTAAATTTTGTTTTTTGACAGTTAAAACTGTTTTGGCCAATAATTGAAAAAAATTTCAGTAGCATTTGAGGGCCCCTGAAAATCGGGGGCCCTGGGCTCGTGCCCCGAATGCCCTGCCGTAAATCAGGCATTGATAATTATATATGTACAGTCCCTCACGAGTTGTTCAAAATCAAATGATTTTCGTGAAAGCTGACCCGCTCCTGATATGGCCTTCCAGGTGGCCATATCAAGTGCATCATGCAAACCTAGGATAAAGACATTTTTATTTGTTGCAATCGCGCTAATTAATTTGTTTTAATAAATTTTTTAAACTCTAAAATGATTTTACATTTTTTTTTCTAAATAAAAACTTAAACTGTAATGTCAATTTTGTAAACCTGTTTGAGATCCACTTTTGAATAAGAAAAATAATTATTGAGTATGATGTATATTTATTTTAGACCAAAATTATTTAATTTAGCAGAACAGCACTTTTAAATTGAAAATAATCGCGATTTGGGAAGCATGGAACAATGGTGGCCATATCATGTGCACATGTTCCTGATATGGGCACTTGCGGTAGACTTTTGGAATTCCGTTTTTTTTGGACTAGTAAAACTATTTTCATGGGGAATGCAATATTTCTGTGTGTCTATGGAACAAGAACAAATCTATAGTAAAGGGTATCTAGTAGGAAGGAGTGTGGGGGCAGACTTTGAAAACATTTGTTATATTAAAACAACTATATATTGTAGTTATGTATTTATTTTTATTAAAAATACAATTTCTTTTTAAATATTCGTAAAACTTATTTATATACCACACAGTATTAAATCAGTTCGGTGTAAAAATTTTCCGTATCCGTATAAATAAATTAAAATAAAATAAAATTTTAAGGAGCACAAAATTTGGTTTTAATAAATTATTGGTACCACGGTGATTTTTACATAAGTTAATCTCCTCCAATAAGCTATATGAAAAACCCAAGCCGTAGCCAGAAAAATATTTCGGAGGGGGATTTCTAGGTTTAAAATTTTATTTTTGTTTTCTTATTTTAGATTTGTTTTTTAATACGATGAAAAAAATAGGTGAAATTAATTAAAAGTCTTATTAAGTTTTATTGTGAATTCGAATACCATAATAATGTAGTTATTACAGAAGAAAAGTGAAAATTTGAGCCTTGTTCATTGCAAAGAAATTTATAATCTCATTTGTGTTGATATGTTGATTCTACTTCTACGATGTATCAACATTAGTATCAAACAATTTAAAGATTTCTGAACTTTTTTCTACCAATATTTTCAAATGTTTTTTTTTTTTTTTTTTTTTTTTTTTTTTTTTTTAATACAGAAATTTTGGAGGGGGGGGGGGCGGTCAAACTTAGGTGATCTCTCATTGGTTACGGCCTCTTATTTGAACATTGCCATTCAAAGAACATGAATAAAACATTTATTATTAGCGTGTAATTTAAATTTAAATTCTCTTCTTCAAAATCTTGGAATATTTCTATCACAATATTTTTTATGTACGTTAAATTATTAATTTTGCTTTAACATGTAGGAAAGACGAGTACACCAATTTTGATGTTCTAAAACCAAAATTTTGAAAATTATAGCAGCATAAAAATATCGCAACGGAAAAGCATTTAATATTCTATTACTCATATTCTTTTGTAATTTAAAAATATCGCAACGAAAAAGCATTTAATATTCTATTGCTTATATTCTTTTGCAATTATTTCCATATTTTTTATGTACGTTAAATTATTAATTTTACTTTGACATAAGGAAAGACGAGTACACCAATTTTGTTGTTTTAAAACCAAAATTTTTAAAATTATAGCAGCATTAAAATATCGCGACGTAAAAGCATTTAATATTATATTACTCATATTCTTTTGTAATTAAAATATCGCAACGAAAAAGCATTTAATATTCTATTACTCATATTCTTTTGTAATTATTTCCGTATTTTTTATGTACGTTGAATTATTAAGTTTACTTTAACATATAGGAAAGACGAGTACACTAATTTTGCTGTTCTAAAACCAAATTTATGAAAATTATAGCAGCATAAAAATATCGCAACGAAAAAGCATTTAATATTCTATTACTCATATTCTTTTGTAATTATTTCCAATATTCATACATCTTTTGGTTTTTAAACCTAGTCAAAGATATATAATTTGAAATTATGCAATAATTTATTTAAACTAAAAGCACATTTGTTTGTAAAATATCATTTAGTGTACATGATTTTTCCTACATTTTATCGAACGAAAAAAAATTTGTAAATCAGGGGATAGGGAAGTAATGTATATTATCAACCTCTGTTAGCTTATACAATTACATAAGTAAAAGTAGTCGATGCTTTTCAATGTTTACTGTGAAGTAGCTTGAGGGATGAAACCAGGGCTATTACCGCGGCTTTGCCTATTGGATGCGTACACAGAGTAAATTGCCCTGTCATAAAACAGAATCTCTTTGACGGTGTCACCTTTTTGTGAAGTGAAAGATCTTGTCTTGCTCTGAGACTCTGTGGCGTCACGACGGAGGCTTTCACCTCTTGGTGCTTATTAATCAATGTCGGATCATTCAAAAGAGCAAAGTGTACAGCAATTAAGGGCCTCACTTTCAGAGTGGTGCGAGAAAACTCAAGAAAGGGAATCCTGAACAATTGAGATTGTATTTTTCCATAGTGACACAGTGGTAAATTATGCTCTTTTTGATAAGTCAAATCCAATCAGGCCATGCCTCTCCCGGAGAGAATTGAAAACAGAGTTTTACGAAAAATTGCAAACAAAGTAATTTTTAGAAGGGTAATACTGTTTTTCGTGATATAGTAAAATTCGTTTACACCCAGCTTGGTGTAACAAAAACTCGGTTTTAAAGAGCAAAGAGAAAGCAAATGATTGATTTAATGTAAAAATGTATTGTGCTGTCTTCTAAAAAACCCCCATTTTTTAAATTTTTTTCTATTTAAAGTCTAATAATGAATTTTAAAAAGATAACAATGGCTAAATTTTTACAGCTTGTTCTGAGTAAGATTTTAATGTTGGGTATTTTTTATTTTATCACTTTATTTCTAAATGGCAGCCAATTAAGCGAGGATTTGAAAAAAACCCACTTTTCCAAAAATTAACCCATGTTACCTGAAATCAACCCACACCTGACATAATCAGCTGAAAATGAAACTTTTTATTACATTTTGATGGTTTAACATAAAAAAATATATATATTGTGTAGATCATTCTAAAATTCTATTGTAACAAGGAAATTTGTAAAAATGAATTTCATGTTTTGCCAGAATTCTGTAATTGTTAATTTAAATTATTTTAAAACTAAAAACTCCTTAGGTATTTGTAACTATTTTTATTATTCTAAATGGTGTAGACAAACAGAATAATAATAAAAAAAAAACTGACTTTAATGAAATATTTTATGTAGTACTAGGGTGGTTTTTTTTAGGAAACATTTCAGTGTGGGTTTTTTTTTAGAGGACAGTTCAATATTCCTAGAAACTCGATTGTAATGAGGAAAACTTAGATACAATGAGGAAACATTAAAAAAACTTACAAAGTTTTTCCGATTTTTTTCATTTTTTCAAAGCAAAATGTGTTGTGACATATGTGTTCTACACTTTTATTGGAATCGAGTGAAACATTTGAGAGTTTCGTTTTGTGTTGTCTATCTTTTAAGGCTGTTCTCAAATCCAAAATTGCTACTTTCTGACACATTTTTGAATTCATTTTTGTTCAAAAACGCATGAAACTGACAGGTAGTCTTTTTCAGAAATTGTGTAATCGAAAGACGTTTTCCATTTTTTGGTAAAAGCAGAAGATTTTTCAGAAAATACTGTCAAAGTCGGCGTTTTGAACCAAATTCCCGACGCGGCAGCACGAGAAAAGGGAAAAACGTATCGTCACGTAACACGAATCGCTTATAACTCAATAGGTAATTTATTTACCAAAAAATCGAAAACTCATTTCGATTCCAAGTCGCTTCACTAGTCCGGCCTGTCAATTTTATGCCTTAGCGAATAAAAATGAGTTGGAAAATGCGTCAGAAAGTTTCACGTTTATGAGCAGATCATTTGCACTCTAAAATTGGGAGGAGTGAGAAATTGACTCTTTGGAAGAGTGAGAGGCATTTTCACTCTTTTTGGAGTGAATTTTATAAAAATACACTCCTTAAAGAGTGGAATTTTCCACTCCCTAGAAAGGAGTGAAATATGTCACTCCGTTGTCGAGAGTGACTGTCTCACTCCTTTGACAAGAGTGAAATATTTCACTCCGTTGAAGAGTGAAAGCCTGGCATTATATAATTCTGTCCATATTTATTTATTGAGAGAAACGAAATTATCATTTTTCTTTTTCTTTTTAGGTAGATTTCATAAGAAATACTACCTATTACATTCTCCCCTATGTTGGAATTTCTGAAATTTTTTGGAGATCTACGCCGATCATGACCCCTAGAACCCCAACCCCCCCCCCCCAGTTCAAAACTTTATCTATCTATCTATCTGTCTGTCTAATATAGCTATATCATTTTTTTATGGACACGATAACTTCAATAATTCTGCACAAATCTCTTCCAAACTGATACATATAATCAAGGGACATAAAATCTTGGTCAAGTTCGTTAATGGGCAAAATCGAAATGGGGGGGAGGGGTTGTGAAAACAGAAAAAAACCCATAACTTCTTAATTATGATACGTATCAAATATGTTTAAAGTTATTATTACTTCTAGGAAAAGGGCCAAAAATTTATGTATGACAGATTTTTGATATAATTAAAAATGGCCTCAAGGGGGGGGGGGGGATGGGAGTTTAAGAAGAAAAATATTCATAACTTCGTCAATTTACAAGATATCCAATCCGCTTAAATTTATTATAAATCTTCTTAATATTATCTATAACTTTTATACTGACAAATTTTTTATAGGACCAACCCTTATAGAGAAAAAAATCCCTGCCGGCTCCGCCTGCAGACACAGGTAGATTTCGAATTTTGCTTTTTAACCATAAATATAAAATAAACTTATGTGGAGAATTGATATTTTATCTTTTTTATACTACTATTTATTATTTTTTTTTAATCATTGTTCAGCACTATATAATGCGGTTATTTTATTTTTGTGGCAACACTAATTTGAGGAAAAATCTTGCATTTCATTTATAAAAATAATGCCGATTTAATTTTTAATTAATAGCAATATTTAATCAAAAACCATGTTTTAACGAAATGTGGGGGGTAGTATTATGCCAGAAGCTGCTTTAAAAAGCTTTCGAAGGAGGCTACCTCATTTGTTGTTGTGTGTTTTGTAAATTCGTCACTGCAAATAGCTAAAAATTATTATATTTACATTTGGAAGAAATTTTTTTTTTTTTTTTAATAATCAGGCATAAAGAAAGTAAAATTTATTAAATTTCAAAATACTGAGAGGGGCAACGGCCTCCACTGTCCTCCTGCTGACACTTATGTTTTATGAAAATGCAATAGTTATTTGCAAGTATTACGACAAAATCTGTAATTAAACTATGTTTTATATCTGTCGAAACTTTTTAAAACTATAATAGTAATTAAACTCAAATAATTGATAAATGTCAGTTTTCGTAAATTGATAAATGCAAGTTGCATTATGAAAAATATACCAAATAAAGAAATTAAAATGTTTCTAATTTATTCTCCTACAACGGTTTATTTCCCGCTGATAAAAAGTAATGAGATCAAAAATCTCTTTATATTATAAACGAAGTTGAGTCAGTGATAACGCTAAATTCAAAATGCTGACCTGGCTGTTTTGCTTTGTAAGATGACGTCAGTACGTCATTGGCATTCGCGCGGCAAAAGAAACTGTTTTAATGATTTGTACTTGTTTCACGAAGTTCGTCCAGATTTTAAATGGTGTATAATTCCCTGATTATAATGAAATATAGTATTTAAATTGTGGTTCTCATAATGTGTGGTGTGTCATCTGCATCTGCAACTATATTAGTGCAGTTTTTGTTCTTCAAAAATTTACTTCAATGGCAATTATTTGATTGATAAAGATGCCATGCTGTTTCTAGAATAAGAAAATACTCGCGAAATACCAAGTTCCAGAATGATATAAATTTTTCTTCAATATATATATGTTTAATTTTACTCATTCATCTGCACATTTAAAGAAAGATATAAAAGACAAATAAAAAGTGCATATATTTTTTAATATTTATATAAAAATTGATTTAAAATTTTGTGGATTATTTTACAAAGGTAAGAGCTCTTGCGCGATTATTTACGAAAATATAATTTTTATTTTGAAATGGAAGTTTTACGCGAATATTATTACTTCTGTAATATTAATTATTTAAACTACTTTTTTAAGAATAATATGTATTATCTTATTTGTATATTTTTATATCGAATAAATATTTTTCAGTGTTACAAGAATTGTATTTTTTTTATTATTATTTATGTATTTATTTTTTTATTTTCCACTAAATTTATATCATTTCCAGGATTAACGATCTTGTTTACTAATCCTTAAATCATCCACTTTATAAATACATGTTTTTTTTTTTTTTCTCTAGTAAATAAACTGATTATTGCTTGAATACATAAAAGCAGAGTATTCCTTTTATTGCTTGTATATTCAGACCCATATTTGGCAAAAATTTTCGTATTATATTTTTGCCAAAAAAAAAATTCCTTTTATTTTTTTAGCTTAAAATTTTATATTTCGATTTTGCAAAACTTCAAATATTGAAACATAATATTAATATTGATTTTTCGATTACTTCTGGTAAAAAGGTGATTTCATATTTTAATTTGAAATTGGAAAAAGGTAAGTGTTTTATATTATTTACGTACATAACTACATTTTTCACATAAAATTGCTGGGGATTTTTTGTAAAGTATATTTATGCATTTACATGAAAGATAAAAAACTAACAATTGGGCATGATAAAATGTACTATATATAAGGAAAATGATCTTGAAGCTAGAAAATATTTCTCCTGCATGTTATTAATATATATATATATATATATATATATATATATGTATATATATAATTTTCTAATGACAGTTTAGTAACTCTGGTACTACCATCTGATGTATATAAGAGAAATTACTAACATGGCAACATAATTAAAAGTATAAGGTTATTAAATGATATTGTATTAATATGTTTTTCAATTGTAATTTTCAGTTACAGGTATTACTGGTATGATTTCGCATATGAATTTTTATTTTTAATGACAAATCATTTAATTCTGTTACACATTATAATTTTGAAGTTAATGTTTTCATGTTAACAAAATGAAATATATATATATATGGGAAATGTTATAGACATTTTAGCTTCAGATGGCGAACATAAAACTTGACAAATAATCATAAAAGCATCCGAATGAAGTTATCATAAAATTCTGAATATTTTATTAATAAATTTTAATTAAAAAAATTAAATTACTATTATATTTAGTTTCAGGATTTTTTTTAAATCTGAAAACTTGCTCAAAAAAATAAAAACTGCAATTAGATCCTGTGTTCCATCTGTATAACATATTTAGATTTCAAGGCACAAATTCATTTCGAAAGCTTAACGTTATAAAAACCGCAGAAAATGTAAATTAATTTTGATTTTGATTTTTTATTCTTTTTTAAAATAAAAAAGTTTACAATTAAAAAATGGAAATCAGAAAAAATCTACAATTTAATATATTTACTTACATAAAGTTAAGATGTATATTTAACACCTAATTAGTTTTTAAACTTGAAGGAATTTTTCCTAGTGTTATTAAAAGAATAGATATATTTTTTAAGGATAGCTGACACTTTCTATTAACTAGGTCTTACAATTATCATCTTATCTATATAAAAAAAATGCCCATATGGTCACCTTAATAATAATAATAATAATAATAATATATATATATATATCTGTGTTCCATCTAAATAATATATTTAAATTTCAAGACACACAGCCATTTAAAAAATATAATACAAACAAAGAATCCAAATCGGTTTACTTAATCATATATGAACTGGAAAAATAAAAATAAATAAAAAAGTCATATTGAATAAGATTCTAAATAAAGAATCAAAATAATGTGGAACTAAAAAAAGAAAAAAAAAAAAAGAGTGGTGGTGGTATGTATGTGTGTGTGGTGGGGGTGGGGGGGATTGGGTAGATAAGAACCATGTTTGGCCCATAGCAGAGACAAATATATTATTTTTTTAGGAGTTTTTCATTTTTGTAATAAAATTTAGGATTAAAATGGTTCTTTTTGTATAACTATTTAAGTATGCTATGTACAAGATATAAAAAAAGTTGTTTAGCAAATTTTAATATACTCTTAAAATTTTTACAAAAAAAAAAAAAAAAAATCTTTCTTTTTTTTTTTTTTTTTTTTTTTTTTTAATTTTTTTATTTATTTATTTTAATAAGAAGGGCTCGTAACACCAGCGTGGTTTTTATGGATGTTAATATTTGAATAAAAATATAAAACATTCAGAAAAAGAATGAAAACTTGATTTTTCCTTATTATTATTATTATTATTATTATTGAACTATTCTATTCAAATGTTAAAATAATTTAAAGCATACTTAAAGGATAGAAACTCGTACTTTCTACTAAGAAAATGAACTGCATGAAATGAAAATGAACTGCAATGAACTGAAATTAACGAAAATGAACTGTAAAATGAATTTATGCAGTTAAACTTCTCGATAGCGGATATCTCGGGACTTCTGGGTTTGTTATCTATATACCTCCATTTAGCGAACTATAAATCAGGCTTGGAGACCACCGACCAGGCCCCTACCTACCGGGATTCAACCCAGTTTGACGGGTTTGAGTGCCTGGAGAATGGGGCGAAAATCGCCTGATCGCCTCATGGAGGTGGTCCACTAAGACAAGTACCCAGGTCGGCCAACTAATGGAGTCCTGTTTTACTGTGTTGTTCACTCCTGAGTTTCAGTGTTCTGAGATCTGACGCCGCACACCCGCACACCACGAACTCGTCATGGCAGTTGGAATAGGGCTGGACAATTTAGTGCCAAAACTTTGGTACTCAACTTAGCCTGAGAATTGGGGGGAGAATTTTGAGGGAAAGTAAATTAAGCAATTAATCAATTAAAAATTTTTGAAGATACTGTGATTAAGTAATAATTGCCAAAAGCTGGGTTGCTTCCAGAAGAAGGACATGATTAATGCATGGGCAAACTCTTCCCCGGCTCTGACCCCCTCCTCTCTGATTTTAGGTGCCTTCCAAATTTGATATTTCTTTCAATATTTTAAACTTATAGAGTAGGATATAGCGGACATTTCGAGACTATAAAATTTGTCTACTATTCGGAGGTGTCCACATTTCTGATGTAAAAATATTCAAACATGTATGTGTTGTGGATTGAAAAGGTGGATTTTCGCTAAATAGAGGTGTCCGCTTTTACCTCTAAAACCGGACACTTCCGAATAGCGGAAAAATTCTGCAGTCCCGAAGTATCCACCATTGAAATTTTATTGTTTTTAGATAAATATATTTTTTGTTTTCAATCTTATCTTACTGTAAAAGCTCAAAACATTGAATATAATCTGTACAATGTCGAAAGAGATTTAAAATATCAGCTTTACGAAAATTGCGTATTAAATTTTAGGCCCCATAAAATCGGGTGTGTGTGTGTGTGTGTGTGGGGGGGGGGGGGGTTAGTGCCATGGACCAGTTTTCCCATGCTTTAATCAAGTTCTTCTTCTGGAAAAATTACCAGCCCTGCTTTGTGGTAAAATATATTCCCATTTATCGAGGATGCAATGTGGTCAAATATGGCTGCATTTAATGCTTTAAAAAATGTTGTCAAAAAAGGCAACTTATTACCGACAGATCAGAGCACGAAAATGGCCGCAATTCAGACGTTTCAAATGTCTTAAATTCAGACACAAATAAGTGTCTTAAAAGATTAAGACACTTTAAAGTCTCTCTTTTTTTAACCATCCGTTTCAGACACTTAAGTGTCTGAATTTCAGACATTTCAGTTTACAGTGATAGAAAAAGGGATGTTGACAACAGAAATAATATGTATGATTTTAGAATAATAGGACTTTGCAAAATAGCACTAATTTACGGAAAAGTACTGTCAAAAGATAAGAGTTTATATTTAAAACAAAAATTAAAGTGAAATCACACATTGTTAGTCATAGAATATCCCTCTATTAAATAATTATTAATAAAACTTTAAAAGCAACTAAAATACAGTAAACAATAATGTTTGATTAGATTTAAATTCATTAGCAATTAATACAGAGATCTAAAGATGTAAAATTTGAATTACACATGAAAAAAAAAATAACGTACATCACAGGAATTATTAAAATACTAAATACAACTTAATGGGTATTTAAAAAGAAAGAAATTAATTAACTGATTAAGATTTTAGTTAATTACTTGCCCTTATGGTAATTTTAAAACTATCATATCTTTATAAGGCATGCAATGAAAGTAAACATAATTGTGATAAACTTGGAATAAAATATTTTAGTTTATTTCTGTCAGTAACCTAATTTAATTCATTATGTAATTCCAATTGAATTTTTCCTTAAGAGTTCAATTATTGTTACAAACTATGAATTAAATAAATGTTGCCAATAAAGTATTTTATTCCAATCTTTACCACGCTTGTGTCTATTTTCATTGCATGCTCTAAAATATATGATTCTTTTAAAATGCCCATAAAAGAAACAAAAAAAAAAAATAATTCACTCCATAAAAAGTGAACATTCACTCCTATGAAAGAGTGGCTATTCACTCCTGTGAGGAGTGAGAAATCCACTCCTTTTGCAAGAGTGAATAGTCACTCCTATGAAAGAGTGGATAGCCACTCCTATGAAAGAGTGGATAGCCACTCCTATCAGGGTGAAAAAACCCACTCTTTTTGCAAGAGTGGATAGTCACTCTTCTGAAAGAGTGAGTATCCACCCCTGTTTAGAGTGAATATTCACTTCTCGGGAGTGAGTATTCACTCTTTCAGAGAGTGAACAATTTCACTTTTGCCTAGAGTGAATAGTCACTCTAAAGAGGTTGGGCAAATTTTGACTCTGCGATAGAGTGAATATCCACTCCTCCGGAGTGAATAGTCACTCTTTCTTGTTTAGAGTGTGAGAACCATCTTAAGAAGTCGTTCGTTTGAATTGATTTAACTTTTTTTCCTTTCAACAAACCAAGAAAAATATTTTTTTTCTTTTTTTAAATAAGCGCTGAATTTTTTTCTCCCGTTTATAAATACAGAGTGGAAGAAAATATGTTCATTCTCTCTGCAGATTTACAAGGGTAAAACTGCCCTTATAAGAGCAAATTCAGTAATTGTTATTCATTTAATTTTGATTGAAATTTTACTTTTATCTTACGTTGATAACTTTAAATCCTAAAACTATTTGTTGAGAGAACTCTGTTATAACGAGTAAATGCTCTGGTTCCTTCCAGTGTTGCCAGTTTATCGAATTGTCTCATTAAAAAATTCACCACAATTTCTAAATTGTTATATTTCCCCTGTTTAATTACAAACATTCCGTGTTTAAATAAAGCAAAGATTACTATTCCAAAATAATGGTAGATTTTTGGAACAAAAGTCTTCTCTAAATTTGCCACAATTTAATAGTTTTTTTCATTCCGATAAACGCGTTCGACATGCGACTGTCCAACGGGTGCAAATGACTTTCAAATGCACAAAATAGACTGAATACAAGACTCGTATCACTATACATCTTTGAAATAATTATATTATTATAATTCTGAAAGTCAAATCAGTGTTGTCTTATTTATTATTATTTCCGTAGATAAAATTATGATTTAATTTAATTTAATTTTTAAATTTTATAAAAAGTTAATTATCGCAATACAGTTTTATCAGGTTACTTGCACGCTTTAAATATTTTTTATCCTTGACAAAATAAACTTGTAATAGTAATGGTAAATAATAATAACAATAATAATAATAATAATAAAAACACGAAGCGATTGATTCAGCCATAAGAACGCCATTTAGGTTGCATAATTTAATTTACATTTTTTATCTGCATTTTATTTTGCTAATAAATATGTATAAGATTAAAAAAAATCTTTTATTGGCTTTAAAGTTAGATTTATTATTTTAAGTGTAATCATTTACCACTGTGAAAAATAGCAGAGAATGCTGCCTGAATAGACTTCAACTTGAGTGGTAGTATATTAAATATTGCCAAAATTCACTGAACTATTTGGTAATATCTAAAAGCCGCTTGTACTGGATAATAAAAATGCTAGACAATTAAAATTGAAAATGAGGTGAAAAGTGTGCCTTGAAAAGTGGCAGAATATAGAACTCCACAAATATTCTCTTATTAAATTTTTGTATTTAATGTTGCTGAAATGTAGACCAATTTACTGATAAATTAGGGAGAATGCCGCAAAATTTATATCTTTTATTTTCCATATTTTAATTTTGACTAACTCAAAAGTTGCACATTTCTTACTTAAAAACATTTGCTTTTCTAACGTGCACATGTGCGTGAGAGTTTGACAAGATGGCGTTTTATTAGAATTCTTTTGCATTTCCGATTAAAAAAACTCCACAAAATGTCATATATTAAACTCCGCAAAAATCAAATATTACTCCACACAAATGTCTGATATGTAACTTTGAAATAATAACGTTTTCTAATTATATAAGTTGCAATAAAGATTTATAATACAAAAATCGTGTTACTTAACAATTTATAAAGATTAAGATTAGAATATACATCTTTCGAGAACTTTCCTCTGTATTATGAAAAAATAGTGGATAATATTAGAATTTTTTTTTCCCTTTTTTTTTTTTTTTTTTTTTTTTTTTAGTTTAAAGACATTTTCAGATATAAAAATGTATATTTACGCAACATATTTCAAAAGAAAAGCAAACCGATACTACTGAATATTAAAAACAGAAAGAAAATATCAATAACATGTAAATTTTGGAAATAAACACCATATACAGTAAGTAAATATTTTTTGCATTTTATAATGATAATGACAATATATATATATATATGTTTAAACCTTTTATTCACTTTATGAAAATTATTACTTTTAATAAATACAATGCATAATAATTCATGCACGAAGTTAAAATTAATATAAATACGGGATCTCTTGCCAAACCGTACAATTTTTTTTTTTTTTTTTGTGTGTGTGTGTTAAAAAGAAGTGTTATTTTCAGAAACTATATAGATTAGTGTTGAAAGTATTATTGTGTATTGGAACTGTAGTTATGCATGTGATAGCATCATTGTTTTCAAACCAATTAAAAAAATCTCAAATACAAACGATACAAAATAAATAAATGAATTAGGCAAAATCAAAATATAAATATTTTTTCGATTACACAGAAATAATGAAAATTAATCTTTAGCGAAATTTTATTTCTGCTTTCTACATTATGCTTTTTCTTATTATCTGCAAATATTTTCTGAGTTAAAAAAAAAAAAGAAAAAAAAAATCTATATACATATATTTTTTGTTATTACAAGAAAATCTAAAATAGTTCAAACTTTTAGTTTCTTTTGTTAATGGTATTTTATGAAATATTTATCAATATCTTTAAATGTTCGTTACGTTATCTTTAAATGTTTATTTAAATAATGAGTTTGATGTGCTCATATTATAAGCTCATATATTACTTTTTTTCATAAAGGATGTTTACTATTTATTTCAGAAAATTACATTTTGATGTAATTTTTCTTCACTGAAATTCTATAGTAATGATTTTTTTTAGTACTAGGAGAGATATTTTTTTCAATATCAAAAATTTGTATTGCCTTTGAAACGCACATTGGCGTAAAATATTAAAAATGTGAAAAACTGTGTCTGCTGCTTTATATAATGAGTGATTACATTAACAAGAAAAAAAAAAAAACGTATTATACCTTCTCTTGACTAACAGGAGGTATTTTACACTTTTTTAAATTTGTAAATACGTTGTTGAATGTAAGGCAATATAACCAAGAATGGCTAAACGTAAAACAGTCACACCAACAATGGATGTTTGCGATTTAAAACGTTTACTCTGCATACGGTTTCGGTGGTTTAACATTCCAGTTATCACTACCATGATGCTCTAAAGCACCTTTTCAGGGCCATATAAATTTTGAATAATAATATCCGCAGAATAAAGAGAAAGCCCTTCTTACTCCCTTGCTAAATTGCTCACGAACGCACCTCATAGAGTCATATCGTTCACAGTGTTTCGAAATTGCGGCATAAAAAATATTGATGAATGTAAATATAAACTGAACAAGTTGGAAATTGTACGTCAAACGTGACAAATGACGTGCGTTCGTACTGTTATTATTTCAGTGAAATGAATGATATCGTCTTATTATATGATATGATTACTTTTCGTAATAAAATGAGAACATTTTATGTTGGCAACATTTTATCTTTTGTTGACATTTACTGAAAATTCCAATTGGAAACTTACGCCTAGCTTTGAAAATTTCTGAACTCGAAATCCATAATTAGACTCTTTTTCCATTTAATTTCTATCTCTCAGGAAACATCTATCCAAAAAAAACTGTCGGTGGATTATAGGATTGCTATAATTAAACAATTTTAGTATACAAATTCGATTTTTAAATTTAGTAATACGGAAATAATATGACTCCGTGTTAAATTGTTAAATAGGACGTAATCACCATGGCAATTTAGAATCATTACCTATCGTGGGATATCATTGAATTAATTACGTATGATAGGAATAATAGAATGAAGAATGTGACTAATAACTTGGTCATAGGGGTTATATAAAATGTCATATACGCCATATATGACTATAACGTCATACACTTCAGATAACTTGGAGATACATCTCAGTCACTTGACGATTAATCCTTGGAAGCTGCTATAACAAGGAAGTACCGATTAAAAAAAAAAAATCAAATTACTTAATAAATATTTTATTAATATCTTGTCAAGTTTTGATTCGATTTTCAAATGACTCGACAAAATTCTGCAACGATTATATATATTAAATTTCAAACCATTCTGTTATGGGTAGTTTTTACGCTGTTATATGCGGACGAACCAGGCGACGACTATGGTGCTATACGTATTTATATAATTACGAACGTACCTAAAAACGAAGAGTATAGAGAGAGAGACGAGGTAAAGTCGTCTGATTGCCTATAGTTAAAAAATAGCGAAAGGACTTTGATCGTAAATGAAATGCCGTATAAAGAAACATTTTCCAGGGGATATTCGCCCTGTAATAGAATGTATTATAAAAACTCCCCGTTCACTTTTCTTTTCGTATGAAATACTACCACGAATTTTAACACTAGAATTACCGTACTTCTTGTATATACCTAGAACAACTGGGGTGTGTCATAGCTGACCCACGGACTTCGATGATGTTATTCTTGTTTTGTATGGGAGATACAGACATTCAATAAGATTTGAGGATTAATAGAATGATTTTTAATTAGTGATTAATACAATTTAGCTTCTAGAATATTTCCATAATATGACATACAGTAAGAAAATTTACATTTTTAGTTTCAGAATAGATACTTTGAGATTTTGGCAGCTCATATGAAATGAAAAGTAAGAAATATCTTTCAAATAATATATTTTTTAATTATCAATTTAAATTTCGTTCCGACAGATTATTAAGATATTAAAGCTCAATAAAAATTAAATATATATAGCTCCATGATTTTTTATTTACATCATACCACTTTCCGTCGTAAGGTATACAACAGACCTCTAGATAAAAAAGTATTCGTTGGATTTCAACTAAATTCGGTTAAGGCATTATATTAAATATTTAAGAAAAGTAAAAAAAAAAAAAAAAAAATCAAAGTTTTATTTTGAAAAACAAAACAGTGAAAGAGCGAAATATCACGTTTTGGGTCATAGATGAATCGCCTCGGTAATTCTAGTGTTAAAATCTTGGGAAAAGAGACATACAGTTACCAAGTGCGGGTAAAAAATGAGAAATATTTTTAATCTTAATTTTACTTAAAATTTCCCGTATTTCATTTTATGATTTCACGCTGTTTTTCGTCAGTTTTACACGTATATTTTGAACACTGGGTTTAAAAGTTTTTGATACTCTATTCTATCAAAAAAAAAAAGTTGTATTGGAGCGCGGTTTACCTTATAAGCCTTATTAAAAGTGTCGATTTTTTTGTCCAAAAAACAAAAATTCGTTAAGGCTAACTGGCTCAAATCCTAACTGGCTCTGACACATTTTTAAATTCAATTTTTTTCGCAAACGCATGAAATTGGCAGGTGTGCTTATTCAGAAACTATAACGAATTACGTTTTCCCTTTTTTGGCAAAGGCGGAAGATCTTTCAGAAAATGATATCAAAGTCGGCGTTTTAAAGCAAATTCCGGACGCGGCAGGGCGAGATCTGAGAATAGCATGTGGTCACGTGACATGAATCGCGCTTATAACTCGATAAGTAATTTATTTATTAAAAAAAAAATGGAAAACTCATTTCGATGCCAAATCGCTTCAATAGTCAGGCCTGCCATTTTTATGCCCTTGCGTTTAAAAATGAGTCAGAAAATGTATCACAAAGTTTCGTGTTGTTTAGCAGGTAATTTGAGAACCACCTTAATATATTTTCTTTGTACTATTGTTTGCCACGAAACTCTTTGAGAAGTCGGTGCAAACCGCACTCCGGTACCACACACTTTAATAATTTTTTTTATCAATATTTGAAATATGAACTTACTTATGGGTCTCTGAACTATTTTTTTTTTCTTTTGCCACAAAAACTTCAACAATTTTACAAATATATTGGTGCAAAGTCCGATATGGCATTTTGTTAATTTTTTATGAATTTTTTCAACAGACTTGTGAAACATATTGTATATATTCTAGGTGCGTGAACTCTTTAGAAGTCTGAGCATCATTTTTACAGATTGGAAATTGTCTATTTAATTTTTAAATCGCAGAATTCGTAGCCTCCTTATTTAATCGCCGATTTTGTAATAGTTTTCTCTGATTAAATAAGGCAAAAAAATCTATTAAAAGTTGTGGGAAAACTGTACCCACTCTCATATATTGCTTTTCAATTTCAAATTCTTTAAAATAATTTAAAATTTAATTAAACAAATATTATTAATTTTTGACACATCTTAATTTTTTATATATTTTCTGTTAGAATAACGATTTTTTTTTTTTTTTTTTTTCTTTTTTTGCATACTTTGTTGATTTTTATTATAGAAAAAATAAATATTGATTTGCCTTCAGGAATTACAAAAATATTTATTAAAAATATTTTAAAGAATATTTTAGAGAAAAAATGTCATTTTTTTTATGAGTACTTTTTACGATGCGAACAATATTTTCAAAATATTCTCCCAAAAATAAAAAATCCTGAAGACAATTTAATAAATATATAGCTGAAAATAATTGTTCTAAGTCTCATAACCTTTTCTTTCATAAACATTTATAAATAGGGGTCCCAACCCGACGTTCCCGGGTCACAGAACATAGCTGATTTTTTTTTTTTTTTTTTTTTTTTTTTTTTTTTTTTTTTTTTTTTAACTCTAAGAGATTTTCTATATATAATATATATATTTTTAAGATTTCCCAGTGACAACACTAATAAAGAATTTTTACCTGAAAATTTTCAATAATGTATTCAAATAAAGTTTTGTAATTTATTAAAAGTGATACTTTCGTATTAGCCGCATGTCAGGAATTAATAGCCCAAGAAATCGTCAAAGATTCCG
This sequence comes from Maratus michaelseni, assembly GCA_963931845.1. Taxonomy (NCBI): domain Eukaryota; kingdom Metazoa; phylum Arthropoda; class Arachnida; order Araneae; family Salticidae; genus Maratus; species Maratus michaelseni. The sequence goes on from OZ007599.1 coordinate 224,229,502, forward strand.
CTAACTTAGAGCATCCTTTTTGATTTTATTTATTGATGAAGTTTTAATTTCGCTATGGCCGGATATGGCTATTAGCCGGAAACAAAGGCTGAACTATTTATATTGTTTTAAGTGCAAACGGGTTCGTTCAGTTTTCTAATCTGGTTGCACGCGATAGAGATAGATTATTTTTTTAAATCATGCTTCTAAAATATTTTAAAAACCATGAAAAATCAGTATACTGAGATACAGTTTTAAAACAAATTGTATTTGAAAGAATATTTTGTTCCTTTACTCGACGGTTCAAAAATTGAAATTGTGCGATTTTTAGAAGTTCAAAATATTGTAGTAAAAGCGAAATTTATTGGTCAAGTGTTGCCAACGTTAATATGACACCAGCGTTACTCAAGAACATGTCTTTAATTATAATATACATATAAATTTAAATGTAACCAATCTTGAGAAAGTACACCATGAGATAAAGGGATTTAAATTGTAGCTATCAATACTCCTTAGAAAACCACCGACAAAACAACGTAAAAAGGCATAGATGCCAACTTCCTGGTTTTTTTTCCAAGCCAGATACATATATTTTGAATCCTGTTTCTATGCAGTACTTATTCAATATAATTTATTAAATAAATATTTTGATTTGATGTATGTTTATGTTTTGAATCGAAAAAAAAATGGAAAGCTGACAGCTATGATTGTGTTGTCTTATATTATATATATATATATATATATATATATATCCCTTCCGAAGATTCTATACGATATTCATATTTTTCCAATTTTGCTTTTTTAATTTTTTCTTTTCCATCCTTTTAAGTATAATTCCTTCAATGTCCATTCCATTGCTTTTTATGGGAATTTATCCTTCGCTCTTCACATGTGTATTCATTTATATATATATATATAGTATATATATATATATATACTATAATTCATACATTCATGCGGGATTTATATAAATTTTCTGTACGAAAAAAAACATTATAAAATAAAAAAAAAGTCCTTCCGGCCTGTACTGGGAGGAAATGGTAGCTTTCATAGTCCATGTTTTTAAAAATTCAACTCATTTCAAACACCCGAAGCTAAAATGTTTGGAATACGATTATAGAAGATTCAATTCCGGTTTTCGTTAATACTGAATTTGAATGCGAATTTCACCATGAGAGTTACGGCATAACAAATATCAGATTGTTTCAAAATGCTACCCTAGAATTTGAAACTGCCATATCTCAGCCATTTTTTAAGATACAGCATAAACAAAAAAATGTTTCGGAATCCTTGTATCATGATCTCGCACTTAATGGAAACAACTTTTTCAATTTATATATTTTACACATCTTTTTGAATTTTTAAATTAAAAAAAAAAAAAAAAAAATTAACTGGCCGCCATTTTGAAACAAGATGGCGCATGAAGCTGGGCAGCGAACTCGGTCGAGATCTTTTTATGTTCAGTCAGTCACATTCATATCGGTTCATAAATACGAGAGTTACAGCATAACAAATATCAGATTGTTTCAAAATCTAAACCATCCTAAAATTCCAAACTGCCATATCTCAGCCATTTTAGGTAGCTTTCATTACAAAAATCTACCTATTGCAGCCGTTCGGAGGAAAGAAATTCCAAAAAATATTGGTACATTTTCACCGATCATGACCCCTCGACCACCAAATCACCCTCTGTTCAAATGTTAATTTATATATATAAACGTAATGTAAAATTATATATATATATATATATATATATATATATATATATACAGTCGAACCTCGTTAACGCGAACACTCAAGGGGAAACTTTTTTTGTTCGTGTTATCCGAACATAAATACATTACATACAACTGGACGGGGCAATCGGATACAGTTCGTGCTAAAAGTAATTCGCGTTAGGAGTGTTCGTGTTAACGAGGTTCCACTGTATATATATATATATATCTGAAATATGTCATGCTGTATAACCCCCGATTTGGATGTGACTGAGTATGTGTATAGGACATACCAAGGTCTCGACCGAGTTCGTTGGCCAGCTTCATCCGCCATTTTGTTTCAGTTAAAAAATTTTAATTTTTTAAAAATTTAAAAAGTTGTAAAAAAAAATTATAAATTGGAAAAATTAATTATGTTAAGTGTTAGAACGTGATACAAGAATTCTGGAACATTTATTGTTTTGACTATATCTTAAAAAATGGCTGAGATATGGCAGTTTGAAATTCTAGGGTGGCTGAGATATTGAAGCAAACTGATCTTTGTTATGCTGTAACTCTCATGCTGAAATCCGCATTCAAATTCAGTATTAACGAAAACCGGGATGGAATCTTCTATAATCGGGTTCCAAGCATTTTAGCTTCGGATTTTTGAGTAAAATGAGTTAAATTTTTAAAAACATGGACTATGAAAGCTACCTTTTCCTCCCGGTACAGGCCAGAAGAACTTTTTTAAGATATAGCCAAAACAAAAAATGTTCCAGAATCCTTGTATCACGTTCTAACACTTAACAGAAACAACCTTTTCAATTTATAATTTTTTGTACATCTTTTTGAATTTTTAAAATTGTCAAAATTTTTAACTGGCCTCAACATTTGAACGGAGGGTGGTTTGGGGGTTTGGGGGTCTGGGGGACTTGATCGGTTAAAATATACCAAAATTTTTTGGAAATTCTTTCCTCCGAACGGCTGCAATAAGTAGCTTTTTGCAATATAAGCTACCTAATAAAACACGAGAAATTCATATTTAAAAATACTCCACGTGATTTCAAAAGGATTGAAAATCAATGATTAGTTTATGTTCATCTCTTAAAAGTACGCATATTTGTATATACATGTTTTCGTATACATCAAATTATTACTAAAGTTATAGAAATATTTTCCAATTTTTGTCCGTAATGTTGCATTTGTTAATTAGAACTTTATTAATAATTCTTCGTTTCAGATATGTATACACATTTATGAAAAATAAAATAATTAGGATTCATGAAATTTTAGAAAAGGATTGGAAGAAAAATTGCTCTCATGGGACACTTTAATCATTGGTTGTAGGTGAGATTTTAAACTCCGCATACAATTAGTTATAAACTTGATTGGATTTAAATCACACTCAGACTGATTTAAGGTGAATATAGATAAAATATCAGAGAAAAATTTAATCAAACATTGATTTTTGTTAGCTATTTGTTTAATTGAATTTTTTAAAAGTTTGCTCATCTTAAAAGTTCACCGCCCAATTAAAATTTAAATTTTACGTAATACAGTTATACCTAATGTGGATATTTTGAATTACATTACATCTTATGCTGAAAATAAAATTGCTTAATTTCCTATTTTTATTAAGCAGTTATGTGGAAAATATGAAATAAGAAAGTAATAGAAATAATAATAATAATAATAATATTAATAATAAAATTGGATTTACCCTTAATTAAACGAAATTTGATTCATAAAATTTTCTTCTTTTGTATTTCGCTAAATTTTCTTCTTTTGTATTGCTTTTGCGTTACAAAATAATGCAAATCGGATTTGGAAAATTGGAAAATCGGAAAATTGGATTTACCCTTAATTAAACGAAATTTGATTCATAAAATTTTCTTCTTTTGTATTTCGCTAAATTTTCTTCTTTTGTATTGCTTTTGCGTTACAAAATAATGCAAATCCCCCCCCCCCCCCCCGCGCTCTCTCTAAACAATTTTTTATCACATTTTTTACCTTTTCTATGCACTAAAATGTGGAAAATACATAGTGTTTTATAGAGAGATTTTATAATAAAAGTTAAACCTCTTAAATAAAAATCAGACTCACTATTTTGTGAAGAAAAAAAAGATAGGCTAAGCCTTGGCATTCGCCCGCGGTCAGCCATCTTGTTTTTTAAATCAAAACATTTAACTTTTATTACTAAATATAAATATATCAGTCAATAAAATTAAGTAACGTGCTTATAATAAGTAATATGGATGAAAATTATTTTGGAAATGAGAAACAAAACAAATATGTTTTGATTTAAAAAACAAGATGGCGGACCACGGGTGAATTCCAAAGCTGTTCCAAATGCTACAATCTTCTTTTCTTTTCTCTCTCGTTTATATTTATCTTTTTCACATTGAATAATTTCTCAAAATTTGAGGTGCTCTCTCTTTTTTTTTTCTTTTTTCCCATGGCTATACCTTAAATTTCGTGTTTGTCATATACATGCAAATTTTATGTTCATTTTAAAAAATGCAACAAGTAAATATAATTTTTTGATGTCTTCTATTTGAAGTTATGTAATAAATATTTTATAATAAAGTGAAATGAGAAAATAAATATGGTTGTATGGTTACGTAAACGTATACAAACGATAGATGGCAGCACCATTGACATTTTCAAGAGGAATAGCAGATTCTCCTCTTCTCTTTTCCAATCTCTGCTGGATGGAGAGAATATTCCATGAAGTTTCGTAATGGCAAAAGGAATTCCATAGATTTCAAAATTTAAAGGAGTTAATAATATGATATTAAAATATTCACTTTTTTTAAATTAAAGTGTTATTAAATTAGCTGTTCGAAAATTAACACATAAGATTTTTTGCGCATTTAATTTTTTGAAAAATCTCTGTTAAATTCCTGTGTTTCCTGAAAAATAAAATTTATGAAATTCAGTTCGTGGTAAACAATTTCCTATATGAAGAACCAAACACTATAATTTTTTAGGCGTTGTTTATTACAATATCTTAAATCTGATAAGTATTTTTTTTAAACAATAAAATCATTTACACCAGTTTATATACGACACTTTATCTGGTTTTAAAATAAAATTGTAAAAACCAGGGCCTGCTTATCCAAAAGGCACGTGAAGCACATGCTTCCCTATAAAATTTAAAAGGGGCCCCAAAATGACTATGAAATGATTCCTCCAATTCCAATTTTCATTTCTTTTATATTATATTTTTATTTTTTTTGAAAAAAAAAAAAAGTTTGTTTAATCCACTCACTATTTCACGAAACTTATTTAAAAGGGAAATATGAATGGCGTCAATAAGATGTTAATTTACCATATAGCATCCTGATGTGCCTATTAGAAACCACCCGAAAAATTGAGCATACAGCTATATGTACTAAATTCTAAATATGTCTGAAGTATATACAGGGAACATAAAAAATCTGTTTAATGAAATATATGGACCTTGGCTAAGCTACTCCCGTAAATAAAAAAAGTATAATTGGTAATGAATGAAGAATTAAGAAAACTTTTGCCAAATGAAAGGAGGCCCCAAAATGATACCGTGCTTCCCCTGGATTCAGAGGTTAATCGGGCCCTGGTAAAAACATTATAATATAGTAAACTGTAATTAAAATAATGTTGGCTATGGAGTTTCTTTTTCTCCTTTTTTCCCCGACTTTTTCTCCCCAAATCCTAAATTTTTATTACATTTTCCAAGTACTTAATAATTACAACAAAGATAAATATCTCTTATCGTAAAGTGAAATATATATTTATTTCTCCACTATCTTATTTCGACCATTTCCCTCCAATTATAATTGTGTAAATTACACTATTAATTTTGTAATACAAGTAAAAGTTGAAGTAAGTGTCAGGAGGCAATTATAGAAAAAATATAAGCTTTCTGCTTCTCTCTCTCTCTCTCTCTCTCTCCCCCCCCCCCCCCCTCGAAATCTATACAGACTTTTTAAATTTTAAATGATTCTTAATACATTACTTTTTTTTTTCAATTCATAACAGTACATTTAACTGCAGAAAAAAAAAATCACAGATTTATTATGCTTTATTAGGCTGTATACTAATTTACATAATTCGTATATACATACATAATTTTTTTTTTTTTAAATTTTAGTTTTATAAATGTAATAAAGGATTTAAATATAGAGAAAGTGTATATTTAAATCTTAGTGTACAGAAAAATAAATTATAAAATTATCATGGTTAATTAAGTCGAACACAAATTCAATGGATTCGTATAGATATAAATATCTATTTATTTTAGTTTTATAAATGGAATAAATATAAAAATTATTCATTTAAAGGCATTACCGATTAGAAGAGAAAACGAAGTTATAAATTTATCATGGTTAATTAATCTTTGACATATCAATTCATCGAATTCATATAGAAACTTTTTATGTTTTGATTTGGCATATTAATTTACCCAATTCGTATAGATATAAATTTTTATATTTTAATTTTATAAAAATAATAAAGCATTTAGAAAAAAAGAACCATTCAGATAGTCAGCAGTGCCTTTAAGAGCACAGAAAGAGAAATTATAAATTTATTGTGGTAAATTGAATTTTGGGATATTATTATTATTTTTTTCTAATTCGTATAGATACATTTTTTTAAAAAATATTTTAATTTTAGAAATAAAATAAAGAATTTGAAATTTTTTTTTTTTTCAAGTAAACAGTAATGCATTTAAGTGCACTGAAAGATAAATTATGGTTAATTAAGTTGTGTAGCAATTTACCCCATATATTTTTTATTTTAATTTTGAAAGTGAAATAAATAATTAAAAAAATACTCATATGATAAATATATTTTTTGTCATGGCCTTATTTTTTTCCCCTATCATTCTTTAGAATTCGAGTGAGAAGTCACCTATTGGACTGTATCAGTTTAGGCGCCGAATTTAAGCTTGTATAAAAGCGCAACTAAACGCAAGAAGTGTTTCTTTTAGGAGTTTCTCCGACACACTCAGTAAAAGCAAATACTATCTCCCCCCTCCTCTACCCCCTAATTCTGGCAACGCCAGCTGTCACATGACAGACTACAGCCAATGAGCAGGTTCCGAACCGCTCTCTCCTATCGTTTCTTCTGTTTGGCGAGCCGCGGAGACTTGGGAGCGAACGAAAGTCCAGCTTTTCCGTCTTTGCCTTCTCACTCTGATCCCCCCCTCCCCTTGCAAACCCTAGAGTGTCTTGGAAACTCGAAGCATGCGAGAAGCTTTCATACAAGAATCTCTAGCAACGTAAATACACGCGGTTGGAACAAGATGTGACCATTGCTCAACTCTCGCTCTATAGATGTGTGACTAGAGAATTTGATGGGATTAAGGCAGCTTCCAATGTCAATGTGTTTAAGATGAAAAATATTTAGTGCTGAGTACCGTCAATTTTTTTTATAAAAAGTCATGGATAAACCAGGTAAAGCCGGTATAAAGGAAACGACACTGCTGTAACAATCGCTGGTAAATAAAGGCTAGAAGATCCCAAAGTGAAAAAAAGGAAGATGAAAATAAATTGGTGAGGGAATAAGTTTATATTTCACTTTAGGATAGGAATCATTTTCCCTTTTTTATTCCTATTATGTTTTTGGTTTCTGTTTTGTTTTGAAGTTATTAGACACTTAGAAAATTTATTTAAAATTTGGGATTTAGAAAAAAAAAAAGCGTTTAGCTCTGAAGATAAGATTAATTTAATTATTATTTATTACTATATTATATTGTTTTTTTGCCGGATATATGTATATATATATTAGTCTAAGCAGAAACGGTGGTATGTAAACTGGTGTAAGTGTTTGTTTTTGTGCATCAGTTTGTTGATCACGTGATTTTTTCTCCTTTCTCCATCTCTCTCTTCTTCTGTCTGTCCTGTGTACCGGGGATGGCTTAGGTACGGCCCCGTTGAAGACGAAGCGTTCCCGAGCGGTGCGCCTGCCGAGGTTATGAACGGGAGCACCGGTTACGAAGATTCCACGACCCGCAACGGCAGCGATGCGGCTGGTGCAACACTGCAGCCATTGCACATCCCAGCTAAACGCCCGACTCCTACTGATCTAACTGTAACTTATGCAGCATCCGAGTGTGGTGATCCTGGTGTCATTAGACATGGTGGACATAACAGTCAGACCGGATGGGGTCAATCATACACCACTGAAAACCATTCAGCTTTTGTGGACCATGTGCCCCCGTACAACCATCAACAACTCTGCAACGTGAGAGACGGTGTAACGAGTTACTACTATGAGAGAAAGCCACCCCAAACTTCTATTAAATTCTGGTCGAACTCTTACGATGCTGGTCCAAGCACTGTCACCCCTGTTCCTGCGGACGCTTGCCAATCTTTTGGTTCACAAACATGGTGCAACTATCCGCCCTACCCGGGTACAAGGGTTCATATGGAACCCCATACACCTCAGCCGGTGGCCTATTTCACTGAAGACAGGCCAAGGGTACCCGGCCCAATGGACACTGTGTATCAACAAACAGACGCTTATGGACTCCGGACCTTTCCCACCGATGTTCACTGCCCGACCACCTACGTCCAGACAACTTCAGGTAAGTGCAAAGCTATTTATTCATTTCCAACATTTTTATGGGCCTTAAGCCACCGTGTTTGTCAAACGGCCGTAACTTTTAGTCATAAAATGCTAATAAAAGCTCGAGTTCTCCCTATGCCCTTCTCTTTTCAAAACTAGGCATATAAAGTAAAAGTGTTAATCCTTTTTTATCATCCATTCATAGATAAACTTTGCAGTTGTAATATTAGATAAAATAGATGAAATTTTTTCTTCTTTTTAAATTTTTTTTCTTTATCAAAGCCCATATGTGTAACATACCTGCGTGTACTAGGATTGGTATAGACAGGCACACGCGAGTATCACATATTTTCATTTATTTACATGTGAAAATAAATTTTAGATATATATCAATTAATAGCATTAATTCCACTTTATCACATATTCATGGAAAAACTTTCAGTTATAATACTACCTGAAATATCCTATGTTTTTTTTTTTTTTTTACTCTCCCTCCTTTAAAAAAAATTCTTTACGAAAAGCCCTTATGTATAACACAGTTTTCTACTAACATAGTTGCCAAATTGTCCTATTTTTCACTACCACTAATTTATAATATAAATATTCTCTTTATTTTGTCGCAGAAATTTGCGATTATTTAAAAAGAAACACTTGCATAAACATAACATTTATTATTTATTTAAATGTGAAAATAAAGGCTAGACAAAAACAGTAGCATAAGTCATGTACTAAACATTACAATGTATCACAATTTATTATTTATATTTTTTAACTCGGGTACCTCTATAGTGAGTTGTTTTTTTCCCAAAAACGCCATACACCAGAATTTTTACTTTTGACAAAACGGGAATACCGTATACAAAATATTAAAATTCAAACGATTTCAAAAAGATTCTTCTGCCCTTTTTATATTTTTATTATTTGTTTTATTTTAATTAAACTAATAATTATAAAACAACTGAAATTATTTTGAAAGGTGCAATATAAAAATGTTATTCTTAAACATTAATTAAATTTTGTCGAATACGCTATATATATATATATTTTATCTCTTACCAAGATATAAATGAAAATACAAAATACAAAAGCCTGTAAATTATGTGAATGTTTTCACAGTAATATTTCCACCGTTATTATTATTTTTCTTAAAGTTAGAATAAATAGAGTACTTTGTAATGATCCAGTGCTACAAATACTTTTATTTACATTATAAAACTGTTATTAATTTTATGAAATTATTTATTTACTTTAGAAAAAATACGGTTCATCTTGGTTTAACTTCAAGTTAATTTCAAGCTGACTTTTCCGTTCTTTTAATTAATTAATTAATTTAAAAAAGCATTAGGTATGTATCTAACGTTTCTCTGATGACTCAATAAGGTTGAAGTCTATTATCTCGTGTTAAATATTCGATGCAGTCTGTTTGACATTAACCCCTCCCCCTCTCCTCCTTTTCCAAAATTTTTCCTAATAAAGTATTTATTTTCGATGAAAACAAAACAAACAAACAAAAATACCCCATTTAAATGGGCTATAACTTTCCATGAATTATTATTATTATTATTATTACTTTTTGCTGTAAAAATTTTGTCTAATTTTTGTTATGATTGCTACTAAACTAGTTATTTAATTTATTTCAAAATGTAACGCAAGATTGTTAAGAATGGTAATTAAAAATAATCTGATTTTTATTTATTTTTAATTAGAAGAAGTATGGTAGGAACATAAAAAGTAATGTTCCTTTTTATCTAATATATTTGCAATTGTGTATATTTTATAATTGCTGCTAAATATATTACTTAATTTTCTTTAAAATGAACGTCAGAATTTTAAGATAGGGAATTTCAGAAAAAAAATTACATTAATTATTATTATAATTATTATTAGAAAAAATATTATAATTATTATTAGAAGAATATTATAATTATTATTAGAAGAATATTATAATTATTATTAGAAGAAATATAACTAAACAAAAGTTCTTTATGTCTAATTTCTTTATTTAATAATAAATTAAAGATTACAAAAATTATTTTTAAAATTTTTATTAAAACAAATAATTTTTTTAAATTAACAATTTGGAATAGCTTACATTAAAAGTAAAATGATGACAAATATATGCTACATATTGTTCTATTTCGATTAAAAAAAAAAAAAATCCGTTTTCTGGAACGCAAATACTATCATATACACAGGTTTACAAGCTGACAGAGACGATGTCAGACATTAAATGGATAACAATAACAATAAAACTAACCATAAAAATGCATTAAAAATTGAATGATAGTATTTAGTCGTAAAAGTGGGAATGACGGTGTTTTATGTAAATAATAATATTGAAAACAAAATAATGGTGAAAGGTGTTTTACTGATAACTTAATTTCGAATATTTTTAAAGCTATTCTTAATAAAATATTGGTGAATAAAATAACAATTCTTCTTAATTAATGATAGAGTTCTGTTAAGTTTCTTTTAAATAATGTTTTATGTAATTGCATTTGATGGTAATAGAAACATAATAATATTGTGGGATCATTTAATGAAAATTTAATTTCAGATTTTTTTTTTTTTTTTTCAAAAAAAAAAAAAAAAAAAAAAAATTATAAGAAAAACAAAACATCTCTTCTAAAGTATCCATGTAATATTAATAAATTCTTTTAAATAAATGTGTGAATTTATCCAATAATCTATTCCTGAATATAGATTTTTTGTAACTTCTTACAATAGATATATATATATATATTTAATGAAAATACATTTTAAGAAGCCACAACAATTGAGTATCATTTCCTGTAAAATCGCAAAACCTAAAAAAAAAAAATATATATATATATTTATTTGAGAATTATTTAACAGACCAAATCACAATTTATTTTTCTTACATATTAATTATATATATATAAAAATAGTGTAATGAGTTAAATGTAAACTTACGAAGAACCAAAACAGTCACAAAGAATTTATGCAATTTTTCCGGTGATATTGGGGAATTTTACATTTTTCTAGAATTAAATAACATTATTTATTCATAAAATATAAAGTTACATTTAGCAATAGTATAAAGTATTTGTTCAGTGTTACATATTAGCAATTTTTACATTTTGCCAGTGTTTATTTGTAAAATAAAGTTACATTTAGAAAAAGATACAAAATATAGTGCAATATATCTTCTGAAATGTTTTAAGAAACTTCGCACACCCTCTTTTTTTTTTTTTTTTTAAAGTAAAGTTATAGCGTATACTCTCCCTTTCTCTCTCTCTCTCTCTCTTTCCCCCCCTTTCCTTACAACTACAGCACTGATGATAACATCGGTTTGTACACAATTTATGCAGTAACCAGATACTTTTAAGATTCATGTTATTGAATAATACTTTTTATTTGTAAAATAAAATTTCATTTACTAAAAATATAAATTACACCCGCCTTCTCCTACATTGTTAATAAGAGAAATATAAATGAGTCGTAAATTTCTAATAAAGGAATTTTTAATATGTTTTAATGACTTGAATTCTGTCACTATAATGCGGTTTTGTTCTTAGCCATTAAAATAAAAAAAAAATATTTTTCTTCGTGTATATTATATTTTTGTTTATAAAAAATATATATTAAAAAAGGAAATATATTTTATTGAAGCCCCCATTCTCCCCACCCTCCTCCTGATTGTTTCAACGCAAATTTTTATACATATGTATAAAATCAACATTATGTTTACGAAAGGAAAACTTTGAAAACAAATGGTTCTTAATGTGAAGTAAGAAATATTAACTTGGAAAAATAATTAATATTACCTAATAATTAAAAAAATGAAGGTTTTTTTAAAAAATACACTGTTATATTTACTGAAATGGTTTTAGTAATATTTATTATTTAAATTTTATTTTCATATGGAATGTTCTCCCCCCCCCCCTCCCCCTTCTTTTTTCTTTCAATAACGAATTTTTTATTTTACACTTTTAGAAACTAACAATAAATGTATTAATATCTTTATCGTTACTATTGATAGTTTGCATTTTTACCCCATAGTATGAGGGAAATTTTCATGAAACAAAATAATTCTCTTATAATTAAGGACAAAATATTTATTATTAAATTCGTCTTGTTACTCTAAAAATGAAATAAAATAAAAAGATTTTGAGTTAATTAAGTTGGATAAAATAATAAATGGTTTTTTCAGATATATTTCATTTATCACACTATTCCCCCCCCCCCCAATCAAACCATGCATTATTTCATTGTAAACTTCTCAAATTCTTACAAATTTGGCTAAAAATTAAGGTATAAACGTTTTTTTCCCTATAGGAATCTGTATATCAATTTCCTAAATTTTATGGCATATAGAAAAGGTCAGTTTTGTAAGAAATGCTTTATAATAGCCGTTTACCTTTATCTGTTATTGCCTCATGTAAAACATTATTATTAACAAAATTGTATTAATTTACTTCGACAGAAAATATATATTTGTTTCGTTTTTTAAATCAAAAATATATGTTTGAGTAATATGCTTAAAAAGTGATTTATTCTGATTGATTACAGTGTTACATAATAATTTAATACATTTGATATTCCTAATACAAATTTTGAAAAAGATTTAAAAATTTAAATGAAATTTCATTTATTTTAGAAATAAAGGAAGCGTTTGCAAAAATGCACCCAGTTTAAGCTGCAGACATTTTTTTCAGTTCTTTTTTTAAGATCATAAATAACATGAGCAAACAGTTATTCATGTTATAGTATGGGCCAATAAATATGCCTATAATAATAAATTTTTTTTATGATTAACTGATTTCTAAAAAGCGCAATATTTTAAACAATTACAACATAAATATCGTATAGCTAATTAAGAAATGATATTAAAATTGAAAGTATTGTAAATATGTTTGGAAGTTAATCTTTGTTTATAATTTTAACCTCTATTTGATAATAAAACTGGTAAATATTTTTCTAATAGTAAAATTGCCACTATAATAATAATCGTATTAATAACTATAAAAGCATTTTAAAATACTAAATGAATGTGGTCATAATTACCGAAATAAATTCTATTTTCTTGATTCATTTCATTACTTATTCTTCATAATGATTTAACATTATTCTTAAATACTAATTGGGGTCGTAATTATCGAATTAAATGCTATTTTCCTGATTCATTTCATTATTTATCCTTTGTAATAATTTAACTCAATTCTTAAAATTACTGATGAATGTGAGAAAATAAATTATCGGGATAAAATTTGTCTTGCATTTTAAATGAGTATTTTATTTTGAAGACAGAATTCCTATGATAATTTGGAAAGATTCAAGAGTTAAGTGTAATAGGGCATCAGGATTTTCTTTCTTGTTGACCTTTTTGGTATTTTTTATAATTTATTCTATTCTGATGCCAAATAATTCATGAAATCTCAACCACATATCAAGTAAAAAATACAGTACTTTCTTCATGGCCGTTTTTTTCTGTTAACACTCACTCGTAAGCATCATCTTAGGAGACCTTATAGTGCGGATAATAATGTAAGAATATCAAACGTTCGAATATATACTCTATATATTTCTTTACTTACTGTTCATAACTATTTTAATAAATTCTTTAATAATAATAATATTTCAACACATGTATTTGCAATTTTTTTATTGATAAGAAGAAAGAAATGTCAAGTAAATATGTTAACATATATGGTGTGATTTAAAAAAAAAAAAAATGTTGAAATGATTTGAAAAATTTCAACCTTTTTGAAGAACGTGTGTGAAAATATATTTGACCTTACAGCTAAGCAACCATAAAGATTGCCGACTTCATTCCCGTGTACCCTACGGCACTATTCAAAGATCAATTTGAGTGGTGATAATCAAATATATCACCTAAAAACTTAGAAATATTAAATTAATTTATCCAGCCTTTTAGGGGGAAAATATTGTTCTGAATGTTCATGTAAATATTCAGATTGCATAGAAATTAACAGTTGTTTCAAAAAAAGTATATAAATTCTTTATTCGTAAAAAATGTCCCAAATTAAGCTACACATTTATTATATATTTTTTTTCTTTTCGCAAATTGCTTTATTAACATTATAATTGTAATTAATTACAATAATATCATCTACAAAATCATCAACATTGTCACTAAAACTATTCCCCTCATCATTTGCCTTTAAACTGTCAGTAAAATAGCTTCAAAGTACCTTACAATAATGATTTACAATTTCTTTCCCTTGGTGGTCTGCAATAATGACGGCTGTTTGCCTTTGGCTGTAAGCAGGAACAGTTGCTGTTGGTAGACCATGAAGGTCAGATGTGCTTGTTAGTAAATTCTGTCTTCCGCAATAGTCAAAGAAGGAATATTTACCTTGTTTTAATATATGTATTCTAACCAATCCTTTCTCTTGGTCTTCATGCATTAATTTTTTGAATTTCATTTTCGTTTTAAATAATTTAAATTTATCTGTTTTTGTCAGTGGTTTAGTATTTCGAAATTTATGGATAGGGCTTAAGTAGTCACTTTCAAATAAATTAAGTAATTAGATTTATCAATAATTAATAAAATATTTATAAAATAATTAATCGTTCGAACTAATATTAATGCAATTATCACAAATAAATGTTTTTAATTATTATGGGTAGATGATTTAAGATACCTAAATCTAAGAGAATTGCGATTATCAAAGTCATAAGACAATGGGGAGTTCAGAGGATGTCGCCCTCCTCCCCTTTCGATATAATGTAATATTTTAACAAAATATAAACAGTCCCTGAACATCAGTGCATATAATCGTTTTTCGCGTTGCATTTTTCAAAAGTTAAATTTCTTGAAACTACTTAGTAATACTAATGTGGCTGAGGCGTGATACTAATTGGGCTGAGAGTTTCAAATATGCTATATATACAAAATAAACACGCGACTTTCCGAGCTGAGGTCGAGACCCTTGATCTGCAGATTTACGTGTCAGAAATCTGATCAATATTTATAGTCCCTCTTTATGTTGAAATTTGGTTTTTCAAAGATGAATTATTAAACATTGAGTAGAAAATAATAATCTTTGGGATAGCTCATCTGACTTTAAAAAAGAAAGAAAAAGTCTTAATTTGAATGGGTGCTTGAGACTCATGAGATCCTCCTTTTCACATGCTCCTGGATTTTTCTCCTACTGCTCTTGAATAAGTTTAATGAAGAAGAAGACAATGATGCTGATACTAATAAATTAAGACACCTATTTTAACCCTTTACTCCATAACTTTTTCTGTTTTTACGAAAAAACTATTTGATATTTATCTGAGTGGCATGAAAACTGATAAAAATATGTCTTCAAAATTTCAGTCAAATATTTGAATTTTATCGTTCATGTTCATGATATAAAGCAGTTTATATGTAATAAATTATAGAGCATCACAGAAATATTTTGAAATAATTTAAATTCACTTAAGACATAATTAAAGAATTCGAGCAAATGCGTCTTAACTTTTTTCAATAAGAGCATTTTTTACTTACATTAGGAAAAATTATCAAAGAGCATGGGAGAAATGGGATAAACATCTAAATGGTCCAACATATATTATGATCTGTTTAATTTAACTAGGAAGACTATAGTCGTGGTTATTACTGTCATAAATTTATACAATTATTTATTAATATTTTATGTATTTAACTTATTTTAAATTACGAAAATATTTTAAATTATTTTCTCAATAATATCAGATAAGAAAAACACCGTAAAAAAATGAAATGTCTCCAAATTGTTATTTCACAACAAGCATAACAATTCATATAATAAGTAAATATGCAATACTGTGATGATTTTTTTAATTGTTAGTAATACAGCTAGGGAAAGTAAACAAAAGGGAGCAAAGTGGGTCACTATTCAATATATCTGATATCCGATCTGATAGCCCAATAATCTGTTTGATTAACTAGTTAAACAATAATATTCATTATTACTATCATTCTAGACCATTTTTAAAATTAATACTTGTTTATATTTATAACTAAATTTGAGTCCATTTTAATTTCTTAAAATGTTTCATTTACTTTTTCAATAGTATTAATGTATAATTTCTCAACAATTTTAATCATGAGCAATACAACTAGAAGAAAAAAAATATATATATAATACACAAAGGGAGGAAAAGCCATCACCGTCTAAATAGTACAATATATATTATGATCTGTTTAAATTAATTGGTTAAAATAAAGCAATATTTAATTATTTCCACATCATTTTATAGATTATGATTTACAACTGTTTGCTTTTATTTATAGTGAAATGTGACACAAATTCGATGTCTGAAAATGTCTCTGTTTATTTTCTCAATAATGTCAGATAATTAAATTTCAATAAAATAATGAAAATACTCCTAATTAGTCCAGTCAGTATAAAAAGCTTAACAACTAATATAATAAATGAATATTCATACCATCTTATTTTTCATCCCCAGTATACAGCTAGGAAAATAATCAAAACAGAGCAAAAGGGATCAACAGATAACCCAGAGGGGTCAGCAACCTTTTACCAGTTTTATGCCGAATCTAAGTTAAAAAACCCTCCCGCGTGCCAGGCCAAATAACACACAATATATTCTTATTCGAATATTAGAATCATTTAATATTTTCATATAATCACCACAAAGTTTTAAAGATACATGTATGTTATTGTAATATATATATATATATATATATATATGTATAGTTTTCGGTCATTATGTATAATTATCAGCACCAGGGTATGTTTCATAATTGAGACAGATTTAATTAATGCAAAATAGTTTTAATAATAAAAACAATGCGAAGGACAGCAAAATATAAGTAATTTTGACACGCTTGCCGTTAGGTTGCCGACCCCTGATCTAACACATCATTTTAGACTTCAATCTATAAATATTTGCTTTTATTTATAATGAAATGTGTCTATTTTAATTTCCGAAAATGTTTCTGTTGATTTCCTTAACAATATCAGATAACTAAACGACAATAAAATAATTAAAACACTCATAAATAGTATAACTACTATAACAAACATGAGAACTCATATACAATAAGTGAATCTGAATGTATTACGTAACTCGGTGAGATTATTATTATTTAAACCTTAGCAATACAGCTAAGGAAAAAGACCAAGGGCAGAGGGTGCAAAAGGTTACCAGTTTTGTGCACCCTTTTTTTCGGATGGTAATCTTCGCCTTGTATAATCGCAAAAATCTTCTTATTCGTAAATAGTGCTGCTCAAAATTGTGACTCGTTCGCACCCTTGCCAAAGGGGAGAAAAGGGATTAGCATTTAACTCATAATCATTTTAGACCATAATCTATAAATATTTGTTTTTATTTTATAATAAATGAAGTTCATTTTCATTTATGAAAATGCTTTGTTTATTCTCTCGGTAATAGATATAATTAAACCGCGCTGTAAAATATTGAAAAGACTCCTAATTGATCTAGCCACTAATAAGCATAACAGCTCACATAATAAATGAATACGCAACACAGTGACAATTTTTTTCTTAATCCTTAGCAATACAGCTACGAAAAATAATCAAAAGGGAGCAAAAGAGATCAACATCTAAATAGAAGCGCCGCTGGCAGTACTTTAACTGAGCGTCGGAGACACATTTCTTCTAGAGACAGTAATGAGTAGGAGATGACGCTCCTCAGCTAAGACCCTATTTTATTATTCCCTATTCAAGCAATAGAGTTTTCTAAAACCACCTTTTTTTAGTGAGTGCTCATGTGTGAGAGTTCACAGGGCGCAATCCTATTAACATTTTGTAAAAAGGAAAGAAAAAAAAAATGTATTTGAAGATTTTACTTACTGATGCAAGTATGATTGAAAGGATAAAATGATCTGAATTGCTGATAAAAAGCATTTTCTTCTAATAAATTTTTGATATATTTAAGCATTTTTATTTTCTCTTACTAAATATTTAACGCTATACTAAGAATTTTAATTTTCTCATAGTAAAGTTTAAAGAGATATTTACGCATTTTTATTTTCTCCTTATAAACTTTTAACTCATGTTTAAGCATTTTTGATTTAGCTTGTTAAATTTTTAACTGATATTCATGCATTTTTATTTTCATTTGGAAAATTTTAACTAGTAGTTAAGCACTTTTATTTGCTCCCAGTAAACTTTTATTGAATATCTAAGCATTTTTATTTTCTCTCAGTAAAGTTTTAACAAATATTTAAGCACTTCATTTGTCAAATCTCTTATCATTAGTTAATTTTTCGTCTATGAGCTATAATTTTCTCAGTAAACTTTTATTTAATATATTTAAGCACTTTTATTTCCTCTCAGTAAACTTTTAACTAATATTTAAGCACTTCATTTTTCAAATCTCTTAGTGATTGTTACTTTTTCGTGTAGGAGCTATTTTGTGCTGGGGATTCATTTCTTTCAGAGACAAGGATTTTCTAAAACCAACCTTTTTTAGAGAGTGCTCTCATATGTGAGAGTTCACGGTGCGCAATTCTATTAACATTTTGTAGAAAGGAAAAAAAAAGTTTGAGGATTTTACCTGTTGATGCAAGGATGATTGAAAGGCTAACCGAACATTTGATATGAATTCTTGGCAAAAGGCATTTTCTTGCAATAAATGTTTGACATATATAAGCATTTTGATTTTCTCTTACTACACATTTGACTGATTCAGGAATTTTTATTTTTTCGAACTTTTTTAAAACTCTCAACTAATTTTTATGCGTTTTAATCTTCTTGTCATAAACTTTTAACTGATAAAGCATTTTTGTTTTCGTTTGGTTAATTTTTACCGCATATTTATTCAATTTAAATTTTTTTCTCGTTGTAAATTTTAATGAGTAATATGTAAGCATTATTGTACTCAAGCAGTAAAATTTTAACTAGTATTTAAACATTTTTATTTTCACATAGTAAACCTTTAACATATATAAAATTACTTTATTTGACAAATCGCTTAGCTATGGAGACATTTCTTCCACTGACAGTAATGAGTAGTAAAATTAGTAGGTAAATACGGAAAATGTAATTTCTACCTGCTTGTCAGTACAATTTCCGCATTTTTATATTTTATTTTTTATTTTATTTTTTTAGAGTATGCAACATATGTATGTACTTTCCGGAAAACAAAGAACAATGTAAAGATGTATGCATATTCTGCTTCATCTGATGAAGGGAGCTATAAAATCAAAGAATGCTTTTGGGAGCAAAGAATGCTCTTGATACTTTATTTAGATATACTTTATCGTTCTTCATGCTCTATATTTAGATAAGTTTTCAGAGGTAGTCTAAATAATCAAACTAAATTTTTTTTATTAAAACTGTTTACCAGTAGATTTGTCTAGAAAATTAATTTAGCAATTTAGCACTTCATTCTAGAAATTAGATAGGTAATTAGAATGAATAAAATAGAATTTCTTAAGTATTTAGAAGCATTTTTGTGCTGGAAACATGTTCTAGCCATTCTTAAGAAGAAGAAAAAAAAATAGTCTCTCTAAAGTTCTTTTCTTAAGCTATATATATGGCGGTATCCGACATAAGCATCTGTCCACAGTTCTAGGCCATTTTACAATGATTTATGTATATGACATTTTTACAATGCTTCATGTGACAGTGAGCAACACCGTAAGCTACGAGACTGCACCGGACCAAGGGCGCAGATTGCGGAAAACGTTATCTAGGAAGCTTTTAGCGAAAAAGAATCTTTGAAAGGGCACAAAATTAAGGTCTTGCCCTGGGCGTCAATGACCCCAACTAGTTTGTCAGAACTGAAAAGTAATAAGTGTTCAGAAAATAAAGAAGAAGTACCTTTAATTTAGAAATAATGGAACTTAATTTTTTTAAATTATTATTATTAATGCGAGTGAATCACAGAAATATTTTCAAACAGCATACTTACTTATCTTTAAACCATTTAATACGCTTGGTATTATTTCTTGCCAACTTATATATTAAGGATTCGTACAACTAATTAAGAATAGTAATAGTATGTCTTATTTAATATCAGAAATTTACGATTAAATAAGGCGAAGATTATTATTTGAAAATAGTGGCATTTAAAATTACAACCATACTGACCCTGTATTTTGCACCTATGTCAGATACATAGATTGTAAAAACAACACTAATTCATTCTGGAGCTTTTTTGTAACTATCCCACTATTAGATTATATTAGTTTATTAGTTTTTTTTCTGCATAAAATCAAATTACTGGATTTGGTGTTGTACTAATGGACTTTCCACTGGAATAATTATTCAAATTGGTTCGAATCCTGGCCTGGACATTTTTCGTCCAGTTGGAAAATTACATCTCGTATAATGGACTTTCATTTCATTTGACTGTTTCTCACATGGCAAGTCTTACTGCCAGTCAAAAAAGAAAAAAAAGAACAATTAATAATTCAACAACAAATTCCAAATATGGGCCGCGTATTAAACATAGATGTCGAAAAAAAAAATAGTTGTATGTTTAAAGCAAACAGAAATGCAAGAGATAATTCTTAGAACAAATGGATTAATAATGGTCAAATTAGAGCGGTTTAGCGCGGCCAACACTTATAAATATTCAGATAATCGATACTAATCTATATAATATTGAAATAAATAAATATCTTTTGATCTTGAATATAAAAATGTTTTCTAAACCCAGTTTTCTAAAAGGAAATTCGCTTTTAAGCTTGAATTAATTTTCTCGTTTTTCTTAAAAACTAATTATGTGTTTTGTTTAATAATTTTTCGTTTTTACAATTTTCTAATTTACACCGCTTTTGAAAGTAATGCAAGGTATAAGCCAAGAGAGGCAAATTTTGAAATTATTAAGGTAATCATTTATTATATTTAGCATTATTTGTTTCCATGCATACATTTTTGTTAACTAATGTTTTGTTTGGTAAAAATTAGCTTTAAAATCGTTCATTTTTTGTTTATATTAAGACCAATAGTACTTTATCGGTGGGCCGGCGAGGCCTGATCCCAAGGCCCCGGATTAACAGAATCTAGACATAATTGTTTTTAAACTTTAAAATAGAAAAGATGCAATTAAGGTTATTCATAATGAACGGTAATAACTAAAACTCTTTATAGTATTACTATTTCCATTATCGTTTTTAGTAATTGCATAAATTATCCATTGAATTATCTAATTATTCATATATTTTCTTTGGAATTTGTGTATTAACTTTGCTATAATTCGATAAGACTAGAACATGACCCTAATACAGGGTTGGCAAGGTTTTTCCCACCCTCGGTAAATACCATGGTAAAAACCGGTATTTACCGTCCTGGGAAATACTATGTTTTTCCCACATGGGAAAAACTGATTATTAAAAACAAATATAAATTCAAAACAACCTTTAAAAATGTCAAAATTGAGTTCTACGTAAATAACTTGAAAAATAAAAAAAGAAAAAGAAAAGGAAGATCTACAAAAACGGACAATGGAGAGCATTATTTAAATATTTTTACACACCACACAAATTCACAAACATTTACTATTCGCAATTGTATTCATATTCTTCGTCTTCCACTTCCACATTGGATTTTAGCGTCATATAACAAAATACTAATTTAGAGACTTTTTGTAAACACAGTCTATCTCTAATTGTTTATTGTGTATATTAATATTGTTTATTTAAAAAAAAAATTTATTTAGGAAATTCATTATTATTAAAAAAAATTATGAGCAAATTTTATGCTTTATGCAATGCTATAATTCTTATTTATTTATATTCCTTTCCTACAGAATAATTTTAAACCTAAGGGAAATTTGTAATAACTATTTATTTCTAACTTTAATTTTACACATCAGATTCAGAAAGTCAGAATATTTTTACATATTGTCATTTGGAAGTTTTTCCCAGTATTTACCACTTTTTCCCGGTATTTACCACTTTTACCCAGTATTTACCAGTTTTTCCCGGTGGGATGGAAAAAATAGTTTTAGACGGGAAAAAGCCAACCCTGCCCTAATAGCAAGCCAATATTGTCTATATCTTAACCCAATATTGCGCCAATCTTGCATTCATTGGCATGAAACATTGCCTCAATATTGGGGTATTGACATTTACATACTAATGTAAAGCCAATAAACAGAACATTGTATATATATATATTTTTTTGCATTGGAAATATTCTGAATGAAATGCCAATATTTCCCCAATATTAGATTTATTGGATTTACATTGGCTAAATATTTCTTGTCTATATTGGCGCAATATTGCCAAAACGTTAAAATCAAAATATTGTGGCAATGTTTTATGTCAATGAATGCAACATTGGCCTAATATTGGGCCGATATGACCGTTATAGGCTTACTAATACAGGAGTATCAACAGATTCCATTTTATAATCACAAGATAGAGAAAAATTACCACAGATAAATATATTTAGAAAACTACAAATAAACTTAGAATAACTTGTAACGGGTCCTCTAAAAATCAATCGGGTTCCTGTCTGCCAGAACGGTCTTTTTTAAGACTTTTATTAAATTGAGTTCTAACCGCCAACAGCGCTAAAACATTCCAGACAAACAGAAATAAATCCAATGTTAAAACATTTCGACCAGTAAGAAACATAATATGAAAAGCTTTTTAATATCATATCTGGATGAAAATTCAGGGAAATGGAAATCTACAAGAACATATTTACTTAGTATGAAAATATTACCCTAATCTCAAAAATGTTCTGAGCGGTAGCTTTGTTTAAAAAGAATAAATTTCAATAAGTGGAATAAAATAAGCATAATTTTTCTTTAAACACATAAAAAAATCAAGAACAAAAACGGTATGTTTTAAATGAATTTTAATATGGAAAGCTCGTCACGTCAGGTGCTTTAATCATGCATCCTGTCTCGGTTGCATCTGGATTCAATCCACGTTTAACTGGAATTAGATATGTTATAAGACTCTGACATGTAGGTAAAGAGGCTTTTGACCAGAATAAGAAATACATTTTAAGTCAGAAATTCTGTATGATAATTATAAGAATGAAATATTCTTCTGAACCATAACAAACTCTGAAAAAATTAAGCTGATTACAAATCGTATATATATTTTTTTCGATCTACAAGGCTGTGTTTTTTATTTCGGTCAAACTTCTCATCTTTCCTAATTTCTTTAATGGTTCTATATCTATCATTTCATAATTTATCTAATGGTTGTGAACTATTTATTCTACACACCTCACAAGTACGCCGAATTCAACAAATCGAAGAAATTGCGTTTAAAGATTTCGTGTTTTTCATGTGATAAGTGTCCAGAAGTTTCTTTCTTTTTTTTTTTTTAACCTTTACGTCAAAAGTGACGCAAATCAGAAAACAATGGGATTTTTGAAATATTAATACAAGGGATTTACAAAGAATGCTCCTTGGAATTTACAAAGAATAATATGCCTCTTGAGATAACCTTTTGTAATTTGGCTAATATAGAAATAAATTAATTACAAAGAATGTTCCAATTAGAGCATTTTTATTATTTTTGCGTTTTTTTTTCTTTTATGCACAGCGCTACTGCATAAAAGAAATAACCTCTTGAAATAACCGTTGCCTTGAGATACTGCCTCTTGAGATAACCTTTTGTAATTTGGTTAATATGGGAATAAATTATTATTAATTTTTTATCATGTATATAAAAATGTTTATCCAATTTATATAGATAATATTTCGATTTTATACTTGAATGTCAAGAACATTAATCAATCATGCATCCTGACGTGGTTGCATCTGGATTCAATCCGCGTTTAACTGGAATAGTTCTGTCAACTTGGGAAATTTTTCATTAAAAATATCTATCACTGTTTCATCAGAATATTAATATTTGTTTTATTGAATGACATATATTCCTTGATTAAATAAAGCAAAGGTTACTAGATGAAAAATGCGGTAGATATTTTGAATAAAAAATTCCTCAATCTGGCAACACTGAACAGAAATTAGATACATTATAAGACTATCACACGTCATCATGTACGCTAATGGCACCCGGTGCATGTAAAATCCGTCGTGGGTGTAAAGTCCTCCAAGTTCCTTGTGAATTATATCTCTGGAGGTGCCTAATCAGGTGAAGGTCTCGTCACCTGATCAAGGCTCTAAATTACGAGACAAACTCGCATAACGATGGCATGACGTATGGGTGTGATGCCAAGCGCAGGTCCATACAAAAAGAATAACATCAATTAGCAGCAAAAAAAAAAAAAAAAAAAAAAAAAAAAAAAAAAAAAAAAAGAACAAAACGAAATCCTCCACATAGCCGTCCTGAGAGCAATGGCCAGACGCCGCTACGTGGCATCCCTTCAGTGGCGCTAAGTGCCAGGCACTAAACCCGTTTAAGCTAGGGAAACCTGGCAGGTAGGGGCATGGTCGCCGGTAAAAAAAAAAAAAAAAAAAAAAAAAAAAAAAAAAAAAAAAAAGACTATCACATGTCAGGTAGGCAGTGAGATTTGTTTTCAACCAACCCTCGTTCTTTTTTCAGTTGACAACTGAAAATTGATTTGTAAATAGATGCAAAGAAAACACAGGGGAAATAATCTTTAACGACTATAAATACTGAAAAAAAAGGTGTATATAGAAACTGCACAGATGTATTTGCCGTACTATTAAATATTTATCAAGAGCCTAGCTTTTTATGTATGTGAAAATAATCAAAAGCTGAAACTTTAAGGCGGTTCTCGAATTCCCTGCTCAACAGCGCGAAACTTTCTGACTCATTTTAAACGTAAATGCATAAAATTGGAAGGCCCGACTATTGAAGTGATTTGAAATCGAATGGTGTCGTCCATTTTTTGATAAATAAATTACTTATCGAGTTATAAGCTATTGTTTTTACGTGACAAAAGGTTTATTGTTCTTTCCCGCGATGTTGCGTCCGGAAATTTGGTTCAAAACGCCATCTTTGACAGTATTTCCTGAAAGATCTTCTGTATTTATCAAAAAATGAAAAAAAAACAATTTGTTTTACATAATTTTGGAATAAGAACACCTGCTAATTTCACGCGTTTCCGAACAAAAAATAAATTAAAAAATTTGTCAAGTAGTAGCTCCTTCGAATTTTAGAACAGTCTTAAATGCGCGCAAAACTGATTTTGATCATATAGCTCAATGGGACAACACTGTGACGAAGTGGATTTTTATGCAGACATTGACAAAGCG
The DNA here is from genome assembly GCA_963931845.1 of Maratus michaelseni. NCBI lineage: Eukaryota > Metazoa > Arthropoda > Arachnida > Araneae > Salticidae > Maratus > Maratus michaelseni. Next base: position 224,254,833 of record OZ007599.1, read on the forward strand.
CGGGTTTCAGCGTTTCTCTAGTCGGTTCGCAATTTCCAATTACGGAAACTTTTGTTAATTTTATACATTTTAATTTAAAAAATCTCAAATTTTAGTTATTTTTAACCAAAACACACTGTTTTTTTTTTATGAGGTTGCTGCAGAGGCATGTTTTTGACGTGGTCTTTCATTCAATGAAACACCGCTAACTGCCAAAGTCGCACCCGAACGCAGGTAATCCCAATATTTCTCGCTCCTTAAATGCCTGAAGAGAAGTGTACAAACGATTTTTCAGGATATAGCGAGATCTTGACTTTCACAGACGAAAAATGTTGAAAATTGTAGAATTTTCAAACACCAGGTATCAAAACCCAGTTAATTAAAAAAATATATTTCGACAATATAAAAAATTGCATATAACATTTTTTTTTTCATCATTGACTCATTTTTGGTGTTCTGCTGTTTTTCCTACTTTTCCTGCTAAAAATGGGGATGAATGGTCTGTAAGGAAAAAAAAAAAAAAAAAAACATATACAGTTTCTCATACTGTTACATATAGAAGAACTATCTATATAGTTGACAAACCTTGGGATAATACATACAATTTTCTCTGCCGTGGAAATGCGTCGTTTCGGCAAGACTGTGTGGCGGGATTTTTTTTTTAATTTAAGGGAGTGCATTTACTTACTATATAACTGTAATTTTACGTTTTAAAACTTTAGTTTTCTTAAAAGGAAATGATTAAGGTTTTCTTTCCTTTTTATTTTTAAGTGTACACTCTAAAAACGACATTTTCAAAACTGAGCAAAAAATACTCAAGTCTCAGTATGTCGCACACTCAAAATGGCTCCGAATCAAAATTACTCAAGTTTAAAACATGTATATATTAATTTATGAAAACATGTACACACTCAAGAATAAAACATCTTGTGCTCATAATTTGAGTATGTCCATGTTTCAAAAATGAGTATGAACTGACTTCTAATGTGTGCTCATTTTTGTGATATGTCCATGTTACAAAAATGAGTATGAACTGATCCTAACCATTTTTGAGTATGCGTCCATATTTCAAAAATGAGTGTGAACTGACCTCTATGTGCTCAGTTTTGAGTATGTCCATGTTTCAATATTCTGAGTATTTCTGGTATTTCAGAATTGAAAGCATTGGATCGTCCTGTTTGAAACAAAAAGTTTCATAACAAAATGAAAACATTGTTTTACTCAGATTTGAAAGTGTCATTTTTCTCAGTGTATAAGAAGGGAAAATATCAAACACAATAATATAAATGTATTTTAAATGCACACAATTTATGATAACGTAATTTTAAGCCTTCTTTTAGTCTGTCGAGCAAGCATCCCTCCCCCTCCCCCTCCAAAACCCTCTCTACACACACAAACGCAAAAAAAAAAAAAAAAAAAAAAAAAAAAAAGCTTTCTAAGTTACTTTATCATAAATTTTGTATGTTTAAGTTAAACTAAAACTAAATTTAGATCATATTGTTCAATTCTATTATTCAAACATTAATATATTATTCAATATTTTTGCTTACTTAATATAAAAGTATTATAAGATTTTAAAATGTTTTTAAGATTCATCACATCATAGCACTTGTGAATTATGAAATATTGACAAATTGTTACATTATGATAGTTCAAGTGTTATATTTGTTATTTTTCGAGGTCAACTGGAATATTCGTAGGTATCACTCATATAATATTCATTTTTCTTCTTCGTCTTTTTGTTTTTTACTTTCCGTGGAATATACATGAAGTATAATTTGTATCAAAAAATTGAAGAAGATCATAATTTATGATATCATAGTTCAGATTCACTGAACACTGAGCACAAATCACGAGGAATCATTCTCTACCTCCTCCTCACCCTCCTGTCTTGAAGCAGACAGAAAAAAAAATATTACACAAACTCTGCAGAAAACAGTACTTTCTTTATACCCACTCAAGTTGCTCTTGAATAATTTACATTTGAAGATTTCAATTCCCGTCTTTGAGAGTTTTCCATGTATTAGCTTCCAATATCTTAAAAATAGATACTGTTGCTATTTTGATTATCGCGTTGTGGAAAGTAAAATGACATAAGGTGTGTGGGATTGGGTGATTCTGGTATTATATACTTTTAATTCTTTTGATTATTTGAATTTATGTTTCTCACTGAAAATATTTTATAATATCTTAATCCTTTGAAGGATGGTGGTATATTATTTATGCCACTTAATTTTAATAATAAATTTGTATAAGTACGAGTAAATTTATTAATTACTGTTAATTAATTAATAAACTCCTACTACCCTTAATTTTTTCATAATTTTACTTTCAGCAGATTCGAAAATAGGAGGGGCGAGGACATATTTTTCGAGAATACTTTCGACGATATCGCTGAAAATATAATACTTAAAATTAAAACAAATATATTCTTGAGTTCGACGTTACGAAACCTTTCGAAGCATACCCTACACGATACATAAAAAGAAAGTTTTTATCAAGTAACATACTTGATATATAGGCTAATTATCGACAATTTTTTTCGAAAATCATTATCAAATATCCTTGGATGATTCTGCGTTGATAGATACCTCGAGCGCACGTCAACTCCCCCGCTGACCGCTCGAAAAGTAAAGTTTGTATGTAACAGAAAAATGCAATTTTCTCACAAACTATGTTACCTAGGAAAATCGCTATAGTTTTCCTGCAAGGTATAAATAAAATCCTGTTACCGCTAATTTTTTCATAATTTTAGTTTCAGTAGATTCGGAAATAGAGGGTGGGGGAAGGAGGACATATTTTTACAGTGCATTTTCGACGATATCTCTGAAAATATAATACCTAAAATTAAAACAAATACATTTTTGAGTTCGATATTACGAGATCTTACACCTGATACCCCACATGATATACAAAAAGAAAACATTTTTTTCAAGTAATTTAATTAGACGCCTAAATTTTTCCTAAATATATTTGTGAATGACAAATAATCTGAACATATGTGGGTAAAAAGGCTTTATAACTTTCCCCCGTTTGAACTGTCCAAGTTTCATAGATTAAGAGAAAAAGGGCTCTGACAGACGAACAGACAGACACAGAAGTGATCTTAAAATGGTTCCTTTTTTACTTTTTAAGTACGGAACACTAAAAATTTACCACAATTGCATTAAATTTTGAATGAAAGTTTGCTTTTATAATGTACGTGAAGAAAAGTTTCCTTTGAAGGGTGGTGGTATGTTATTTATACCACTTAATTTTAAGAAAATATTACCATAATTGCATCAGATTTTTTTAATGAAATTTTGTTTTTATAATGTAATACGTGAAGAAAAGCTTCCTTTGAAGCGTGGTGGTATATTATTTATACCACTCAAATTTAATCAAAAATAACCACAATTGCATCAGATTTTGAAATTTTGCTTTTATGATGTACGTGCAGAAAAGTTTTATCTTAATTTCAGATAAATTTATTCGTAAATTCTGAGGCCATGCAATCATAACAATCATTTAGCAACATGTCATAACAATCATTTAGTAACATTGCCCCTGAAAATATTAAACTACTGAGAGTCTACTTGCTTCATAAGGTTGTCCAGGAAAGCAAGGAAAGGTTTTTTTAAAAAAAATTATATCGCTTTATTCATTTTCTCCCCCTTGAAATGTATATTTATATATATTGGGTTGTTCGGAAAGTTCCTTCCGTTTGGTAAAACAAATTTGTACCGGAAAATTCTGCCCGTCAATTATGAGACATTAGATATCGGAATTAATGTCTAATAATTAAATGATAGGATTTTCCGGTACGAACCAACTTTCCCAAAAGGAAAGAACTTTCCGAAGAACCCAATATATTCCTTTCCAAGTATAGTTACATTTCTTCTTCTTCATAATAATAATAATAATAATAATAATAATAATAATAATAATTTTAAAAAGTTAATAATTATAAATTTTAACTGTATTTAAAAACCAATATATTTTAAAGAATAATGTTTTTTTGCATATTTTTTCCATTTTTGAATACAGAAAGGCATAAATATTAATTTGTCGTCAGGATTTACAAAACTATTTATTTTTTAGAAAAAGTAATATTTTTTTTTAAAGAAAAAAAGTCATTTTTATGAGTAATTTCTGCCGAGAATCAGATTTTCAAAAATTTCCTCCAAAACAGAAATCCCTGAAGATATTTTACTCAATATCAAAACTTTAGTTTTCACTAACTTCAGTATTTACTCAATATTGAAAATAGTTGTTACTAAGTCTCCTATTTTCATGTTTCACAGAAATTTAGATATATCTATTTGAATATGTTGAATCTTAAAAAATTACATTCTGAGGTATTTGGATTTAAAATTTTAAATGTACACTCCAAAGCCAACCGCAGGCAGTACCGCATGTAAAAGATTATATCGTTTAATATAAGTATTGAATTTACATTGCGGTTTGGGTAATTTTTTTCTAAAAACGCTTAAAGTACTTTTTAGGCCAAAAATATATTTTCGAGGTTTTTGTGTTCTGAACCTCTTGAACAAAACAAAACTATCAGAATTCGAAGAGGGTACTATTTTATCAGTTTAATATCCGTTCCGTTATTTAATTAATGGGATTATTGGAATAGAGATTAAAAACATTGATCGAATAAAAACATGAGCAGAACAACTTTCTTGAAGCGGTCTTAGTTGACACCGGGCTTTGTCGGAGGGGGGGGGGGGGATTTTTGCATGGCCTAAGAAAATAGAATTTTGACATTAATTTCAAATTTTAAAATAATCCGAATGCATTAGAATCTTGCAGCTACGTGCGGGTTTTTGTTTTGCACACTCCTAAACTTGAAACTGAATTTTAGTTTTCTTTTTCTTCCTTCAATTAATTCAGTGGTTGATCCAGCCAAAATTTGGGGCCTATTTAGGGCTTCTTCACAGAAATCTCTTTAATAAAACAGGGATCATCACAAAATTCCTTTTAATAAAACAGTTCCCCTTCACAAAATTCTTCCAAAAAAAAATAGGTCCCTTCGCAAAATTCCATTTCATAAAAACAAACTCTTCATTTGTTATTTTTATTTTGTTAGGTTTTAAAATGTGTAATTTGCAAACAAAACAAGTTAAACAAAAGGAAAACCATTAGCAGAAAGACTAAACAAAGTTTTTATTAATAAAACCTTGGTTCGAATTTGAGTAACTGGTTTTCATCGTGCGTTACAAAATGTTATTTTTCACAAAAGTATAATAACTTTTACAAAAATAGATTTTAATTTTTACAAAATGGGCCCCAAGAAAAAATAAACCCTACATTGACCCCTGATAATTCTCTTGTTAGCATAGTAAAAAATCATATGATTACACCATTCCATATGAAATTTTAAGCATCATATAAATTCCCCGAGGTTTTTCTCTTTTTCTTTATTTTTAAGTGCATTTTTGTATGATGAATATGATTTCTTGTAAAGTCTAAATCAGTTGGAAAGGATGATTAAGGCTGTCGGTCTGTCAACTTCCCAATTCTCCTCTAAATCTATTTAATAAGGGCTAATATTAAACCTATGGGTGTAGAATGCATTCGTAATATTTAAAATACCTCCACAGGAAATTAATATTTTTAACTTTCTTTTTATTTGTACTCTTCTTAAAGGGTGTTATTAAGAAGCTTTTTATGCTTTTATAATAATAACAAATTTATTTTTTAACGAGACCAATGATGCTCATGTGAACATTTATAAATATAATGTCTTTTTTTTTTTAGCTGTAAAATTTTTTCAAAAATATATGCTTAAGTTAATATTTTACATATTAAAAGCTGACGAACTGTGAGTAAAATATAACAGTTGAAATACAATTAAATGTATATTTACAAAATATTTTGACAAAAAAAAAAAAAAAAAAAAAAAAAAAAAAAAAACTTTTAACAATGGTACACAGAAAAAATAAGTTATATCAATTTACCGAGGAGATATTTTATATATACGAATGCATTCCGCGTCCGTTTGTTTAACAGTAGCGAGTAGAATTGGGGAGTTAACTGGCCAACACCCTTAAGAGGTTATTTGAAAATGATTTATTATTAGAGAAACTAACAATTTCAGGAAAAAAAAAATATTTCCTATTTTTATAATAACACTGTTCAATATATTTTAATAAACTTTCTGTTTCTCAATATATGTTGTGTGTAAAAAAAGAAAAGTAAAAACTAACACGGCAACTTTTTAATATAGTAACCTTACTTTTCAGTGAAAGCCCCCCCCCCTCCCCCCTCCCAAAAGACAAATGCTTCTTGGTCTAGGAAATATAATATAACCACAAATGAAAATATACAATAACCTCACAAATATATATATTTTGACTTCTTATCTAAAATTTGTTACAAGAAAACAGAAGCAAATTTCGATTTGGCAATTTTGCTTATAAGACATGAATTTTATACTAAATTTCGTTTACGTTTATAAAATTTCTCTTTAATTTTTCATAAAAAAAAGAAAAAAAAATTAACACGGCAACTTTTTAATATATAGTAATCTTACTTTTCAGCGACACCCTAAAAAAAGACAAATGCTTCTTAGTCTTAGGAAAATGTAATAATAACCACAAATGAAAATATACAATAGCCTCCATCGAGTTACCTACGATTTTGAAAAGCGTTTTTATCATTAGAAACCGCATAAATTAATTTATTTTCGAGATTTAAATAAGCATTTATGAAAACAAAGTTTCTTTTGCTGCCATTGATTTTTGGAAAAATTCCGAATAGTTTTTATAGTGTATTAATCAGTTTACTCAGAGAAAGTTAGAAATTTGTCAATAAAGTGGAATTTGGTTTCTTTCTAAGATTCCTATAAAAAAAATAACTATAAAAAACAGTAACCGGAATAATTTAGAGGTTTTGTCAAAAACCGGGACATTTAAGAAAATGTCGTGATATCAGTTCTAAAACCGGAACGTCTGGTCAAATTAAATATACTTTGCTTCAAATTTTAAATCCCAATCCGACATTTTTTTGCTATTTCCCAGAGTATCGCTGATGACATCAGAGGAAAATAAATGATAGATAGCATCATAGAAGGAAGCGCATTTACTGGTACTTTACAACAAGTCTTTCAACATAATTCTCTTTCCTTAATAAAACTAACTGGATTTTTGAAGAAAACGATACTACTGTTTGCCTCAAAATTTAACAACTGTTTAGCACTAATGCACAATACACAGACACCCCTCTGGAAGACATTTTTTTTTTTTTCGTATTAGGATACCGAAAGACTGGTATTGTACAAATATAGGAAAGGGAATTCGAATTTTAAATCCGAGTCCGACAATATTTTGCTATTTCCCAGAGTATCGCTGATGACATCCGAGGAAAATAAATAATAGATAGCATCATAGAAGGAAGCGCATTTACCGGTACTTTTCAACAAGTCTTTCAACATAATTCTCTTTCCTTAATAAAACTAACAGGATTTTTGAAGAAAACGATACTACTGTTTGCCTCAAAATTGAACAACTATTTAGCACTAATGCACAATACACAGACACCCCTCTGGAAGACATATTTTTTTCCGTATTACGATACCGAAAGACTGGTACTGTACAAATATAGGGAGGGGAACTCTGAATTTAACAATTCCTTCCGCGGGCTACTTGGGAGTGCCCACCCAATAAAAAAAGAACAAAGAAAAAGAACACCTGGATTTCTTCTTTTCGCTCTTTAGCTTGCCGAACTAACCCTGGATCATAGCCCAAGGTTTAGGCAATAAGTCTAAGTCCAAATTTCTTCGCAATTGCCGCGGCAATCGGGGGAGAGCATCGAGAAAAAGAGCAGTTAAAGAGAGAATTTCTTTTCACTTGTCGGTCTTCTACATCCAAGAGGCGACATCACTTTCTCATAAAAAAGAGAAGGAATAAGATTCGCCTCTGCGCCTGCAGAATTACTCCAGGGTACGGCTCTATAGTTTTTTCCTTTCTCAGAATAGGATTTCAGTAAGATAAGCTTCGTTTAAGTCTCGCACTCTTTGGCCACTAGCTTCTGTTTTCAGCGACAAAACATTTTCAGAATAGCACCTAGCATATTGTTTAGATTGATCTTGAGACAAAATTCAGATATTTATTTTAGTTTTGTTTTGATTTGGGTAGTCACTGAATAAATATGTAGAAATGTTTCAAGATTCGCTTCTTAAAAATGTAATTTAAAGAGAAAAAATGATCAAGATTTTTGATTGAAGCGCAATTTACCAGCAATTTCCAATTTTACTAGATTTTATTTTAATTATTCACTTATTTTTGCTGAAATATGAATTAAAATTTTGATTATAAGAATCGTATATTGTAGTTTTCGTTTTGATGTATCAGATATGCATCGAATATTTTATACATATAAATTAAACTATAAATATTTCTATAAATTATTACTACAGGGTATGGCTCTATATTATTTCCTTTCTCAGAATAGGATTTCAGTAAGATAAGCTTCGTTTAAGTCTCGCACTCTTCGGCCACTAGCTTCTGTTTTCAGCGACAAAACATTTTCAGAATAGCACCTAGCAGATTGTTTAGATTGATCTTGAGGCAAAATTCAGATATTTCTTTTAGTTTCGTTTTGATTTGGGTACTCACTGAATAAATATGTAGAAATGTTTCAAGATTCGCTTCTTAAAAATGTAATTTAAAGAGAAAAAATGGATCAAGAATTTTAATCGAAGCACGATTTACCCGCATTTTTTAATTTTACTAGATTTTATTTAAATTATTCACTTATTTTTGCTGAAATATGAATTAAAATTTTGATTATAAGAATCGTATGGCGTAGTTTTCGTTTCGATGTATCAGATATGCATCGAATATTTTATACATATAAATTAAACTCTAAATATTTCCATAAATTATTACTACAGGGTATGGCTCTGTACTTTTTTCTTTCTCAGAATAGGATGTCAATAACCTCTTCGCAACGAGTGTCCCGAAAACGAATTTTAACATTTTAGCATCAGTTTTTTTAATAGAAATATTTATAGAGTTTAATCGTAGAAATTCTGTGATAAATAAGGCATAATCGACAATAACTTAATTTCGCTTCAAGATCAATCTAAATAATCTGTCATGTGTTATTTGAAAAACGTTTTGTTGCAGAAAAATATTATTCAAAATTACTGGTAGGAAAAATTGAAGATTTTACTCACCTTAGACGTTACGTTTACACGACACTCGTAGCGAAGGGGTTAAATAAAGCATGTTTTATGTTTCCCGCTCTTCGGCCACTAGCTTGTGTTTTCTAAAATAAAACATTTTTCAAATAACACATTGTAGATTTTTCAGGGGAAATTAAGTTATTCCTTTAAGTTTAGTTTCGATTTGAGTACTGATTGAATAGAAATATTTCGAGATTAGTTTCTTAAAAAGGTAACTTAAGGAAGAAAAAGATCAAGTTTTAGATCAAAATGAAATTTAATTACTTTTACTAGCTGTAGTGCATTTTATTTAAGTCACTTAATTCATTTTCTTTCGGTTAAAACACGAATTAAAATTTTTATTAGCATATTATTTTTTGTTTTTTGTCCGATGTATAATATGATTGAACATTTTATTACAAATAGTTTTTAACATAATTATTTAATACAAATAATTCATATAATAAAATATAATTAATAATTAAAAAATAAACTAATACAATTAATATAATATTATTTAACAATTTAATATTATTTTTAATTTAAAATTTTACCTTTCTTTACTAATTCCACAGTTAACAATTATAATGAATATAAAATATATCGTATGTTTTGTGTTTTTAATATTACATGTTAAGTGATTTATACTTCTGACCTTTCTTATTCATTTTTTTTTTTGTAAATATTATCTTTCTTTGTCCCAATTTTCATCTGAAATTATAACAATAATAAAATAAAAGTTTGGGTATTGGGAACTCATAGATATCGTAAAAATTTCACTCGGTAAGATATTTTTCACTGATTACTTTGACATCATAAACTTAAAATTATCTTCAAAGATAGTTTTTATGTATTTAATTGCCCAATTCAATAATACTGCAGCACTAATAACACAATTTGATAGCAGCGTTATTATACACAGCAACATGCTGAAAATTATTAATTAAGCTCATAAATATTAATTGATGTTTAATTTTTTCTTGACACTTAATTGTTTTTTAATTATTAATTAATAAACAATTTCTACTTAATAATTCACGTAGCGAGTTTGCGTGGAAGAAGCTTACTTGCTTGAAAGTTGGGAAACAGCTTTTTATTACATAATTTATGGCTAACGAAATGTTATGTGATTTACAGATATCATATAGTTTGTGCATGATAAATTGGCTTTTATATTACGTTGTTTAGTTCAATAATATGGTAGCAGTTAACAAGTATAATTTCGTAACAGCATGATTTTATATACATAGTGGCATGCTGAAAATTAATAATTAACCATATTGTTATTTGGTCTCTAATTTATTCTTAGTTGGTTTTTAGTTATTAATTAATAAAAAATTGTTACTAAATAATTCTCTTCGAGCAATTGTGTAAAAGAACCATTTGCTGGAAGTTCGGAAACAACTTTTGATACAACGTAACTCGGTCGAAAATGAGAGTCACATACTTTGCAGCTAACGATATGTTTTACGATTTTCACGTGTGTATATAAATGCATTAAGACAAATCATTCTTAAAAGGCTAAGAATTAAGTACACTCTCAGAAAAAACTGTAAATTTATGAGCGTTTTGCCCTTCAGTTTTCACGGGCAATAGCCTTATTTGATGAAAAACGGTCTGATCCACTAAAATAAGTATCTTTATCCCTTAGATACTTAGAAAATTAAGAGCAATCCACATATCCTTACAGTTCTAGACCATATGTTAGCAAAAATACGGTACGATTCCATACATTGTCCTCCGCTAAGGTGTAAACCTTCATTTTACTCGTGTTTCGAAAATTTTAACCCGCCAAAACAGCGATTCTTGTGATGATTATCTAACGTGCTACGTGCTACGCAACAGTAAGCAAAGTGTTATTGTGTTTTAAAGTGCATTATAAGGCTGTGTTACTTTGCCCCGTAAAATTACGGGCTGCACAAAATGATGAGCATGGATTTTTTTTATTTTTTTTTACGGGGTATGACTGGAATCTCTGCTGCCGGCCTCTGCCCGTAAGTTTACTTGCAATTTTTTTTACAGTGATATCATAATATTTATTTAGTGTAATTGTGGAAAGAGCAGGGTTGTTGCGTTATGATTTCCCGTTATGACAAATATTGTCATTGAGCATTATAGGATTTAATAAATGAATAATAAAATAAAAGTAAATAAATAAAAAAAATTAATTAAACATTCATTTATTAGATTTTTTATAGATTTGTTTATTTGGAAAGACAAGTTTTTCTCAGGAATGAGTTGAGACAAAATTTACTCTAATTCTTTTTCGAACAACAGTTTGTAGTCAAATGCAATACAAAAATTTTAAATTTTGCAAAAACTATTAAATATCAAAAGTAAATATTTATAAAAATAGCATTTTTATTGCAAATAATGATTTATATGTTTTATCCATCCTTATCCCTGACACTTAAAAGAATTAACACGATTAACCCAGAACAGGAAAAGCTATTTAAAAAAATATATATGACTGACACTAAGTATAACGAATAATACTCAGTGTAATGCATAATTTAGGTTCTTCTCGTACTTTTGCTTAATATTTTAGGTGTATATGATTTATGTATTTCATTTTAGAGTATTACTTAGATTATGGGAAAAAGTAAACGTCATGACCAGTTTAACCTGTTAAATATTATATATATTCTTCTATAAAATTACGTTTAAAATGCAAGTATATATGCTTAATTAATTTTTTTTAAAAACATACTCGATTAAAAACACAGTGTTAACGTACTGTCGCATTGCTTAACGCAGAATTAGGAAAATTGCTGTCATATTTTGTTTTGTCCGATTGATTTTTTTTCTTAACAGTATATAAATTTTACGTTTTTGTAATCGGCATGATGTTTCATTAAATACATATGTCAGTAGAAACTAAAGAAAAAAAAATCTTTTGTCTGACACTTTTTTTGCGTCTCTTTGCCTTATTAATTGACACCATAATACGGATGACAAACCCAATTGCCACAAATTTACCTAAATAGTTTTCTTTGCGTTATTTAATCTTAGGATTTCTTTTATTATATAAGTCGAAGAATATTTTTCTATACAAATGTGGCGGTTATCGGCTTTCTGGCACGCGGGTACATCGTCCCCACTATCTTGTCATCTGGAGGAGTTATACAATTATAATGATATTTCACTTGATTGAGTCAGTTAATTAATTTCGGCTGTACGGCATAATATCCGGGCATGTACATACAAGTGCATGCATATTTACAAATTTATATAGAAACATTTAGAACAACACATCATCAATTTTTGGCATGCACAGATGAAAACAAATTTTTAATAATGAAACACAAGTACGTATAATACAAAACCCAATAATTTTTTATGTAACTGAATTTTTCTTGATGTTTGTTTATTCTATAACTATTTCAGGGAAAGCCATTCGAACTTCCGCTTAATAGATTGAAAACACAGTTAGTATTATTCTAACTGATTAGCAACACACATATTTCAGAACAATATAAACTTTCTCTCTTTAAAATATTCTTTAACAATCCTCATACGTTTCCTCGTCTAATTCCCATGCATATAGAAATGAGGAAATATGTGACTGATGTGGAAGCATAAACATCATACTTAATGATAAGCGATTTGGCTTTTCTTTACTTTTGGTTTTTAATTTGATATTTACCCCGAAGACGTACATAAAGATGCCAACTGAAGGTCCAACGGACTTGTCAGTAGACTTTACTGTTTTCTTCGTACAGAAATAAAACAATCTTACGAACCATGTTCACCTGCTTCCCGGTTAGAAAATGCAATGCATTCATTCGGTAGAAAATGTTTGTCTTACATATCTTTTCTTTATTTCAAAATGAACTGATTTTTTTCTCCTTTTTCAAACAAGAGAATTATTTATTGCATAAATATCTTATTCTGTGTTCTTATTTAGAAATGTTAAATGTAAATAACAATAAAAGAATGAGTTATTTAATTGTATGTCAGGTTAGATTTATTATTTTCAGCATCGTACGGTCAGAGTTTAAAATAAAAAATTCTAATCGTCTAGATAAAAGTAAACTTTAGATTATGAAATGAACTAATTTGCATAAATTAATCGCATTTAGGAATGATAAATTACTTTTCGGGATCATAAATATGCCATAATACGCCGATCTGTTTGGAAATAAATAAATAAATAAAATAATGTTTATAAAAGGTAAATAAAACTGATGTTGGCATACAGACAAGTCGAGTTAGATCTCACAATAGCGTTTTAAACTTAAATATGGAAAATATTTTTAGATATTGTTCAAAAAGCCATTTGAGCTGAATTGCAATATATAAAATAACATCTACTTTTAAATGACATTATATTGGTTATATATATATAGTATATCCGACAAATCATTTAAAATAACTTTATTCCTGAAAAGCAATTTCCAATATACCATGTTATATGAAGATAAATTATGTTTAGGTTGCGGAGCAGTAACTGTTGAGTTTATTTTTGCAAATTTATATAATTTATGTACATTAAAATGATCTCTTTTATAATAATTTACGTAAAATAAGTAAAGAAATAAAGTTAAAAATAAAAAAAAATACATCGATAAATTAAATGTAAAATAACAGTTTAAAAGTATTATTAAGATACACGAGCACAGAATCATAAATAAGAAATGTAGTTTTTTCGTACTTTTTCGTGGAGTATTAAATATTTACAAGTTTTGACGATATTCTGGGTTCATAAGTTAATCATAAAGGTGAAAAGAGGAGGAGGGAGGGGGGAGTGTAATACTGTTTTCTTTACACAGGGTGACCAAATTTAACAATGGTTTTATAAAGGGGCTTTTTTAAAACTTTCATTACTTTAAAATTTATAACTTTTTAAGCTTAATATTTTTACCAAGAATTTATCACCTTAAAACGTAACAAGTGTTTTAAATGAAAAACTGCGGGAACCCAAATTTGAGGACTTCCTTGAACTTGGACGACATTTGGTCACCTTATTCTTACATGAAACTTTCTTCTTTTTAATGGAACTCACTCATCTTAGCGGCTAACGTACTTATTTTCCCAAAACACGAGAAGCTCGAAGTTGGATAGTGCGTAACGTTGTTGTGAAAAAATTTTACGCGAGTTTTCCTTATACGAAAATGAGAATTCGGAATACTTTTTTTAAAAAACATGCTCACTAAATTAAGATGACCAGAAGGTGTCCCCTATTTTAGAGGAGAGTATTCATTTTTAAGACATATCGACATCTGACGATAAGGATAAGTTGACCATTAATTAATGTATCCTAATTTCAATTTTTCAAAACTGAGTAAAATGCCTTCAAAATGACCATTGTCCTCTAAAGATGAGGAAATTTGGTGAACTTACACTAAATGAATTTTTAAGGCAATAAAGATAAGGATAGTTGATGCCTAAGGAATTTTTCTCTTTTTGGTAAAATAACAGATTTACTTAAAGTAGTTTGAAGAGAAGGATGTTAATAAACAATTTTCGCAAGATCAACTTGTAATGGAAAGTAAAACTAATTAATTAATCGAATATAAATGACAGTCTGATTGCGTTCAAGATTTTGGGACAAATCGCTTAATTTCGGAAAAAGAATTTTTGTAATCTTCGGATTTGTAACCAGTGTTGTCATTACTTCTTGTAATAAAATCATCCGCTTCCAGTCTTTCGCGCGATATACTGCATTTCACACTTTTATTCCAAAATTATATTTGAAGTACTTCTTTAATTGAAAAAATGATAACCATTTATAAATAAACAGTGAAATCCGATGTAAATCAAAACATATTTCTAATAATTTCTTTTAAAAAACTTTTGGTCATTTAGTAGAATTATTGATTAAAAATACATTTAATCCTTTCAGACCTGCTTAAGAGAAAAAAAAAACCCCAAAACTAACAAACAAAATAAATAAATAAGTAAATAAACAAACAAATAATAATAATAATAAATAAAACAGCAAGTTGTGGTAACTAAAGGATGTGTAAAGAACGCTTATAACGGGTGATACCATAATTGCGTTTCGCCACCAATAACGTTCGGTATATACACCATGACGTAAATTTCAGCTCCCTCGCCTCCTCCCCTCCCTCAGTTAGCTCTCCTATCTTGAAAATGGTTCGATACATGGGGAAAACGTCAATTACAAAGTCGTAGGGCGTCATCGATTTAGTATAAAATGATGTCTTATGTGTCAAAATATCTTTATTAAAAGCCCTGAAGTGTATTTTTTTTTAATTCAATCACCAGCTTAAGGGTTAGATTCTCTCAATACTTAAAAAAAAATGCATTTTTTGAACCCTTAAATGATTTTTTTATGATAAAATGCTGAAATTTTGTACATGACCTTATTAGTGCATGGGACACATTTTACTCATTGGGAATTTTTGTGTTCGGGGGCCGTATAAAAAATTTAATTTTGTATTTCTTCAAATTTATTCCCCTGAAAATTTTAATCGATTTCCTAAAAATCTGTACCTTTTTTTACGTAACTTTGTAATTTATAATATATTTCTATGATCAATATTTAAGGAATAAAAGCCGAGGTCAATGTTTTTGAGACACATTGTATATAATTTTTGGGAGTTTCCTACATATAGAAATTGTACCAAACTTGAATATTTTCAATATACTAACACCTAATTTTTGCGTCATATTTGGGTCTTTCGTTAAATTTTACCTTTGGGTACCAAACGGGAAGTCACTTGGTCAAGTCGTTTAGGAATTATGCAGGTTTAAAATTTGGAACTCGTAATGATAAATTCATTAGGTGCGTTCGTAATTATATAAATACGTAGCATTTATAGTCTTCATCTGGTCCGTCCGTCTGTCCGCATATAACAGCGCAAAAACTACCCAACAAAATGGTTTGAAATTTACTATATATAATCTTTGTCGAGTTATTTAAAATTTTATGAAAATTGGATCAAAACTTAAAAAGATATCAATAAAAGTTTTCTTCATTCTATTAAATCCTATCATACGTAATTAATTCAATGATATTCCATGATAGGTAATGATTCTAGGTTGTCATGGTGATTACGTCATATTTAAGAGGGAGTCATATTATTTCCGTATTACTGAATTTAAAAACCGAATTTGAATACTAAATTTGTTTAATTATAGTAATCATATAATCTACCGACAGCTTTTTGGATAGATGTTTCCGGAGAAATAGATATTAAATGAAAAAGAGTCTAAATATGGATTTCAAGTTCTGGAATTTTCAAAGCTAGGCTTAAGTTTCCCATTGGAATTTTCAGTAAATGTCCACAAAAGATAAAATGTTGCCAACTTAAAATGTATTTATTCTATTTCGGAAATTAATCATATCATAATAACAGACGATATAATTCATTTCACTGAAATAATAACGATGATTTTTTTACATTGTCTTGTATTGGATATTTGTGCATAGTATAATTTTAATGTAACAGAATTGTAATTAATTGTTTGTAAAAGTGTATTGAAATTTAATTTCATAAAATAAAATTAATATCTATAATATGAAATTCTGCACATAAAATAAATTTTGTATTCATGCATTTTTGCATAACAGCTGTTGTACCAAGATCTGAATATTTATAAAACTAGTTATAGTACGAACGCACCTCATTCGTTACTTTGACGAACAGTTTCCAATTTGTTTTTAATCGTGGTGAAACAGATTGAAATGCGTGAAGTTTTTAAAACAGAACTCAAAACTATTTGATGGGATAAGCTGTAATTTGGAATTTCTATGTTTAAGGCTTCTAGAAATCGATTTCTGTTAAAAAAAAAAAAAAAAAATCATAGGTTACAATTCATATTTTTCCCAAAAATTAATTTAAAAAAATTAATTTTGAAATTAATTTTCGAAAAAGATATAAATTGTAATCTATGACTTTTTCAACAGATAGTAATTTATAGAATCTCCTAATATGGGAATCCAAATTTACACCTCATTCCGCCAAGTAGTTTTTGAGTTATGCTTCAAAAACTACCCGCATCTCACTCTGTTTTGCAAAAATTAAAAATAAAGGACTCCCAAAGTTTAAACCCACATAATTCATAAAGTTCTTGACCGAATGATATCCTGTTTGATATGGAAAGGTAAAATTTACCAACTAATCCAAATATGATGGCAAAATTAAGTGCTAATATTAAAAATTTTCCAGTTTGGTATAATTTCTATATGTTGACGACCTCCTAAAATTTAAGTATAGCAAAAATTAGAAGGCGTTATTAGTAATCGATTGGTATCAGTCGCATTTTTATATGATGATTTGTGGCAGAATTAATAAGGAGTGGTGCGTTTCTTTCCTTTATTCCCAGACTACACATTTCGAGACTTCTAATACAGTTATTTTTACATGTATGTAACACACCCAAGGAGGATCCAATAGATGGAGTGGACATAAATGACATCACTTGATGCCGTTCCTACCTCATTCCCGCGTCCACCCTATTTAGCCGCGTCTTACACTGGAGACTGTTGATTGGACTGCCAGTGGTCAAAGTTGAATATGCCGGACGCAGGAGAGGGGGAAAGAGCTCGATTTTCGACTTCAAAGCTTTGCACAGGGGAAGATTGATAATGTCTACTTCTTTTTTTTCATAGCTCCATGAACACACCACGTCGTAGAAAATCGAGAACGCTCTACAACTTTGTAGTTGACTTTTTTTTCTATCGTTTCTCGCATCGTTTTCGAGATAGGAATGCCAACTTCACAATTTCTCGCCAGGGGTGCTACCAAGTACCTCATGATGTACTTCATACCCATTTTATTATACCTACACACCACACTCATGGCGGTAGCCATCTAGATTCACTAATTTTTGCAGGCGAAACGGAATTACGGAATCACCCTGTATAATACATTTTGTTCCAAAATTATTTCATGTATGTTTTATTGAAGGTACAATACCGGCAAAAAATTAACCGCTCCCTACTAATTCAACTGCAAATAATCATATAAAAATTATGGATACCAATCGGCAGAAAATATTGCCTTCTGTTGATACTATGCATAAATCATACTTAGGAAGGGGGGTCGTCTACATATTAAAAATTATACCAACTTTAATTTTTTAAGTAGTAACACCCTCCTATGACACTTAATTTTTGTACTTTACTAGTTAGATCGTGAAGAATATTTCCCAAATTATAACTTATCGGACCCAGGGACCACATAAAAATTTAAATTGTATAACTTTTACAAAAAGAACTATTTAGACGTAAATGATTTTAATATGACGGAGAACAATATTTGTAATTTGAAGAATGCTTTTAAAACTAACGGTTCAGGAATTATCTATTTGTTAGTGATAAGAGCGAGACACCCTGTATATTAAGTGAATTAGCCCTCTTGTGCCTGAATTAATTTTAAATGGATGGAAAACAAATTTTGAATCTAAATAGATTTAAAATGACTTATTTAAAACAAGTAATGTTCAATTTTTTAAAATTCTCACATTTCTTGACAAAATTATAAAAAGAATCTCATATAAGGTTTACAAGTATTAATAAATTATTATTAATAGTTATTAAAACGTTTATGTGATAATTTAATCTTTGGCTTTATTAGCATAAGTAGAAAGTTATTATTATTTTTTTTGTCATGTTCTTGTTTAGATTCAAGATTAGAGATTCTTTGAGAAAATATCATCATATAAGTATCACGCAGATCAAAAACAAATTTGACAAAGACAGATTTTTCCTATTAACATTGGAAAAGAAAATGGTTCTGCCAGTTTTTATTGTTATTCACAAGCATTATTATTTAACTTCATATGAGGTTTATTTGTGATAAAGGAGTAAAAATAAAATACACATAGGGGAAGGTGGCCTAAAATGATCACCTTATAAGGGAAAAACTTGTGTAAAATAACATAACTGTTTAAATAAAATTTTGGTAGTATGTTTTACACTATATTTTGCATTATAAACATATTTTAATAATATTTTAAACCCAAATTGAGTAATGAAAAAAATAGATTTTTAAAAAGTCTCCAAAGGATCCTTTTACCCTCACCAAAGGGCAAAACGATCCTTCATTTAAAAAGTAATTGTAAATTGTTTTTTATCGGCAAAATAAAGGATATAAAAGTAATTATGGTAATACATCCGTGTAATTCACATCTAGAAACCTACTCCATTATGTAAACCAAGTCATATGTCTGTACATGAAAGACTGTAATACAAATAAATATGAAAGTTAGTGCCTATCTTATGAAAGATGTTATAAAAACCAATTTTTCAAAGAATTCTATTCAGACGCGTAATACTGCGATAGCTTGAATACTGCCTTTGCTTCTTCTTTACTTATCACATCTAGTTTATGTGTTACCCTGTAGGTAGCGCGACCTGTCTGAAAAAAAAAGACATATGTGGATCGTTTTGCCTGTTAGGATCATTTTAGGCCACCTTCCCCTAGTTCTGTTAGGGTTGTTTTTAATACAACGTCATATGAGGTTACCATGCATGAGAGGGTTAAAATAGTCATCGGTCTGATATGTTTAAAGTTTAGCCTTTTATTTCGTTACTAACACAGTAAACGGTAAGTCCCTCTTGATTACTTAGAAAGTGGGTCCTCTCAGATGTTATAGAGCGAACTCGTGATTAATGGTAAGTCAATTAAATTTTATTGAGATTTCCTGGATGGCTACTTCTAGTCTAATATTTTGTAAGTAAACTAATCCAATATTAATATTATACTTAATATCTTGTTTTAATTGAAATTCGAGACTTAAATTTGATGGAGCTTATAATTATCTTGTAGTTTTTGTACTATTCAAATTATCATTTTCTTTGATTTTCTTCTTGCTTCATAATTTAATTATATCTAAAGTTTCTTATTATCATTATTCATAAAACGTTGGTGCTAGGACAACTTTCTTGCACACATGCTAAAAAGAACCGAATAAAACAAAAAGCATAATATGTCATCCAGATAAAAATTGGGGCCTATTTAGGATCCCTTCACAAAATTCCTCCTAATAAAACAGGCCCCGTCAGAAAACTCCACTTAATAAAACAGGCCCCGTCACAAAACACCACTTAATAAAACAGGCCCCGTCACAAAACACCACTTAATAAAACAGGCCCCGTCACAAAACACCACTAAATAAAACAGGTCTTTTCACAAAATTCTATTCCATAAAAACATACTTTTCATTAATTATTTTTATTTTATTAGGTTTTAAAATGTGCAATTTGCGAAAATTTGCGGAATTAAAACTTTAGCAGAAGGACTTAAAAAAGTTACTATAAATAAATGCTTGGTTCGAATTTGAATAACTGGATTTAATGTGTTGTTACAAAATATTATTTTCCACAAAAATAACTTTTACTTTTCACAAAATGGTGCCGAGAGAAAAAAAAAATCATGTTAATATTTGTTTTACATATTTCGAATGTAATGTGCGAAAGTTTAAGATAGTTAAATTTGAAGAAATACAAAAATTAAATTTTTATACGGCCCCATACAAAAAATTTCCTCAATGAGTAAGATATGCCCCATACACTAATAAGGTCATGTACAAAATGTCAGCATTTTATCATGAAAAGTCACAGAGATAAGTATGTTTAAAAAAAGTTGGTGAGAAGCAATCTAATAAAATATATTATATTAATATTTGGAGATTATTTCTTTAAAGTTATTTGTTAGTGGCAATTTTGTAATGTAAATAAAAGTTTTGTCAGTATACTACCGTAAATAGCAAAACTTGAAAGGGAACTTTTAATAAGAATTTTATGCGAATTTTTATTTTTATGGAAAGAAAACCCTGTAAAATGACCGGATTTCAAATTTTACACTAATATATATTTTTTTTCTGCATGAAATTACACATATACAGAGTGTCCTAAAAATATTGACTTCGGCTTTTATTCCTTAGACATATATTATAAATGACAAAGTTACGTAAAAAAATGTACAAATTTTTATGAAATTGATTAAAATTTACAGGGGATTAAATTTGAAGAAATACAAAATTTAAATTTTATAAGGCCCTCATACAAAAAATTTTCCCCAATTGTAAGGTGTGCCCCATACACTAATAAGGTCATGTACAAAATTTCAATATTTTATCAGGAAAAGTCGCAGAGATATGTATGTTTAAATAAAATTGGTTAGAAGCAATCTAATAAAATATATTATATTTATATTTGTAGGTTATTTCTTTAAAATTAAATTTGTTACTGGCAATTTTGTAATGTAAATAAGAGTTTTGTCTGTACTACCACAGATAGTACTACTTGAAAGAGAACTTTTAACAAGAATTTTATGCGAATTCTTATTTTTATGGAAAAAAAAAAAACCCTGTAAAATGTCCCGATTTAAAATTTTACACTGATATATATTTTTTCTACATGAAATTACACATATACAGGGTGTCCCAAAAATATTGACATCGGCTTTTATTCCTTAGACATATATTATAAATTACAAAGTTTCGTAAAAAAAAGTACAGATTTTTATGAAATTGATTAAAATTTTCAGGGGATTCAATTTGAAGAAATACAAAATTTAAATTTTTATACGGCCTCCATACAAAAAATTCCCAATGAGTAAGATGTGCCCCATACACTAATAAGGTCATGTACAAAATTTCAGTATTTTATCATGAAAAGTCGCAGAGATATGTATGTTTAAATAAAGTTGGTGAGATGTTAATCATAAATTAAAATGTAAATGTTTACAGCTAGAGAGCGCAGATGACGCGACGCAAAAATGAATTATAAGCAAATAAAATATGGTTTTTATCTTTAATTTTATTTACATACTTACAAAACTATGCTCCCTTAAAAATACCTTAAAATTTTACATGATAAATTACAGAATAAAACTTGGAAATGGTTCTTGGAATTTTAGGTAGATTTCGTAAGAAATACTACCTATTACATTCTCACCTAAGTTGGAAATTTTGAAAAAATTTTGCAGATTTACGCCGATTATGACTCCCAGAACCCAAAAACACCCCCAGTTCAAAAGTTTATCTATCTATCTATCTATCTATCTATCTATGTCACTTTTTTCTGACCACGATAACTGGAAAAATTCTGCATAAATCTCTTCCAAACTGATACATAAAATCAAGGGTCATAAAATCTCGGTCAAGTTCGTTAATGGGCAAAATCGAACCAAGGGGGGGGGAAATGGGGGGGCTTTTTGTGAAAACAGAAAAATCCTCATAATTTCTTTATTATTATACGTATCGAATCCATTTAAAGTTATTATTATTTCTAGGAAAAGGGCTGAAAATTTATGTAGGACAGATTTTTGATATAATTAAAAATGGCCCCAAGGGGGGGGGTGAAAGGGCGGTTTTAGAAGAAAAAAAATCATAGCTACGTCAATTCACAAGATATCAAATCCGCGTAAATTTATTATTAATCCTCTTAGTATTATCTAAAACTTTTATATTGACAAGTTTTTTATAGGACCAACCGTTATAGCAAAAAAAAAATTAAAAACAAAAAAAATCCCTGCCGGCTCCGCCTGCAAACAAGTTATTTTTCGAAGTAGGCGGTTCCAACTCCCGCATCTTTTCGAAACTGATACATAAAATCAAGGGGCATAAAATCTTGGTCAAGTTCGTTAATGGGCAAAATCGAACCAAGGGGGGGGGGGGGGCTTTTTGTGAAAACAGAAAAAAACCCCATAATTTCTTAATTATGATACGTATCGAATCCGTTTAAAGTTGTTATTACTTCTAGGAACAGGGCCAAAAACTTATGTATGACAGATTTTTGATATAATTAAAAATTGCCTTAAGGGGGGGAGGGAAGGGGGGGTTTTAGAAGAAAAAAATTCATAACTTCGTCAATTCCCAAGATTTCAAATCCGCTTAAATTTATTATAAATCTTCTTAATATTATCTAAAACTTTTATATTGACAAGTTTTTTATAGGACTAACCGTTATAGCAAAAAAAAAAAATTAAAAACCAAAAAATCCCCGCCGGCTCCGCCTGCAAACAAGTTATTTTTCGAAGTAGGCGGTTCCAACTCCCGCATCTTTTCGCAACTGATACATAAAATCAAGGGGCATAAAATCTCGGTCAAGTTCGTTAATGGGCAAAATCGAACCAAGGGGAGGGGGATGGGGGGGGGGGACTTTTTGTGAAAACAGAAAAAACCCATAATTTCTTAATTATGATACGTATCGAATCCGTTTGAAGTTATTATTACTTCTAGGAGAAGGGCCGAAAATTTATGTATGACAGATTTTTGATATAATTAAAAATTGCCTTAAGGGGGGGAAGGGGGGTTTTAGAAAAAAAAAATTCATAACTTCGTCAATTCCCAAGATTTCAAATCCGCTTAAATTTATTATAAATCCCCTTAATATTATCTAAAATTTTTATATTGACATGTTTTTTATAGGACCAACTCTTATAGCAAAAAAAAAAAAAAAATCCTTGCTGGCTCCGCCTGCAAACAAGTTTGGTTTCGAAGTAGGCGGTTCCAACTGCAGCATCATCGCAAAAAGGTCATTTCTTCCGCAATTCCTGACAAACAGGCGCCCCACGTTCTGCGTCTTCGAAATCTACCTGTGCCTGTAGGCCGAGCCGTCAGGGATTTTTTTTTATCAATGAACAGTAAAACAGCTTAGAAATGTTTGACAGAAATGTAAACATTTTGAACAAGCTTTGTAATCTTGCCTAAAGTTGCTATTTCTATACAATTTAGATGCTTTTTGTACCACTAAATAGCACAATTATTATTTATTTAAGCAATCATTTTTTTATGTCGTAATTTGTGTACGACTCCTGAAACCCGATCATCCGACATGATTTTTTCCCTTTGCGAATTCATATCCATAGTCATCGAAAAGTGTTTTATGACAGCATTTATGTATTTTCATACCTCTGCGACTTTTTATGATAAAATGCTGAAATTTTGTACATGTATAGGACACATTTTACTCATTGGGCCGTATAAATTTTTTTATTTTGTATTTCTCTAAATTTAATCCCCTGAAAATTTTAATCGATTTCATAAAATTCTGTACCTTTTTTACGTAACTTTGTAATTCATAATATATATCTATGATCAATATTTAAGGAATAAAACCAGAGATCATTGTTTTTGGGACACCCTGTATTGTTTAAATATAAATATAAATATTTTTCTTACATTATAAAGGAATTTACAGTAAAGCTTTCTCTCTGTTTACTAAAATATTTAATTACAAACTGTATGGTTTAATAAGTTAAAAAATATTTTTCACAGAAAATACGAAATAAAAGTAAAACGAAAAGTATAATCGAATAAAAAGTACACTTTTAATATTTGAAAGTTAATTTAATCAAAGTTTAATTTGTTTGTAGCGATTTTATTAAATAGATAAAAATTTTTGGCTGTGGTACTGTGATTTGCAAAACTGTATGGAAAACTTTAAAAAAGAATTTGACCGAAATTCTCATTTTTATGGAAGGAAAACCCTATAAAATGATCTGATTTATAATTTTACACGAATATATTTCGGCATGAAATTGAAGCTAAGCGAATTTAAAGTAAAGCTATTTCCCTGTTTACTGAGGTTATTTTTGTGAAATATCTGATTCAAGAAGTTAACAAATATTTTTCACGGAAGCAATACTTAATTAAAAGTAAAACTAATTAAATAATCGAATAAAAAGTACAGTTTTGATATTTGTAAATTAATTTAATTAAAATTTCTTTGTAGCGATTTTATCAAGCAGATAAAATTTTTGACTAAGACTATTGACAATGAATAACTTTTAAAAGGAATATAACCCGGATTCTCAATTTAAGAACAGAAACAGTAATAATAATAATAATAATAATAATAAATAATAATAATAATAAAAAACAATTCTATAATTTTACAGAACATGACTTTTCAGGCAAAAAATCGAACTCGAATGAACTTTACAGTGCAAACGTTTCACTCTTACATCTATAATTGTTGTCTATATACATAAAGGCATTGGCACACAATTCTTTAATTAGTAATACGTAATGGAAATCACACTAGTTACACAATCTAATGAAAATACAGTTTTTATTTTGTGAGTTTATTATTGATTGACAATGCATTAAAACCAATCCTTGTTCTTCATTTTTGTGTAAAGAAAATTCGTAAAAACTTAAAGAATTATCCCCACTCAGGCTATACAGGATCGAACCAAAAGCCTGACTGCCGTATGGACTTGCCGACAGCTGCTGCGGTCAATATGTACCACTAATTCCGAATAGAAGTCATCGTCATATTTAAACGCAAATTTCTGTCAAAATAAGGCGGGAAATTACTATTCGCAAATAGGAATGAATGTCTTCGTCACTTCTCAGAAATATTTAGTTGGGCCCTATGATTGAACCCGCAAACTTCGATTTTGAGCTCTTCATGATAACAGATAATACTGATATGGTTGTATGGATTCGAACTGTATGATGGTTTTAAATAGCATTGGGATAAATTTTTTTTAAAATATAATAGTTCATTTAGATTATTTTTTAAATGAAATATACTTGCAGGAATATATATTTTTTAATAATAATAAAAAAAAAAACACAATTTTTATGCTCACTGAATATTTCCCTCACCTTAATAAATAACATAACCAATCTGCTTTATTCATTAATTAATTTCATAATTACATTTTACATAATACTGAAAAGTGGAGCCATTATTTTATAATTTATTTAACACAAAATGTTACATTTTAAAAATACATTTATGAAATTTAATAAAATTACAAAGTTGTGATTTTAATTCTAAAAATAGCCAATCAATTTCATTCCCCTACCCCTTCCCCCAAATGGTTTAAGTAAGTTAGTTTTATAGAGAAACTTTGCTCATTTTACTGGGTGGGACGTAAGCTTACAAAGTATATAACTTCACTGTTAAAAATTTGCAGCAAACTGTCCAGTAATTCGATTGTTTTTATAAAAAACGGTTACATAATCGTAATGTAACTATATTCTGATCATAATATGAGCAAGAATATGGTCAGAATACAGTTTAATTACGATTATGTAACTGTTTTCTATAAAAACGGTCGAATGACTGGACAGTTTGCTGCAAATTTTTAACAGTGTTAAGTAAAGCCGATAGGTTTTGAAATATTTCCGCTAAAAACATTATTTTTCTAAGATAAATCTTTCTAAAGAAATATTGCAGTTAGTAGCGTCTTAGATAAAGAGACAAATTTCAAAACTTTTTATATTTATCTTAAAAGTGGAGCGATTTAATCTTATACACATATTTTAGAGATTGTTTTTGATAGTATTTTATTTTCTAAGGTTCCAAAAAAAAAAAAAAAAAAAAAAAAAAAAAAATCGGCTTAAGTAGAATTGCAAAAACTAGGAGATAGAAAAGAAGGATGTTTAAATATAGGCATAGACTGAGCTTTTTAGAAAGTGATTTTAAAAAATACCGAAATATACAAATTTTTAATTATGTTCATTGTTTTAAAATGCACGATTTCTTTTGTTTACTTTTATTTAAACACGCGTGTTATGATTAGGGTTAAACGTCTGCCGTAGAAAACACGGCAGAAGTCACCTTTTCAACATCATTATTTCCAGACAACAGATTTCCTCAACATTTGCAATAGAAATATAGAATATAAATGTATAGAAAAATACCACGAAGATTATTGTTTGGAAATAGTGGTATCCAAATGTTGCCCAGTGGCACCCCTGCCATTTTTTGGACAAACGTTCAACTGTATCATTATGCAGCCTCGCTACTTAGTCCTTTCCTATGAAAAAATAGTTATTGTAAACCAATCATTTAGTGTGATTAATTTTTCTTAAATGCCATTCTATTTTTTTACTTTTGTTTTTGAGAAATAAACGTTTCCTATTGTAAGTAATGTGTATATAGGAGAAGATCAGGTAGCCCCGGACACTTGGATAAATTGCAAATAAAAAACAAATGAATGAAATTTCTGTCTTTATTTTATACTTAAAATTTAGATTTTTCTAGATTTTAGAGATTTTAGTGATTTTCCCGTATTTTTATACTTAAAATAAAATTACGAACTTCTTTAATGATTTTAATTAAACATTGCTAATAATATCGAATTATTTAACGAAATATACTGAATATAGTTTAGCCTTATTTTTTTGGCGCCACAAGAAACGGCGGGTAGCCCCGGACAATCAATGATGTCCCAACCGTTTTTTGGCCTAACAAAGATCACAATTATAATAAAAATCCGATGCGTCTATATAAACACAATCTTCATGGCCCCAGTCTTTGCATTCCTGGCACTGAATCCAGTCTTCTTCAACTGTTTCTCCGCATATGATACATTCTGTCTCGTTTTTTCGAAAATTTACTTACGAAAGCAAAACACTAACTCACGACTAACTTACTCGGCGCCCACGTCGCAATTAAACTGTATTTGTTTCGAATCTAGAGGGCGTTCATTTACAATAACTCTTTATTTACGCAACACTTTTGAATTTCTTAGAAATTGAACTGTCCCCGGTTACCCGCCATCCGCGGCTACCCGACTTTCCCCTACATATGGAGAGCAGATTTGAGATCCCCCCCCCCCCCAAAAAAAAAAAAATCCTCAAATGACTATTTAAACATTTGACTACGGTACGGGACATATACGTCCCAGTGGACTGTTTATTTAATCTATTTGTACCACTTTTTGAAAAATAATCTCTGCCATACACTTATTACTAGGATATTTTTAAGAGAAATCTACCACAAAGAATTTTTTTCTAAATTTTGATACGATTGAATATAAAAATAGTCGCCAGTCCTTGTCCGTAATCAAAGTGTTAATTTGTATAGTTCACGTTTAAAAAAATTGGGAATATTAGCTGTATGAAATTGTTAAAATATATTACCGAAAATGCCATTTCACGTTTGACTGTAATGTTATTTCCCGTTTGACTTTCAAAATGACATTTTACTTGACGTTAAATAGAATATTTATATTTTGTTGCTTATACAAAAAAAAAAATAATAAGTTCCTTTCTATCAAAGTTTAGTGTGTGCCAAAAATTCCCTATATTTCAAAAATTTATGCCTATACTTCAAAACTACTGGGGGTTTATGCAGATCTAAGAATCACCTAGACCGCCCAAGTAATCTAGGCCAGTTGCCACCCGAGGTATCCTCTACGGGCGCAAGTTTTCTTGAAAACGATGCTGTAATGCAAACACAAAAAACTTAAATAATTTTTTTAATGCTTGTATATAACTAAAAACATTTACGCTGTCTGTTACCACTATTTTCGAATAGTAATATTTGCCTTATTTAATCGCAGAAATTATGCGATTAAGAAAAATATTACTTTTCGGAAATAGTGCCCCCCCCCCCCACACACACACACAAAAAAAAAAAAAAAAAAAAAAAAAAAAAACCGTAAAAGCTGGGATTTATGCTTCTATTATATATATTCATTTTTCTATACATGTACACTGTAACAAATAGGCAAAAAAGAAAAAAAAAGCCTGCTTATTTGGCAGGAAAATGCATTAGCTGAGTCAAAAGAACATTTATTATTTTTTTCCTTCCCTCTCTTTTTTCTTTTTACAAAATTTCTATATTTTAAATTAAAGTTCTAAAAAAAAAGTAGTTTAAAATAAAATTTCTAGAAAAAAAAAAAAAAAAAAAAAACCGTTTAATATTAACGTTTTTTTACTGGCATTCCAGGTAATTATTTTTTCCCACAAAATCATTTTTTTTAAAGCAGAAATAGCATTGGAATTTATTGAAAAATCTTGTTATCATTTTTATGTTGTTTAAATTTTTATAGTTTATTATTTTTCAATACAAGCACAGTGTTAAAAAAAAGGGGGGGAAAACTGCTGATTTGTGAGGAGCAAAGTGTTAAATAAGTCAAAATAACATTTATTTTATTTTCATTTATTTATTTATTTAATTATCTTACAAATTTTCTAAATTTTAATAGTTTTGTAGTACTGTATTTTACTGTATAAAATAAAATAAAATAAAATAAACAGACTTCTTTCCCTTTAATTTAATGTTTGCCTACTGACATTTCAGGTAACAAGAGGTTTTTTTTTACAGTATAATTTTGAAAATTATTGAAAAAACTTGTAATCGTCATTTTTGTTAGCTGAATAATAATAATAATAATAATAATAATAATAATTATTATTATTATTATTACACTGAATAATGTATTTTAATGTTTAAAAATGGAAAACTTTAAAAATAAGTAGATTTTGTCCCCGTTAAACTTTTTCTTTTTACTGGCATTTCAGGGAACAACCCCCCTCCCCCCCCCCTCTCACAAAATCAGCAGTTTTTTCTTTACAGTGTAGATTTGAAGTTTCTTGGAAAATCTTTTAATCATTCTTATATCTGATCATTAAATTTATAAAATGTCTTTTTTTTTTTTTTTTTGTCTATTTCAGGCAGCGATGCAATGACCACTTCCAATCCTTTGGAGTGGACCGGAACTGTAACTGTTCGAAAAAAGCGGAAGCCATATTCCAAATTCCAAACACTTGAGTTGGAAAAAGAGTTCCTCTTCAATGCCTATGTCTCAAAACAGAAGCGGTGGGAATTGGCTCGGAACCTGAATTTAACTGAGCGCCAAGTGAAAATATGGTTCCAGAACCGCAGAATGAAAAGTAAAAAGACGACTCAGAGGAATGCTGAAAATAATCAGAACAATACAAATACTGCCAACAACGGCAGTAATAGTCAACAACATAACGTTGCAGCCAAACTAAGTGCTTAAAAACACAATGCACAACTGGAAAACACATACTGGTGAATTACAATTGCAATGGAAAATTGTACTGTTTTTGAGACTTTCTGGATGAGACATATGCTGTACATAAAATGCCATCAGCGCCCTACATAAATGCTTTAAATCACATTGATTATTCTAAACGATTACAATTCCAATTTTGAAAAAAAATCATGGGACTTCCTAATTCCCAAATTTAATTTTTAACTTAATTTGGAAATATGAATAAAAAACAAACATTCTAAAACTAAGCACCGATTTCAAAATGCAAAATAAGTTATTATAAATACTCCATACAAGGTGGAGAAGCAGGAAAAATGGTTACACTTTAAAGGCTAATACACATCAAGACAAATAATATTTGCGCAAGAAACCAATTATCTACTCAAATATTCAGCGTCTCATTTCAATCCTAACACGGAGTTTTTCGTTCATAATTTTAACAATAATTAAGATGTTGTAACGATATTTTCATCAGGCAACTGATTTCTGTAAAATGTGGTGACGTCATGCGAAGAGCTTTAAATGGACACAACCCGCACCCAAACATTACTGAGCAAGACGCTCAAAAATGTAGCTGAATTTACTGTGCCCTTCCAGCATCTTCCATGATATTATTAAATTTAATACAAAGTAAAATTGCTCTGTTAAAATTATCTTGAGAATAATTTCATTATTGTTTCAGTTATGAACGAAAACACAAATTTAGTTTGATGTTAAACATCCTATAATTTTGGGTGAGTAGGAGGATTTCGACCCTAGTTTCTGATACAAAAATTGTTTTTCTTGGTATATATTATCACCCCTTAAGGGATTTGGTCGGTGACATCTCAAATTCCCTTTTCTAACGTTAAACCTATGGAAGTGGAAAGATTTTTTATTTTAAAAATATTTCCTCAGGAAATTAAATTATTAACTTCTTTTTTCTGCGTAAACTTCTTGAAGGTTGTCTCTTTTTTTCTTAGTTGTCAAAATTTTTCTAAAATATATGTTTAATTCAATATCTTATGTGTTAAAATCGTATGAGTTGTGAGTAAGATTTTAGCACTTCAGACAAAATTAAGCATATATTTTAGAAATATTTTGACAACTAAGAAAAAAAAGAGACATCCTTTAAGAATAGTAAAAAAAAAAAAAAAAAAGTCAAAAATATTAATTTCCTGAGGAGATATTTTAAAAATAAAAATGCATTCCACTCCCATAGGTTTAACATTAGCGATGGGTATTTGAAATCTGACCGACGAACTTCCTTAAAGTTGTGATCATCTTTGCACCTTTTTTTTATACAATTCTTTACAAATTAATACATTATTAATAGTACTTCTTAATTAATAATAGTTAAGAAGTATTCCTTTCCCCAGATCAAATGCAAAAGTTAAATCGTGACCCTTTTACGTTAAAAAGCAGAAGAATCTGGTGCGTTTTAATTATTTGTATATGCATTTGTCTCTTTCAAAATATCACGCCATATTCATTTCATCAATATAGGTTACAGCCTTCTTAAAAAACTACATCTTCATTCATACAGAGGATTTCAAAGAAAACTCTACAGCATCGGCCATAAATAACTACTGAAGTACGAGTTTAATGAAATCTCTGTTTTCTGGAGGACTTAAAAGAGGTGATGACTTCAAATGTCAGACACTAGTGTGAATACAAAGAATTTGTACAGAATATAAGAACGATGTTTTTGAAACCATCGAGAAAAATTAATTTATTATGTTTCAGAATATCTTGCTTAAGGCAAAATAATTCCATTTTTTCATCAACATTCATACAGAAAAGAAAACTGCATTATTTGAAAACTTGAGGCATGTAAAATGGTAGAGTAGTTTTATAAGAGAGTAGAGACATATGAGCAATAAAATATGATTGGTTAATATGCAGATCTTGGACAAAGCTAGATTTGACTATAATATGGGGCCTGCCATTATTGGTTTGTTTACACCGTTTCTAAAATGAACAATTTAATAGTGCAACATGCTTTTGTTATTTCAGTGTGTTTTTTATCGAATATTTCGAATGAATCTGAAATAATTGTAAATTTAACACTCCTGTTCCCATAAAGGATCTACTAAAGCAATTTAACCCTTTGTGACTCAACAAATCCGAATTGAAAAATATTTACTCAGATGTTAGAATACATCATCTTAAGCATGTAAAAATTAATTAAAAATTTTTAGAACATAAAAATAAAAATATATTGATGAAAAAGCACTTTATTCACTTGTGCAATAAACAAAAAATTACATATTTCTCATAAATATTGTCAATTTTCTGATACAAAATTGTAAAGTATGCGAACTTACCTTTGTAAAACAATCTTATTTTTTGGCGTCTCTAACTTTTTTAATTTGACGAAATTTACAAAGTTCATTTTAGCAATAACGATGGGAAACTGCTCAAATGTTAAATAAAACTTTGACAGGAAAAATTAACTCAGTATCGCCGTCTGTTGAGAATTCGGCTATGATGTCATACACTTGTTGTCATGCGCGGGCTTGAAAATCGCGCCAACCAAAAAGTCGCCAAAAATCTCTGCGTGAGTGTAAAGCATCTGTTCCGAGAATTCTATGAACAATTTATATTAACTGCTGAATTGGAAGATAGCAGCAATAAACAAATCGACTTTTAAAGTCCACTGTTTAAGTAACATTGACTTTTGTGTCAATTGTCTTTAGTTATATATAGCTTCTAAATAAGATAAATATATGTAATTTTAATATATTTTGTTTTTAAATTTTTGTTATAGCACCGCACACTGTAGTGTTCATTGGGCACTTGGATCAATAATGTCTTTACATTTTTGTAAAGCAAGACTTTTAAAACTATTATACTAACGATAAATCGTGAAAAAAATGTCAGTACTTACCTTTTAGAATTTGTAATAAATGCAAAATTTTGGGAACATTGAAGTGAACAGCAAGTGTTAATTAGATATCAGTACCTTAATTAATTGCCCAACAAGCCAATACATTATAACAAAAAAAAAAAAATCAGATGTTTCTTAATCTAGTAAAATATAATATAACCTCGAACGGTAATATACAATAACTCTAACCGAGTTACTCACGATTCCGAACAGCGTTCTTTATATTTAGAAACCTCAGAAACCAACATATTTTCGAGATTTAAAGACGCTTTTATACACTTAAAAAAATAAAAATTGTTGATTTTACGGTATAATACTGACATTCCATAGCTGCCAGCGCGGCAGTGTATTACTGCTTATTTTACTTTTTATTACTGTTAATTTTACGGTGTAACGGTATAATACTGACAGCTGGGGTTAAAAAAAATAATAAAAATTAATACTATGCTGTTACTCTTGCATGTATAAATTTAGTTAAGCAGATGAAAATGTTTAATTGAGAATTGATAGTAAAACAAAAAACACCGATATTCGGGTTTTAGAAAACTGATTAATACGCTATAAAACTACTCGGAAACATTTCCGAAAATCAGTGGCACCAAAAGACACTTTGTTTTTATAAATAATTCTTTAAGTCTCGAAAATATGTTACTTTCTGAGGTTTCTAATGATAAACAACACTTTTAGGAATCATGGGCAACTCGGGAGAGATCATTGTATATTTTCTTTCGTGGTCATATTACATTTTCCAAGATTTATAAAACATTTCTTTTTTTTTCCAGTGTTACAGAGCCTGAACTTCTTTGTCGTATTTTTTTTTCAAGAATTACGGAACAAAAAAGAGGAAAATGCCCCTGGAAAATGCATTGAGAAATGGAAAGTAAAAATTTATTAATGTTTACCTTGGGTTGAACGTAACTTTTGAAGGAAAATTTAATAATGCTTTTTTACAGGCAATCTCGCCTAAACAAGCATCACTAAGTTCTGTAAACCTGTAAAAGTGGGTTGTCCCAGTTTTGGTAAAACTTTGAATTTGTGCAAATATTTCTCTACTCTCATATAAAGGTACTCTTGTAAAACAGATATTTAAAGCATGAAGAAAAATATGTTTTCATATTCAGCCTCACACGTGACTTAGTCAAATTTCATTCATATATTTTGCCATGAGATTATGTGAACTATTTCAATGATATTTTTATAGTGCCATTAAAATATCCAAATTAGCAATTTACTTGGTGTGCTTTGGTATAAATATCATTTTTAACTTTATAAAAATGTTAATTATTTTATAAATTATTAATCAGGAAATTATCGAAGAAAATACTCCCTCTAAAATACTTGTATATCAAAGAGAGTACTGTATCTAAATTTGTATATATGAAAGCACTGGTAAAATGTCTTTATAGTTTCCAATAACTAAAGAATTTCATCAGTTTTTATATTTTATAAAATAAAAATTGACTTTCTAAAAAGATTTCTAAGACTTGTTTAAGTCTAAATATTTAAGAGCTCGAAATTTCTAGTTAAGACTTTTGTTTTTCGTACTTGACTTACTACATATAAAAGCTGTTTAATTGCAAATAAAATTTTGCACATTAATTGTTATCAAATAAAATTATGAAAGATAATAAAGAGAAAACTCTCATATGAAGAAAATATATATATATATATATGTATAATTTCCCCCATGCAGCATTCTTTGTTTGCAGCAATATTCAAACTCATTTATAGTTTAGGTATGAGAAGGGTTGAACGTTTGTCGCAGAATACATGACATTTTTAAATGGTTACCTTTTTAAAACTTTAAAATTTTATTCTCACCTTTTTAAATTTTATTTCCCAACAATAATTATCGTTTTTGTTTTCTATTCTAAATACTCTAGAAATTTACCATAAGATTATTGTTTGGAAATAGTGGTATTAAAAGGTGACCATATATAAAGGGTGTCACTTTTTCCGCGTAAAACGTTCCATCCTTAGATGAGCCCCATGCAGCTGAATTTTCTTTCTGGAAATTGTCTTTACTTTTTGTAAATAATACTTGACTTAAAAATTATATTATTAAACCTTTCTAGTATATTCCCAAAGGAAATGAGTCTTTAAAAATTATAAATTATAAGAGTAAATGAAAGATTATGCACACTTAAGAATTATTATTAACAATACATATAAAATTCTGATGGGTAAAAAAAAACCTTATTCTTAAGCGATAATATATTTACTGGAGATGGAAAATATGCCGAAGTAAATCTTCTTTTTTCTCCATATAATGATTAAATAACACGACTATAATTTCGAGAGCAATTAATTATCAGCTCTCATCAGCAGATAATATTACCAGAGAATGGTTATTCATTACACGGATAAAAAAAATGTTTTCGGAACATATTTTTTATTAAGCATGTTCTTTAATCAGTATTTGGAAAAAAAAAATGAATATAACATTATGCTTCCATAAAATCATGTTTGCTATAATATACCAACAGTTAATTATTTATTAATTTATCAATTTATGAACAATCTTATAATCTGAACAGAGAACAATGAAAATCTGAAGCCTTGCACAGGTTAACTAATAAAGAAATATGTTTAAAAATTATTTTGCACAATTTTTTTTTTTAAACTTCTGTATCATGACAGGGGATTCAAACATTGACAGTTAATTTTACTGGTTAGGAGAATAAGTTATAAATGTCTTTATATCGAAATAATTGATAATTAAAAGTAAGAAATGATATAATGCAAAATTAAATTTTTATTGACTTTTCCATTGAATTATTTTTGTTTACTTGTAAAATTAAATCTAATGACTGTTCAAAGAAATATTTTAATACACTATTCCCGGTTTATTTAACATTGCATAATGCACAAAATGCACATTTGTTAAAATAACAAATAGTTATATCAACTGCAAATCACTTGCCTTGAAATTCCAAGTGTGTGTGCCAAAATGGATTGAGCATTTCAAAAAGTTAATAATAAGTAAGCGATGACAATTATTGAATTTATTTTTGCACGAGACTAATGTGTGAAGGCGGGAATTTTTTGCTGTGCTTCATTATTTAGTTCGTTATGTCACCAATAGGCAGCGCTGCGCTGTGTCAACTTTTTTCACTCTGTTTAATTGTAAAAAAAACCCACCAAAACATGGTTTGCATTTTGAAATTGCAAGTTTTTTCCTTTAAAACATTATTACAGTTTGAGACACTACAGCTTCATCTGCCGGAGACATTTGGAACTAAAAAAGGAAGCACAGAAAAGAAATTCCCGACTTCACACATTGCCCTCCTGCATGAATAACTTCAATAGCACCATTTACTTATTATTGAATTAAAAAAATTCCAGTCCATTTTATTACCACCCTGTACTATTTCAAAATATTTTTATGTAAAATGCTACATTACGCAACGTAACTAATTTTGTCTTCTGAATAGAAATTAAACGCAAAAATCTTTCATTTTCTCTTAACTGATTCTATAAAATACATGATGTTTTATATTCAAAATAAAATCAATTCTATTAATTTCAAAATTATGTATATGTATGTATATTGTATGATATTCCTTATATGGGCTACTGGCAATCCAGATATTCTTATCAACAGTTTTAAATGAATTTCTGAATGCTATAAACCGTATAGAATAGAGACAACTTTAAACAATATGCAATTTACCGCTACTTGGAAATTGCATTCTTACAGGGTGTGTCATAAAGGATAATGTCTTGAAAATTCAATAATTCCTTAACTTTAGCAAAAATAAAGATGAAATAAGTAAAATGTTCATAAGGTAGCTCATAAGTTTTGTATGCAGTAAGTTAAAAAATAGTTCAATATTTAGTCAGTAGATGGCACTACGATGTTTCAAATTCTAAGAATGCCAAAATTAATATGTAAATCTTCATCAAAAGTATTTTACTTTTAGTCTATTTAACTATTGAAAAAAGAATGCTGTATTTAAAAAAATTTAAGTTAATTTAAACATTTTTACAATTTGAGACACTACAGCGCCATCTATTGACAAAAAGGTATTTTTGTAAATTACTCTTGTAAATTTATATATATTAGTACTCTAGTTCTTTTAAATTATTTTAGCAGTTATTTAAATTTGTCAAGATTGACGAGCTACCGGATAACCATGTCAATTATTTCATATTAATATTTAGCATAGTTAATGAATTAGTGAAGTTTATACTTTGGGGAATCCTTATAAAACACCCTGTATGATCAGTTGAAGAGTCAAAAATCTGAGAAAAGGTTGCTATCCTTAAGATTTGTCTATTTTTTTCAAATTTGGCATAAATTGCAAAGAAGAATGGAAGCTTATTTTTAAGTTTCATAAGAACTTATTAATGATGTACCCAAATCCAACCTTATTATTTCTAATATACATCAAGGAAGCCATTTTTATTAGACAATGCACAAAACTTGAAGATACTTTGAAATTAACCTACAAAGAAATTGAATAGCTTTTAATCTTTTTCCTGTAAAAACAAAGGACCTTTATGGAAGTGTTCATCTAAAGTTTTATCAAAAGTAGTTCGACTCCTGGCCTTGACAATTTTTCACTCAGTTGGAAACATGTCAATTTGTATCACTTATAACAGTTGTAAAACAAACTGCTTAGCGTGTAGTTTTTTAAACATAACCACCTCAAAAACTTAGCAGAATGAACTGTAATTTGGGATTCGTTTAATAGAAACTTCTACAAATCGATTTTTATTAAAAAATTCATTGGTTACAACTCGTATTTTTTCTTTTTTCGAAAATTAATTTTGAAAAAATATATTCTTTGAAATTATTTTAAAAAAAAGGAATTGTAACCTATACATTTTTAACAGAAATCAATTTCAAGAAGCTTCAATATGCGAATTCAAAATTACAGCTCATTCCACCAGATAGTTTTTGAAATATGTTTAAAAAACAACCCGCATATCAACCTGTTTTGAAACGTTTAAAAATATATTTAACATTGGAAGTTCCAAACTTTAAACGTGCGTGATTCCTAAACTAATTGACTGAATGACTTTCCATTTGGTATCCTAGGGTAAAATGTTTCAAAAAACCCAAATACAATGTTAAAACTAGGTGATAATTTTAAAATTTTGTTACAATTTTTTCTATGAAGACGAACCCGTAAGCCTTTTTTATTTAAAAAAAATAATTTGACAGAAGACATAATTCTTAAATCGAATGACTAATTTCGTTTTTTCTGCGACAAATTAGGACTTAAAATGTGTGGGGTCTTCTCCTTTTTTGCTTTGACCGACTCTACATGCGCCAGTGTTTCAACGATCGAGCTTCAAATTGAATACTTCCAACTATCAGCCCGACACCTAAACTATTTGGTTACCCTAGATCTAAAGAAGTCAACAGCACAGGTTGTGACAAACCCAAGTGCTAACAGGCTCCATGCTGCTTCCTAAACGGTGATTGGAAGAGAATCGTTATTTAACACCATGGCTGGGCATATTGTATGAGAACAAGCCTGCAGCAAAGTTGGTAAGGGTATTGACCTGGCACCAGGTGTCAATCCGAATAGGTGCCAGATCGGCACCGGTAGTTATCACTGTTAATGCACCGGTGATCGACAGAAAACCAAACAAAATTTTGCTCATCAGGTGTTAAATCCAGCTTCTAGGGTGCTGTCTAAAATATTTCAATATTTACCAGTATTTTGAATAGGTCAGAAAATTGACACTTTTTTAAAGCATTCTGCCATTTAAAACTGTTGAATATTACTGTGCAATTCGATTTTGGGTAAAACAAATTGTTTTAAAGTTTTTTGTTCAATGCTATTTTGAAAACATACATTTACTGTACTTAAA
Source organism: Maratus michaelseni (assembly GCA_963931845.1). Taxonomy (NCBI): domain Eukaryota; kingdom Metazoa; phylum Arthropoda; class Arachnida; order Araneae; family Salticidae; genus Maratus; species Maratus michaelseni. Next base: position 224,293,345 of record OZ007599.1, read on the forward strand.
GTATATTGTTACACTCACACAATGGCTAATTTTTGGAGCTTGTGCAATGAATTGCTGTGAATCATATTATTGAGATTCTAATTTGGTCTTGCAATATAATAAGCAAAGAAGAAAGAGATAAGAAATTAAGTATTTCTTTTTCATTTAAATGTTGAAACTCATTATTTGTATAAATACTCATGTTTGTATATACTTGTATCACAAGCTAAGTGTGATATGCATGTGTTGTGAAATACAGAAATTAAATTTGATCTGTGAACTTAAGTATGCATTTATTGTGTTTTCATTCACTTAAAAAATATTGATACACACACGAAAAGAAAATGAAAATGTAAACATATCCTTACTAAAATCTAATCCTCTCCTTCCTCTGCTACAAATAATATTATACGGTACCAATCTCCTTAAAATAGAATACCTTTCTATATACTGTGAGAAATCTACACTCTCACTCGAAACCCCTGTATACAGCTCAGAAACCAGCATAGGATTTTTCCATGTAAAATGCACTTTCCTCAGATTTTCAACATCCACAAATCTGCCGGTCAATATCAAACGATCTTATACATAATAACCCATAAGTTACAGAGACAACTACCACAAATGAACGAGCTGGGTGGATTCCCTTTCATCCTATCCCACATCGAAACTCCACAAGCAGGCCGTGGAGGAGAGTGAAACGAGAAATCTCAATGACATCTTGAAAAATCTTATTCTCCAATGAAAGCATACTTTCTCAGTGACATCATTTTTCAGAGCTACGACTGGTTAGAGAAACCTCTTTTGTTCCGTGCGACAAAACAGAAGATATATTAGAGTGTGCAGAGACTTTTTGAGTTAGTTAATGGAATAGTTTTCAGCTGATTTGAATCTGCAGAGCGAAGGCTTAACACCGGGTAGGAAGTGAATACTTCGGCGAATTACATAGGGTCCCCGTTGGAAAACACCTCCTCGGCTAATGCTTTGAGGTTGATGCTGTGAACCTTGTCTTCGCAGTAAGAACTCTTCCTTATTCGTTAGGTTAGGACAACAAGAACGTGCATCTCCCTCCCATTTGAATGCGCACATCGTTTCCGAGAAATTTTGTGAAGGACTTTGGTTGCGGGAAGATAGATTCCCTCTCCCGTCCAAGTCTTTAGAGAAACTTATAGAAATTAAGGCGCCATGAGCATAGACTTGATGAGAACTGGACTTGACATTACTAAATTAGAAGCTTAACAAACCCACCCCTCCATTTTTTAAATTTGTTGTGTAATTTCATTTATTCAAGAATATGTATATTTTATTGTTGCCATATAGAATACAATATACAATAAATGATCTTTAATTTAAATGAGAGCGGATTCATTGAAGCCCACGCTACTAACTACTTTAAACCTTAACATCGGACCCGTCACAATACCAATCGCATACTAAAAAAGTATACTTTATTTAATATTTTTAAAAATATCTAAGAGATCTATACACATTAAAATGAACACAAACTTTATATTTTGCAATAATAATCCCCCAAAAAATCTACCTATGATTATTTTAAAGAGTTAATGATTAATTTCTTAAAAGTCGATTTCAAGTGTTCTCCAAATTGAAATCCGTTACTTATGCTGAGTATTCCTGCATAATAATAATATCCCCGATAAATTTGTTTTATTGCAAGTGAAGCAGTATTTTTCTACGATGTTTTTAACACTTTCCAACATAGTTGAAAAATATTTATGAATGCGCTTTGTATGGCCGTCTGTTTGTCTGTCCGAGCTCTATCTCACGTAAATAAACCCGGATTGGCATGTAATCGATATATGTTATTGAGGTTTATTGTGGCACGTTCGGTATGGAAAATAAAGTGTGTAGAATTTATAGTTCGTTTACAGGTACACTCAAAATAATTCCATTACATCATGGTTAAAGGAGAACATTCGTTTGCAATACATTTTAATGACGTTACTTTATTTCAAACAAATTGAAATTGATATAACATCACTTCTACAAGAAACTTACTGTAGAATATGGCGCGCATAGCATTCTATCGTATAGGGAAACAAAATAATTCGATTACAGTACTGTCTATGACCGATAAGGGCTTGGAAGAGCGTTTTTACTTGTGTTATGCGTTTTTAAATTTAACTTTGTCGCATATTACTGTGTGTGTATATATTCCAATGATCATATACAGGGATTCATAAAAGAATTCGAGTACAATTCCGTTTACTGACAGGAATTCCTGAAAAGAAATTTTCAGCTGTGTTATGCGTTTCCAAATTGAATTAAATTTTGGCATACTATGCAGTACACATACAAATCTATAGATTATATTCAAGGCTTCACAAAATAATTTGAATACTTTTCGACTATATATGATAATTGCTAAAATTGGGTTTTCAAATATTGTTATGTCTTTTCCAAGTTGTTTTTTTAGATATTCTTTTCCACCTTATTAAACTGAGAAGTTTTGTTGAATAGGTTTCACAATCTATGCGTGACACGTGACTTTTTTTTCTTGTTTTGTGTAAGAGGCGAAAAAATGTTAGTTATATTCAAAAATCATATTAAATTACAATTAAAGAAATTCACATATTTTCAACGCCCCCCCCCCTCCCTCTCCCTCCACACAACAGACCTCGAATAGTTTTTAAATTTAAACTAAAAGCTGATCAGGAAGAAATTAAAAACTTTACATAATACGAATATAGGAAGTGCAAAAAAAGAAAAAAGTTTCCATATCTTATGACTCATATTTTTTCCAATATTGATTTCATATTTCATGACACAAAATTATAAGAATTACAAAATTTAAAATATTTATATTATGGTTTTAAGTAGCATATGTACATATAAAATTAGCATAAAAAGTTTATAATTATAAATAAAAATATATAGAAGTAATTTTCACATTACAGCGTGAATCCATTACTCTTATATTAGTAACGGATTCAGCAAGTTTCCAAGCTCTAATGTTGAAATTACTTCTATATATCCGCCCAACTCTATGAATCCGTTGCTCATATTGAGGATTCATAACAATCGAATCATCAGTACTGTAATAAATTGCCTTTTTCGCAAGTGCAGTATGGAATTTTTATGCGAAGTTTTCTATATACGAGACGATTTGAAAAAGCTAGTTATATTTGAAATTTTATAAATTACAATTAAAATAATTTCATCGCATTTTCAACTCCTACATCATCCCCCAAGCCCATATTATGACAGTGTTTGTTACTTAACTTTACTTAAAAACCTAATCGGTGAAAAAGGAAAAATTTTGCAAACGCGTATATAGGAAGTAGTTATGAATTGAATGCAATAAAAAATTTCATATATTTTTTTTCAAATATTAATTTCATGTTCAAAAACATAAAAATAAATGAATTACAAAACTTACGATATTTATATTTGAGTTTTAAGTAGTATGTTCATATACAAAATTATCACGATAAGATTATAATTGTAGGAAATATAACTAAAAGAAAGAGGAGAATTCATCAGAGGGTCAAGACATTGCATAATTTTGATTACGAAGCGTTTGATCAAAATAACTTGAAATTTGGTTTCCGGACATAAAGCAAAATAAAGCTCTTTTATGTAATTAGTATACTATTTAAAATTTAAAAATTTATTTTATATATATTAAAATATAAATAACGCACTCAAATATTAATTAATGCATACCATTTAACAGTAGCCGATATTCCCAATCAATTGGTATATACCAATATCTTTTCTATCAGATTGATTACCTAATCTGGAAAGGATGTGTATTTTTTCCCCTCGAGACTATACATATAAATTTTCTAACAGATAATATCATCCACCAGATTTAAAAATCCATATTTAATAGGAAATATACACTGAATAATGAGTACTCTGATACCGTGAAATTAATTATTAAAGTAAGGGCGATCGTTTTGACATAAAATAATTACCTTCATCTTCCTGTGTTGACAAACACCGTAGCCAACGAAAGAGATACTCGGAGACACTCCACCGATTTCGGCTGTTTATCAGCCTATCCTGATCACTTTGAAGTTCGACAATTGGTTGAAACCAGCCTATTTTGATCACGTGACAAGAGGGGGAGGTATAGCAGCTTTTCCTTTTCATTGTCTGCAACAAAAACACATATCGAAAGAATGTACTACATGCAGCCTATTTTGATTTTCATTGACTGCAACAAAAACACACATCGAAAGAATGTACTACATGCAATAATGTATTAATTTCATAGTGTCACTAAAAAGTTTTCATCGTGTATTACACAGGTGCACATTTGCGTTTTGTAAATATGCATGTTTCCAGTATTAAAAAAAATAACAGGAATTTGTAATTTTTTAAACAGACATTTTTTAGGATATAACTCCTTTCCTCTGTAAAAATTTTAAAAAACGATTATGAAAATTATCATTGAAATTTCAATGGTAATGATTCTGAAAATCTTTCCTTATCTTCAGAAACCACAGGAGACAAAACAATCAGAAATCAATAAATTTTCGAGATTTACGAAAACGTTTTTGAACGAAAAGGTTGTTTTGTTTCCCAAATTTTCGGAAACAGCGCGTAGTAGTTTTTACCAGAGTATAGTTAAAAGAAGCCTTTACAGCGCTTCACTTTGTAGTGGATTGGCGACTCCTCATAAAGACAGTCGTTTGTTTTGATTGAGATTGTATTGTGAAAATAACATCTGTGCGCGTTCAGCGACATCTATACTCTCTTTTACTTTAATTTTCGAGGAATACATGTGTCCATCGGAATTTGTGGGTTTTCTTTGTTTCGCAGCTTGGTTTTGAGGGTTGCTTAGAGCTGAAATCTGGATTTGGTAAGATAATTTAATATGTTAAACTCAATAAAGTTTATTCTTGTGGCCACGGGCTACTTTATTTAGCTAGTTCGACATCTCGTACGGAAACTTTGGAAGGCGGCGCATCGCTGCAGAAACAGTTCTGAAGTTTTAGAGTCGGGTATCAGCTGTGTGTAAGTTAGTTTCATTTACTCGTCTTATTCAAGGTTATATATTATAGTTTAGTTACGTACATCGCTCGAGTGGGATTATTCAGTTAACTGTGCTCAATCAGAATTCCAATTTTAGTGAAGAAGACTTACCTGCACCATCTTCCCCTTAAGATTTTAAAAGTTGATTTTTAACTTACTTCTTGACTTTATCACTGAGCTAGCTAGGGTTTACTATGCAACGGCTCGTCACAACTGTATTGTTTTAGCCGTTTAACAGTTATTACAAACTGAATTTTTTTTTTTTTTTTAAGGCAACTTGTTCTGGATTATTACGGTAGGCCAGTGATGGCAAATCTGCACGCATACGCGACAAATTATTTGCGGCTCGAAATAAATTAACCAAAATACAATGAAATTAGACAAAATTATACAAAATACACTAATTTAGACTACCCTGGCTTGTGTAAATTTGATTGGCGAAGAAAGTGAAATGCAATTTATCAGTCTAGTTTAATACGGACTCAAAAAAATTATCAAATTCAAAGAAAATTTGTAGACTATCAAAAACAAGACTGCCAAGCATTACATACGCAAAAATGCCGAAGGTAAAATTATGGCAACTTCGCATTCCAGATACGTACAGCTGTTTAAAGAAGCTGGCGTTTACGATTTTCAATTTTCCCATCTACCTCTGCCTACGAGTCATTATTTTTGGAAATAATGAACAGCATGAAAGGAAAAAAAAGTAGAAATCTCTTGTCAAGTGATTCTGTTTTAGCTTGCGTTTTGTTAAAACTAAGTATGAATCTGATATAAATTATTTGGCAGCCAAGATGAAACAACAGAAATCGCATTATTATTATATTTTTAAACTAAAATACCTGTGCGGATGTTACTCATATTTTTTAATCCAACTGACAAAATTTTAATTTAATTTTGATTTATTATTAGTTGGTTGACTAAAAGTTTTGATTGTACGTCATGATCGCGTAAAGTATTTTTTCAAATATTTAGCTGGCGAATGTGAAAAGTTTTGCCATTCTCGCAATAGGAATTTGATAATTAGTAAATTTAAATATTTTTTCCTGGTATTTTTCACATAAAGCGTACTTACAGTGCGTCTCATTAATATAAAGACAGATGTTTTTGAAATTATTTTATTAATTCAGTAAAATAAATTTTATACCTGATATTAAGAAGAATGAAATGAATCTGTTATCGTGGTTTAAATTTAAATAAAATAATTTCGACTCGAATAATAAAAAAATAGAAAATTACGCTGTCTCATAAATATAAAGACAATTTTGAAACTGCTTCATATGCCATTTTTTTTTCGAATGTACGTGTACAGAAATAATGCACAAGCGCGGAAATATGCTTTAAATTACCCAAACGAGCATAGTTGTTTGACTTGTTTCAATTGCAAAGATGCAGCGGAACGTTGAAATTTCTAAAGATGAGATTTGCAAAATACGTGGATTTAAAGATAATGGCTTAACAGTTTCTCAAATATATAAAAAAAACTGGGAGAAGCAGAGCTGCAGTTTATAAAGTTTTATCAAAAACTCACAATTTAAATTAGAGAAAACGATATGGCAGACCGAGAAAGAATAGTGAAAGACACGATCGCAAGATCATGCGACTTGTTTCGTCGCAAAAAATGTCACTCCGACAAATTTCTCAACGAGTTCATGGTATGGTCTCAAAGGACACAGCACATTGTCGTATAAAAGAAAGTAAAAGCAATGTGTGCCGGCAGATGTGCAGATTCCTTTAACTGAAAAAAAAACACAAAAACGGAGGCTACTCTGGGCTAAAGATCATATGCATTGGAAGGACGAATGGATGCCAGTCATTTATTCTGATGAACTCTGCATATCAACTTCAGCTATAGAACTTTGTTGTCTAAAGGGCTTACATTATAGTTTGTGAATTGTCATCTCCACGGGAGAATTTCTCACACTAAGACAATTGTCAAATGCAAATTCTCAACTCTATTACTCAAATGCTGACTTTGTGATGCATGCAACTGTCATTTTTTGTCGTAATGTGCGAAATTTGTATATATTTTAGTTCAGATATACTATTAAATCGAATAGTGCTTCTCTTTTTCATATAAATGTAATATATATATATACTAGCAAGCTACGCCCGCTACGCTGGTCAATTTCTTATAACGAACTTTTAATCCAACAAAATATTGACATTTCATAATTCACTTTTATATTTTAACAGAATAATAAGGCTACTATAATTTGTGACACGTGCTATAGCCAATATACACGCCAGGACACGTCACCCTTATCATTATCTTTTTACCCATGAAGGTTTTGCTATGGTACTCCATTGTGAAATTTGGTAATTTTTCAAATTCAATATTTGAAAAATGGCATAATCATTAGATTTGAAATTTATATCAAGAAAAATACAATTTTTTACCTTTCAAACGCAGTTTACCTAACAATTTTTTGACAAATACTTTTCGAGCTACTATTTTTTTTCAGTAACTTCAAATGTTTCATTTTCCGAGATTAATCTGTGGCAACAATTAGCGAAAAACCCAGTCGTCAGAAATGCATAGTTTTTTATTAAAGAGGCTGTTAGAGCAGGGATTGTCACCACCAATTTGCCACCATCACTTTTGAAATTGGTTCGGTAGTTCTAGAGGTTCTATAGAAATTGTAATTTAGAATGTTTTTAGAACGCTTTTCGCTCATTTCACCCTTTTAAATTTCGAATTTTTTTTATTTCGTTTTTAGAGAGCATTTACATCTTATAAGTAACTACAATGCCAAATTTCAAATTTCTAGCTCCTTCAGTATAAAAAAAAATCGCAATTTTAGAAAGTTTTTCGCTCCTGCACTCCCCCTGGGGTTAGTGACACCGACATAAAATATAGCCTATGCTGGAGCAGGGATTGTCACCATAAATTTGCCACCATCACTTTTGAAATCGGTTCGGTAGTTCTAGAGATTCCATAGAAATTGTAATTTAGAATGTTTTTAGAACGCTTTTCGCTCATTTCACCCTTTTAAATTTCAATTTTTTTTTTTTTTTTTTTTTTTTTTTTTAAAGAGCATTTACATCTTATAAGTAACTACAATGCCAAATTTCAAATTTCTAGCTTCTTCAGTATAAAAAAAAATCGCAATTTTAGAACGTTTTTCGCTCCTGCACCCACCCCCTGGAGTTAGTGACACCGGCATAAAATATAGCCTATGTTGGAGCAGGGGTTGTCACCATCAATTTGCCACCATCACTTTTGAAATCGGTTCGGTAGTTCCAGAGATTCCATAGAAATTGTAATTTAGAATGTTTTTAGAACGCTTTTCGCTCTTTTCACCCTTTTAAATTTCGATTTTTTTTTAATTTTGTTTTTAGAGAGCATTTACATCTTATAAGTAACCACAATGCCAAATTTCAAATTTCTAGCTCCTTCAGTATAAAAAAGATCGCAATTTTAGAACGTTTTTCGCTCCTGCACCCCCCTGGGGTTAGTGACACCGACATAAAATATAGCCTATATTGGAGCAGGGGTTGTCACCATCAATTTGCCACCATCAGTTTTGAAATCGGTTCGGTAGTTCCAGAGATTCCATAGAAACTGTAATTTAGAATGTTTTTAGAACGCTTTTCGCTCATTTCACCCTTTTAAATTTCGATTTTTTTTTTTTTTTTGTTCTTAGAGAGCATTTACATCTTATAAGTAACTACAACGCCAAATTTTAAATTTCTTGCTGCTTCAGTATAGAAAAGATCGCAATTTTAGAACGTTTTTCGCTCCTGCACCCCCCTTGGGGTAGTGGCACCGACATAAAATATAGCCTATGTTGGAGCAGGGGTTGTCAGCATCAATTTGCCACCATCACTTTTGAAATCGGTTCGGTAGTTCCAGAGATTATCCTCTACAAACAAACAAACAAACAAACAAACAAAAGAAAACAATCTTTACTCCTTTATAATATTAGTATATATATATATATATATATATATATATATATATATAAGATGATATTTTAAGCTCATTTTTGAGTTACAACAGACTGAGAAATGTCATCAAAATAACATATATAGGAAAATGTTGAGTCACTTAAATAGTAATGACTAAGTTTTCCATGCACATCGCGTATAAAATTAACTTTGTGAATGTATTAGAAATATTATTATCGTACTGCTATCCAGACCACTACATGCCGATCAGTATGCCAAGATTAACGGGTTGGGTACCCGGCCGCCGGCCTTTCGAAATTCGCCTGATCGCCTCATGGAGATCTACCTGACTAGCACCTTGGTCGCTATGGCTGCAGCGCTATTTAGTGAATCTCTTTAATTACTGTGTTAGCCGGTTCTACACTGTAAACTGGAATGTCTGAAATTTAGACACCTAAGTGTCTGAAACGGACGGTTTAAAAAGAGACACTTGTTTGCATCTGAATTTCAGACATCTGAAATGTGACCATTTTTTACCTGCCAATTGTCGACAATACAACAGCCATTTCTGACCACTTTTTCAGCATTAAACACAGCCATGTTTGACCACATTGAATGTTCAATAAATGTGAAAACATTTTACTTTAAAGCAGGGCTGGGGTTTGTGTCAGAAGCAGAATATTATTGTTCATTTTCTTAGTAGAAAGTAAGTTTCTTTCCTTGAAGTAAGCTTTGAGTTATTTTAACATTTCAATAAAATAGTTTAATAATAAAATGAAAAATAAAGAGTTTTTTTTTTCCTTCTCTGAATGTTTTACATTTTCTTTCAACTATTAACCTTTACAAAAACAAGGCTGGTGTTATGAGCCTTATAGGGAAAAAAAAGATCTTTGAAAAAATAAAGTATATAAAAATTTGTTAAACAACATATATTTTATATCTTGTACTTGGCATGCTGAAATAGTCCAGAGCAATAAAAAAAGAACCAATTAAATTCTAAATTTTATTACAAAAATGAAAACTTCTTGGACAAAATATTTGGCTCTGTCATGGGCCTAACATGGTCCTTATCTACCCATCTATCTCCCCCCCCCCTCCCTTTCCACACGCACACTCACCAACACCAACACCACCAACACTCTTTTTTTTTTTTTTCATTCCACATTATTTTGATTTTTTACTTAGATTATTATTCAATTTGACTTTTTAAAAAATTTTCCAGTTCATATCAGATTAAGTGAACAGATTTGGATTATTTGTTTGTAGTATATTTTCAAAATGGCTGTGTGTCTTGAAATTTATATATGCTATTCAGATGGAACACAGAAAATACATCTGAATGCAGTTTTTGTATTTTGAACAAGTTTTCATAAGGAAATATATATATATATATTTTTAAATCCATTACCATAATATGGAAATACTGAAAATTTATTTATAAAATATTCAGAATTTCACGATGCTTCATTCTGATGCTTTTTTGATTCGTTTTCTTATTCTATGTCCACCCCCTGAGGCAACAATGTTCATAACAGTTTCCATACATAAATTTAATTTTGTTAACATGAAAACATTGACTTCGAAAATATAATCTGTAAGATAATTAACTGATCTGCCACTAAAAATGAAAATTCATATGCAGAATTATATCAATAATACCTGTAGCTGGAAATTGCAAGGGAAGAACTTATTACAATTTAATTTTTTTAGTTATATTACCATGTGGGCAATTTTTTGAATATTCATCAGATTGTAATCACCAGAGCTAATAACCTATCATTAATATAAAATAATATGCAAGAGAAATAACTTCTAGTTTCTATAAACTTGTTTTTCTTTAAAAAAACATTTTTTTATCTTTTTGATGTAAATGCATACGAGTAAACTTTGAAAAAAAAAAAATGAATAAATAAAACAGCAATTTTATGTGCAAAATGTAGTTTTTGCAGTAAATATATAATATTCTAACTTTTTCTAATTTCCATTTTAAATTTGTAACTAACTTTTCTATTTAAAATAATAAAAAAAATCAATATTAAAATTAGTTTTCAAATTCTCCAGTTTTACAAAACCAAAACTTTAAAATTTTGAGCAGTAAATCAAAATAAATATTTAATTTTTTTTTTTTAGAGAGAGAAAATCAAGTTATATCTGGTAAATTGATTTTTAATAAAATTAATTATTAAAAAATGAAAAATTTGAAAAATGATTTTATACATAAAATCACAATTTGTTTCTTTTAACTGTGATTTATATAGTTTGGAGAACATATAGGACATGCAATACAATTAAAATTTACTATCAAATAATATATGGAGACCACCTAAGTTTTTTTAAATTGACATTTTCAAATGTTATTCATTTGTTTTTGCCAAATTCGTTTGCAAAACTCAAATCAGTTTTAATCGGTTCATATCAGGCAAAACCAAATTTTGGGCTAAGTAAGTTTTCCAAACCGAAAATTGCACATATCTAATTATAAAACATAAAAAAAAAAAAAAAAAATTACAATAGATGTTTGATCATTTTACAATTTTTAACCAATATTAAATATTGAGTGGATTGCATATCCTTCATAGCGAACAAACAATTATTATAAAAGTCACTTGAATGTAAAATATAGATTTAACTCCGAAATAAAATGTTATGAAGAATTCAACATAATGATCAAAACGTTAAATTCATTAACACGCCAAACTAAGAAAAAAAGTGTTCTAAATCTAAACACACCATTTCTTCTTCAAAAAAAGATTTTTCAATTTTATGTTATCTTTTTTTATAGACATTTTATACAAAGCATTTTTTTAATGTAATGTTACTAACATTTTTACAGTCATAGCTTATATTCACATGAAAAATATAATTCTGAAACTGTTTAGGACAAAAATATAATATGAAAAACGTTGACGAATTTGCGTGTGAATACATAAGCAATAAAAGCAATACTATGCTTTTATTGTTTATGTAATCAAGCAATAATCAGATTCTTTAGCATACAAAAAAAAAAAAAAAATTCTAACGTGTGGATTTAAAGAATTATTAAACAAATTCGTTAATCTTAAAAATAATATAAATTTAGTTGAAAATCATTAAAAAAAATTACAGAAATTTTGAACCACTGAAAAATATTTATTTGATATAAAAAGATACAAATATGATTAATGAACATTATTCTTATAAAAATAATTTAAATAATAAATAATATAGTAATGTTCCACTGAGAGTTCTATTTGAAAATTTGTAAATATTCGTACAAGAGGATCCTTACCTTTAACTATAAAATGTAAATCCATTTTGTTAACGCGATTACAAATATGCGATTTTTCTTGCCATATTATTTCTTTAAAACTTCAGATGAATATTGAGAATTAAAAAAAATATATATTGAAGACAATTTTATAATATCATTCCATATCAAATGTAATTTCATTTCACATTCCATTATTTTATATTTCACAAGTAGCAGGTTATTCCTCAGAAGCAGGTTGATTCTTTATTAATGATAAATAATTTATTTGCAGAACAAAAATCGAAATTAAAAAAAATTGCACTAGTTATAGATGTGTACACATATGAAACTTTTGCACATAAAATATCAGGAATGACATCGTTGAACAAGCAAAAGTTTGAAAGAACATTTAAAATTTAATAGGCCAATTGAAGTAGACCTACCCCGACAAAGGAAAAAAAAAAAGATTTCTAATTTCTAACGCAGTCACTGACTCATCCTTACGGTTTACAGTATGGTGAGCCCATTAAAACTTTTTATCAGCTTGAAACAGAACATTGTATAGGAAGAAATCAGAAACATTTTTATTTTAATTTGGTATTTTTTGCGTTGCATTTATCGATTATATGAATGTAATTATTACAGTTTTTATATTTTCATACAGAGGGAAAACATTTTGAAATTTAAGTTTTTTTTTATGTTTGATTATTAAAATAATGATAAAATCTACTCTTTCAAACATCTACATAATAATTAAACGCTAAGAGAAAATAAAATAACTAAAATTTTCGTCAGAGAAGACTTTCCAACCCCTCGTAGAAGTCAACTTTTAATTATTCTGTTTTCTTTTGATGTTCATGTATTTCAAATTTATCTTAAACGAAGGGGGCAAAACTCGTACGTAGTTGCAGCCACCCGTACATCCGGTCCGAATTCGTATTGAAGAGCCTGAAAGTTTCAGAAAGTTTATTGTCGTTGAACGTGGAAAAAAAAAAAAAAGATGAGACTACTTTCTAAAACAAGCAAAACGTCTTAAGTCACAAGGAAATTAATTGAAACAGAGTTCAAACGCCTGTTAGTGTATTTCTTGGGTCGCTTTAATTGGGGGCTGATTTTAGATACAAAATTTTGTTTTTTGTACAACCCCGTGCATACTTGCTTTGTAAAACTTCTCTACATTTAGAAGGAAAAGAGAGAAAAAAAAAACTAAATCAAAAGATATCAATTTGTAAAACCTAGTAACTTTTGGGTCAGGAACTGAAAGCAAGAATGTGAACAAAGGGGGCCAATATATTTATGTCATCTTAATTTCAGCTTTTTTCAATATTGTTTCTGTTTTTTTTTTTTTTTTTTTAAGTTTACCTTGTTGAGTGATTTTTGTGAAACATGACATTTTCAAAATGAGAATTTTTTAAAACTGAAAATGCTTTAAAATGTGTATATTAACAATTTTACGTCTGCTTGAATTTATTTTTATCTCTTTCTTGAATGTTTATTATCAAAATAAAAATTACCATTGTAAAATACCATTACTCTGACAGTTTAGTCATTACATTGGTATGCACATGTCATGACATTGATGCTGCTTTTTAACTTTTTAAAAATTTGCATGTTTTCTTCATTTTTAGACATATGGTGTTTGACACTATATATATATATATATATATATATGGCACTTTGGTTTACACATACGTTTGCTAATACACATTTTATAATGGACTATAATATGATACTTTTATATCCGAATTAATGTAGTTATATTTACATATTCATTAATTAATTTAAATGAATTATTCATTACTATAAAGAATGTTTTTGATTAATTGTATTTACAATAATGCCCACGGTGGACAATATCAAATTAACTTCTAATATAATGTATACTTTCTTAAATGCTAATATAATTCATGTATTAATTTTAATAAATGTTCTTCCCTAACCACTATTATCATGTGTATTTAATTTTTAACTTTATATGCAAAAACATATAATACGTAACTAATTAATTTCAATATTTAATTAATATTAATTTTAAGTCCTTAGCATCTTAATTCAAACTAGTTGGAACCCGTCAAAACGTGACGGAAAAAAATACTATAACAATATCAGTAAAATAAGCTTCTTTATTATTTAAGTAGGGCTTCGTATGAAACAGTCTTTCAAATATTTTATTTTAACCCCCCCCCCCATAACTTTTTAACCCCATAACTTTTTATGCAAATCAGTTTGACATTACCACCATATTCCCCACGACAAAAAAAAAAAAAAAAAAGGTCATGGACCTATAAAGTATCATACAAATAGTCCTATCATAAAGTATCATACAAATTTCCTACTTTCATCTCATATTCAGTAAATAAAAGAACATAGTATAAGCACCCCCCCCCCCCTGTGATAATGCAATTGAATGAGCTCCTATGCGCATATGTATTGCATCTGCACAAAGGCACCGTTGAAATTCCACGTTAAAAAAAGTTTTAAAATGTTTAAATTAAAAGTTTTAAAATGTCCTCTTTAATCATTGTTCGTTTCAAATCCATATCTTCTAAAACGCATCCATTGTTTTAAGCTAATCAATTTTTATGTAAAAATGAAGAATTTTTATTAAAAATAATAAATTAATATGCAGATGAGGGAGAATTTTAATGTTTTCAATTGTAATTTATTTGTATGGTTTCTTCTATCCCTTTACATAATCAGGATGATTATTCCTTTTCCATCACAGTCGGTCTCTTATATAGTTAAATATCCAATGGATCTTTAAAAAAATAATAAATAACAGTTCCTAGCATATTTTGATTCAACATATACATCAACGAATTCAACATATAAATTTTATGTTAATCATAAACTAAAAATAGTTTTTTTATTCTTTGGACAGATTTTATATTAGCGCCAAAATACTCTATCTTATGGATAATCTGATCTTATGATTTATCAGGTTTTTATTATTATTTTTTTCACTTTTCATGAAGGTTAGGGATACCTATTTTCAATTGTTGCAACTTTCCAAGGGGCTATTTTACATTATTAAAACAAACGGACGGTCATTGTTGAGATAGAATTGAAAAAATATTTCATGCTTGAAAATTATTTAAAAAGTCGTTAAATTAAGCGGCAGATTTCAAATAAATTTCAATCGAAAGCTAATTTTTTTTTCTAATTGAGGATGTAAGAATTGAAATTGTAAAATGCAGTAAAAAAATTAAATTTTTAGTATTTAGAAGTGATGTAAGCGCGATGAAAGCTAAAGCGATAGTGCCGTTTGTTGTCACAACCGTTATACATTTCTAAATATTGCCACTGTGTTTTGGTTGGCGTCCAAAAGTAGACTACCATTTTTTGACATCGAAAGAAAAATTCACAGTGAAAGAAATAAGACTTTGCCGCTAATAAGGAACTGTTAAATGAACTTATAACAAACCTACCAAAATAATTCCTATAAAATATTAGCCTTACATTGTTTATTCTAGCTAAAAATACAATTATTATTTCAAGTTTTTTTTTCCCCTGAAATTCTTTACTTTTGTGAATTTTTTTATTAAAAAAGGAAATCTTAATAATTTAAATCCTATAATTCCTATAACTAAATCCTATAATTTAAAAAAAGTAATTGGTAACATGTAATCAAGGTATGCAATCAAGATGAAGCAACCAATAAATGCTCCAGTTCTAATCTTTATAACTAAAAATTGAAATATCAGTTAATATTACGCCATGTTGACACAATCATATAAATTTTTCTTTTTAGTTTTATCAATATTAAAATGCATTTCAAGCTAAGCATAACGTCATTTTCACCGGTACAAACTTTTCACACGTACATTTATGCTTAAGCACCATGCATACAAATAAAAATATATTTTGCATTTAATTGTAATGAAAAAAATGGCATCAACCAAGTTATAATGCTTAATGATAAAATGAACCCAAAGGGCAATATTTCCGTGACGTCACAGTAAATATGAATTTTTATTTGCTTATAAAACACACGGATGATAAATATTTTTACCTAAATACTTAAACATTTTAACTATATTTTAACTTACAAATTAAAAAATTCGGCCTAAAAGTCACGTGCTTTTAATATTTAATATTTATTTTTTATGCTCGCAATCATTGAGTTCAGAAAATAAACTCTGTACGCCGCAACAGTGGGCGTTAATCCGATTGCCGACTTTATGACGTCATAAGCAGAAGTAAAATTTTAATTTAATATTACGGCTAATTAATTAAATTTTCGAACAAACGAATGTACGATAACAAATCTGTGACCAAATATCTTTCATTTAAAAAAAGAATGATGTAATTTGATGTAGTAGTTTGTTCTCACGGATTGTCGAAACAAAACGCTTAGCGTTTTAAATATATAGATAATTTAGTATTTAAATTTAAATTTAATTTAATTTTTGTGATGTTGCATTTTTGGCAAAGCTATTTAATAGTGGCTATGTCATTTCTTGATACGTGTATTTTTATGTAGCATTACTCATTAATTATTAATTTTACCACTTTACATCTTATTTTTTAACATAGAATTAATCATTAATACATCCATTTTTACTTTAATGTAATTGGATAATTTATTAATTTAATTTATTTATTATTTAACTAATTATAATCACTTTAGATAGTATATGGTTTCAATTTCAATATTGAATTTCTTCCACTGCTTTTTTTTAATGCATTGCAGATTCACTTTCTTTATCATAGATGGCAGCACCATGGTTTATGTTGCTGTACAATATTCCATTTTAATACATTTTCTAAAACTTATTTTGGCAACATGTTTAATCATCTTCTAAAACTGATATTGGCAACATTTAAAAAGTTTTTTTTTTGCAATTCATTACCTCAGTTTAGTTATCTTCATGTATCTAGTCACTGATGTGCACCAACATCCTTCTTAATCTAATTGTTTTTAGCAATTTACGATTTAATTTCAAGATTTTATCTCTTAATTATGGGTAAGGATTCTTTCCTTTTTAATATTATTTTAATATTGTATTTATTTTTTGAACTTTAAGATTTTTTCACAGGTTTTATTCTTGGTTGAGTGGTAGTCCCAAAATCATATTCTTTAGCAATGTTATGGCTAATATGATGATGAAACCACTCATTTTATTTGTGGTATTTAAGCATTTGGAACTTGATAATTCTGTCTAAATTCCACAAATTCCATTCATTTAATTTCATTCATTCAATTTTTAATTTAATTCTTCTTCTTTTAAATAAGTATTTGATATCTATATTCAGAGTGTTGGGGAACACTTTTGGTGTCAATTAATTATTACTTACTAAATCATAATTTCATAGTTGCTGTTGGTGTTTCGGGAATGTTTCATTGATGGTTATATATATATATACAGGGTGTCTCAAAAGGTCGTTTACAAACTTAACATGCTGGTCTGTCATATCATGATAAACAAGATTTACATAGGAACTTGTGTTCGAAAATGCAAACTGCGACCGCTAGAGGGCGATTTTCATGTCACCGATAATACCAGCCCAAACGTTTACAGCGAAACGTTGTTGACGTGCATGGGCACGTGTACACTTTGGGTTTTCATGCACCCATATGTGCATGTTGTGCAGGTTCAGGCCACCGTCCTGTGTAAAACAGGATTCATCCAAAAACAAAATCCACGATGGAAAATCCGGCTGTGCGTCCCGCTGTTGCAAATACCAGCGTGCGAATGCAACGCGTTGGGGATAATCGTCAACGTACAATGCCTGTACTCTTTGTAAGTGGTAGGGGTGCTGCGTATCCTCACGCAGTATGCGCATAAGGCTGGAACGATGTACACCCAAGACGCGTTCGCTTGCTCGTGGACTTGTTTGCGGGTTTCTGTCAAATTCCAGTAGCACGGTTTCATCTACGACAGGTGTGCGTGTAGTGCGTTCTCGACCGATGTGGCTACGTACTTGGAAAGCTCCTGCTGCACGCAATCTGCGGTGCAATTGTCCAAACAAAACATGATTTGGCTGACGTCTGCTTGGGAAGCGCTCAAGGTAATCCGTACCACGGCTCGTGCATTTCCATCCCCGGCGTCATACACATAATGCATTTCGGTCAATTTTGTGTTACTAAACCGATTCATCCTTTTCCTGCAACGTCCTCGCCTGAAATGATTACGCTTCCCACCCTCCCGTAAGCCTGCGCTCATCGCCCTCTAGCGGTCGCAGTTTGCATTTTCGAACACAAGTTCCTATGTAAATCTTGTTTATCATGATATGACAGACCAGCATGTTAAGTTTGTAAACGACCTTTTGAGACACCCTGTATATATATATACATCCGAAAAAGGTAATTAAAAATACAAGTATAGTTTCAGATGAAGCAATTTTGGGGTAGTCTAAAATAATGATCAGGATTTCATATTACTCTAATTGCAAATATTCTAGAAATTTTGATTTCATATTGAGATGTAAAGCCAACTTTTAGTTTAGTTCATTGTATTCAATAGAGTATATTTGGTTCGTTGTTTTCTGTATTTTTTAATTTTCATATGCTCGAAGATTGTAGGTTACCAATAATACTGCATCAACAAAATTGATATATTTTAGTTCTTCCTGTCAAAAATTAATCAGTCTAAGTAAGGACATTTGATCATATTACTCATATACTCATGCTGTAAAATTATAATGACAAAAAAAAAAAAAAAAAACCGCAAATGTTAAATTTAGAGTGGTTTACTTTGCGCAAAAATATAGCAAAACAGCCGCTGACAGAGAATTTGACATAAATGGATTTCTTGTTTGATACTGGTGTAAACAACAACAACAAAATAACTTAGTAGAGCAAATAAAAGCATGAGAGCTTTCCGTGGTCCCAATTCTCAGAAATTCATAGAAATAGAAAAGAAATTTATGAAATATTTTGAGAAAATTAGTAATGACACAAGTTACACAAAATAGTTGGGCCAACGTTGATTAATCGTTGGCTAATTGTTGTCACACGTTGGCCCCAGTAAGAAATGTGCGCCTTACCGTACCATTGGCCAACGAACCATCTTATACAACAGAAGCTTAACAATAGTTCAATCGATAGTTGATCGGAATCCTTCTCAGATACGCTCCAAATTAGACAGGTCTTTGTACCAACCATTTACCAGCCCTACCATTTCCCCACAAACTGTCAACAAAAGACCAAGAATCTTTGATTTTTGGGGCATCAATCTATATCATCAGAAATACTGAAATTTTTTGGATCAAATTATTTTGAACAAATTTATTTTGAACATTAATTTTTTTAATTAAAATTGTACAACTGCATTAAATAGAGTTATTTCTTGAATTACTCTTGAGTCCCTCCCCCCTCCAAGAAAATTTAAGATTAATAAATACTTAAAAAAAGAAATCCTCGTATTTTTCGCACCCCTTACTTTTAACACTAAAGAAATGGGGGGGGGGGGATACGCAAAATGTGCGAGTTAAATACGATCACTTATAATGCAAGCGAGTTAAATGCGATCACTTATAATACAATAAATCAGGAAAATGACATCATAAATACCTACACATCTTTGATGTTCAGTTGATGTAATTAGCAATTCAAATAATTTATAAATGCTGCTTCTTGAAAATGCCTTCTCGATAATTCTGTTATAAATTTTTCTAGTGCTAGTCTTTTCTATTAATTAGCTTCAAGCTGCTGCTATAACAGGAAACTAAAATCTCCAGACCAGTAAAATGACAAAAATGCCCAGTGACAAAAGTTTTATTTACAAAAATACATACACACTTTTAGTTTGCAATGCATACATATAGCACAGTATAAAAAAATTTACTTTTCAATAATACTGCTTGAAAAGAAAAAAATACATATTGTGGGGTATTTTAAAAGTTTTAAAAGTTTACAATACAAAACATGCCCTGTGACATGACAAAAAAATTACTTTTCTTATATCTTAAAATGATAATTTCACATGTTTCCTGTAAATAAACGCAATATTGCAGAGATATATGCTTCTTTTTATTTTATAGACATGTTTATCTGTAAGTAAAATTTCACAAATCATATTAAATAAAGAAAAAAGAAAGCAGAGACGTGGAATTGTCATATTTCATGCGAATCACCTTTTATGTTTTATGGAATATAATTTACCTCTCTGCCATGCCGTTATTGATTATGAAAAAGCATTTGATTTGGTCTACACATCAACATTAGTTGAATATCTGGAGAAAATTGTTATAGACAAACCTTACATCAATAGCATAAAGAAGATTTACAAGAAAGCAACAGCCACCATCCGTTTGGACAAAGGAAAAGCGAAGAACAAGCTTGGAAGAGGAGTAAGAGAAGGAGACATCATTTCACCTAAGCTTTTTATTGAAGTTTTAGAAAATATTTTTAAAAAGCTGGATTGTCAAAACAAAAGGATTAGAATAAATGGGGAATATTTAAGCCATCTCCGGTTTGCTGATGACATTTTAATTTTCAGCAATAGCCTGAAGAATTGGAAAATATGCTAAAAGATTTGGCAGAAGCTAGCATTAATGTGGGTTTAAAAAAATAAGAAGACTAAGGTGGTGCTCAATTCATTTGCATCTAAAAAGATAATCGTCTACAACAACACCGAGATTAAAGAAGTGCAAAGTTATGTGTACCTTGGACAAGAAATATCATCGGACAACAGTATCATGAATGAAATCAATAGAAGAATAAGTAATGGATGGAGTGCTTTCGGGAAAAACAATATTATTCTGAAGAGTTAATATGCCTCTGTTTGAAAAGAAAGGTATTTAACCAATGTGTTTTGCCTGCACTAACTTATGGAGCAGAAACATGGACGTTAACAAAACGGATGGTACAAAGATTACAAACAAAACAACGAATTGCGAAAAGCTTTATGCTAGGCATAACTAAAATACACAGAAATAGAATAACCTGGATAAGAAGTCAGACGAAAGTTTTTGACATCATTGAGAGAATTAAACGACTAAAATGGAAATGGGCTGGGCACATTGCAAGAAGACAATAGATGGAGCACAAAACAGTGGTACCCCAGAAATGTAAAACGACCAAGAAGACGACTTCAAGTAAGAAGGGGTGACGAAATCAGAAAAGTGGCCGGTGTTAATGAAAAAAAACTTGGGGGAAACCTACATTCAGCAGTGGATTAACGGATTGAAAACGGTTGTTGTTGTTTTTGATGAAGATATCTTATGATATTCATATGTTATTTCTTTGGTGTCGCCCTGTGTATTTTACGGATTTCTTTGAAAATAGACAAATGACTGCCATCTTCATCGTTTACATTAACCCCTTGATGGGCGGTGGGATATATATATCAAACTTCATTTTAATACCAAAATGTGACTATGGTGCCAGAATTTTGGAATAAAATTTTGCTTTTACAATATACGTGAAGAAAACCTTTACTTATTATAAAATAAATTTGTTTGTAAATCTTGATGTCATTGAATCATTTCAGCATTTTAGTAACAGAAGTACTTTGACCCTGAAAGGGTTAACAACCATTGTGTCCTGAAAGAAATTTTAATTGACAGAAAGACATTTCTAAGCACAGATTTTAAAAATAGGTTGATTTGAAATTATTATTTTTAGAAATATAATAAAAAAGCAAATAATTATATGAAAAAAAAAAAAACACCGTACTCGTATATTTCTCATATATACTCATATATTTTCACGTTTAACAGGGTCCTATGTAAAATAGTAATTTTTTTCAGTGTGTTTAGACCATTCTTTTGCTTTTAAAGAACATATTTTCTGATATTAACTGGATTCGGTGGGAGGGAACGGGTAGAGAATAATGAACATATATAGTCCACTTTACCACTACTATCGTTTACTCATGCATTCAGCTATATGAGGGAAAGAAGATTCAGAATGCAGTTTCACCCTCTGATACAGTGTGTGTGTGTGAGCATTTATTTTTACGCCCCCCTCCCCCTCAATAGAGTCAATTTTTTTTTCTGTAAAATATTTTACTTGTTTTAATATCATTTAGGATTTATGTTTACTACCTCTCTGATTGATATTTTTTTGAAGAATGTTTAAATGTGTTATACAAAGTCATAAACATAAGTTTATTAATCAAAATTTACTGTATTGCAATTATATCAATTTGATTTGTTTTATATGAAGCGCTCATAACACCATGGTAGATTTACATACGTTAATATATGATAAATAAAGTGAAACATATGTAAAAACTACGACGGTATTATGAGATTGCTATGTTGAAAAAAAATTCAAATTGATATAATTGAAACACATTAAAATTTGGTAAATAAATCTATGTTTCTGATTTTGTATAACACATGTAAGCAATCTTCAAACAAAAATCAATCAGAAAGGCAATAAATATAGATCCTTAATTATATTATAACAATCGAAACAACTTGGGAAAAAGAGAACCCATTTTCAACCTATTGTAGTGGGGCAGGGGCAAAAATCAATGCATATCAACACTCCTTTATTATTGTTATTGTTTAATAAAGACATTAATGATGAAAACTCATTTATATTAAACTTAGGAGCCTCAACTAAGGTAACATGGCAATAGATTTAGCCTGCATTAAGATTTTGAACCTTAAATGGATTTAGTATGCAAGCTGAAATAAGACAAAACCAATCAGGGAATCGTATCGAAAAACCGTGATTTTCACTATGTCTTTTGACAGATTTTAGCGTTAGTGGTAATACATTTTACCTAATCTGCTTTCTGCGACAAGCTTTTAACCTTTTATCGAACAACACTTTAAAATACCTTATTAAGTTTATCTAACGGAACTACTTCTTAACGTGATAAGAAGTTTCTTAGAGGGAAAGAAGATTCATGGTTTATTCGATCTACATTTCAATTCAAAATTCTCACGCTTCTAAATTTTGAACATGAAGCTTGTAAAATATGAAAAGCTGAACTTATTTTGTGTTTAGTTAATTAGAATTTTCTCTTTCTTTTAATTTGCATATGTATACTTAGGACAAAACCGAAATATTTAACACAGTAGGGTCATTCTTCCAGAAACTGTACAAAACGATCGATGTCATGAAATAGTTACTAAAAAAGTAATGGCAATTGGAAATACGTAATAATGGATATATAGTGTCGTATAAGCATACAATACATGCAATTAATCAAATATACATACTTTTTATATTTTTTTCATAAAAATATTATGTTTATATTATATAACAAATCTGATCCGGTCTTGTCACAGCCTTATTCTGTACAACTTATTGAGTCTATAAAATTGATTAACCTTTTTTCATGATACGTAATTAGTTTGCCTTTCAATGATTTTTAAAATTAATCTCAAATTAAATTTTAAAGGTTGATGAAATTGTAAAGAGGAATTAAAATAATCCATTTTACTTAGAAAACAATTTGAAATTTCAAAAGGAAAAACAATGAAAAACAATGTTTTGTGAAATTTTATATGACCATGCCATTTGTTAGTTTGAAAGCTATACTATCCTTTGGCAACCTTCAATCGAGGTAAAAATGAAGGTAATCTTTTGAAAAACCCAATTGAAGATAAGTATAAAGGGTGAATAACTGCGATGAATAACTGCCATCTAACTATCTGTGACAATCATCGTTTTTCTTCCCATCTCTTCATTTGGTTTGATGTTTAAAAATGCTGTTCACCTTTACTGAAAAATTTCACTTTTTCAGTTGTGTCACTTTTAAAATAAGTGTGCGATTTGTTAACATCATATTTTAAAATGGCTCCGATTTTTTTTCTTTATCAGTTATGCAATTCAGAAAAAAGTCTTTCCTTGCATATCCACGGATATTATCCACACAACTATGCATTTTCTTTCAATCCGAAGTTTTATTTAGAAGCATGTTTCTCCAAAAGAAACTGAAAACTGACTTTAGATGGCATTGCTAGACTTATAATTGGGAGATCTATATATGCAGATTTTCTCTCCTTTCCTTTCCGGTTTCAAGCAGCATGCGATGTAGAAAGTCTGCTTATCAAATGAGTCTGTGGGATAAACATAGTTGGACATACCGCTGGTTAATGAACCAGTAACGGAAGAGATTTTGAATCCCTGCAAGAAGTGAATCTAATCACAACACTGGCCAATCATGCAATGCACTTCCAGTTATAATGAAGTGCTGTGAATGACGAAAATTCCTGAGTAATAGGTGTAGTACAACGCAAAAACTATGACTCGAAACTCATTCATTAACGAAAAGGTGGAAATGCCTTGTAATAATTTCATGAATGCAGCAAAATGGATAACTTTTTCGGAAAGGAACTATAGAGTAGATGTTACACTTGCGATGCTTTTCAGTATAATACTAGGTGATTTGTGATGATATGTAATATTAAATAGTAATTATTTTAAATGAAATTTATGACATTCACTAAATTAAAGCCGGTCCTGCATAAGATGATAAATAAACAAAAATAAATTAAATCAGACAAAATTTTTTTAGAGCAATATTTCTTCAATGCACTGTAGGAAATTGTAGATTTTTCAATAGGTGAATTTTAATTATAATAGTCTTGTACTTAAAGTTTGGTACAGAAACAGTATCATATGTGTTTATCGAGCCTTTTATTCAAATTTCGATCAAGCGGTCTGAGATCACTCACAGTAGCTATGCGACAATTTCTGCCATAGCTAGTTTTAGGTCCAGTGTCACCAAAAGCGAGACAGTGGCTTCTAAATCGGATATAAAAATACAGTAAACCCCATTAAAACCAAACCTGTCTCTAACGGAATCCTGTCTTAAACATAAACATTTTACTGTCGCTACGATAGGAATAACATACAATTATACATGCTAAGACGAAAGATTGTTTTAAAGGGGATTCTTCTCCTTTCGGCTTAGCAGGATTTATCATCACTACATAGTATAAAACAAAGTCGCTTTTTCTGTCCCTATATCCCTATGTACGCTTAAATCTTTAAAACTACGCAACGGATTTTGATGCGGTTTTTTTTAATAGATAGAGTGATTTAAGAGGAAGGTTTATATGTAGAACACGACGTTCTACGTAGATTAGTTATTGAATTATGATAGAAAGTTTTGTTATTTTGGCCGAAAAGGTTACCATTGCTATTTTTTTGGCGATCATTATTGTTGCAGAAAGAAATGAAAAGGCTATACATCTCCAAAAATAAAAGAAAAACTGTGTTAAATTAATTTTAAAAAAAAAGAAAAAGAAAGAAAAAAGAGTTTTGATGAGAGAATATTATAAAACGAAAATATTTAATTTAAACATGATTGGGAATGTTCGCAATGCTTAAAAAATTATTCAAGGGGCAAGATTGCTATCGAAACAATATTTCGCGATTTATCTTTTGTTTTTGGCGATTTTGATTTTACTTTTGATCCTAAACAATTTGATTTTAAGCCAAAAGGTGTCTTTTTTTTTTTTTTTTTTTTTTTTTTTTTTGATGCAGAAAGAATTGAAATGGCAGCTGGAAAAATAAAAGAAAAAGCTGTTATTAATTTTATTTAAAAAAAAAGAAAGGAATTATAGGGGGAAATTCGAAAATCAGGTGATATTTTTTTTTATCAAATATTAGCTTTTTCAGTATTTGATTCGGATTATGAAAGATTAGCCTTCTGAAAAAGTTCTACTGGACGGATTTTGATGAGAATTGTATTGTTAGTCAGATGCTATTTCAGGAATGGTTTTAATGTACTACATATTGTTCTACGCTGCTTAGTCAAACAGTTGTGTGATTAGCTTTTTCAGTATTTGATTCGGATTATGAAAGATTAGCCTTCTGAAAAAGTTCTACTGGACGGATTTTGATGAGAATTGTATTGTTAATCAGATGCTATTTCAGGAATGGTTTTAATGTACTACATATTGTTCTACGCTGCTTAGTCAAACAGTTGTGTGAAGGTTATACAGTCAGGAGAACCCGATTCCGAAAGATTAGCCTTTTTGAAAGTTTTTACTGGGCGTATTTTTTGCGACTTGCATTGTTAAGTAGATAATTTGTAAGGATGGTTTTAGTATATTTTATATTGTTCTGTTTTAGAATTACGTGGAAAAGTTCTATAATCAGATGAACCCGATTATAAAAGATTAGCCTTTATAAAAACTTCTACTGAATGGATTTTGTTAATTAGTTTGCATTGTTAGTTCGATAATTTTTAGTGATGGTTTTAGTATATTGCATATAGTTTTATCATTCTTTAGCAAACCTTAACTGTAAATGACCAAATAAAAGAGTTGGTCCTTAACAGCTAAAATTTTGACTGCACATTAGAAAATATAATAGCGCAATCACGTCATTTTTCAGTAATGTGGAAGGATATTCCAGGTAAATATACAGATTGCTTTCAAATACAAGGTCAAATTAAACGATATATTTTGTTTGCTTCAAGGTTCATTTGTAGAAACTGACCAGCGCAGCGGGCGTAGCTTGCTAGTACTAAATAAACACAACAATCTCATAACAGTAAAACCTGTATAAACGGAATCGCTTGGGAATGAAACACAATTCGACTTTAGAAGGTATACAATTCTAAGTATATTCTTAACGTAGGGGCAATGATATTTTTATGTTTAAAACAGAATTCCGTTATAAACAGGTTACTGTTTACGAAAGGTTTATTGAATAAAGTACAGTAAAACTTATAAAAACAGAATCGCTAGGAGCCGCAAAATATTTCTTTTAGACAGGTTTCTGTCTAAACAGGTTAGATTTGAAGAGTATTCCTTTGGAAAAGAGTATAAATATTTCCTGTTATATAGAGGTTCTGTCTTCACAGGTTTTACTGTGTTAAGTTCCACTCGATGCAGACTAATGAATAGCATGATACTAAAATAAATTTAAAAGAATTTGAGCATCATGAAAAATCGGGACTTTTGGCATCCCGCGCGGCAATGGTTACATGGGACAGGTCTCAGAGCCCCTGAAAGTTAGGACATCCCGCGTAAATCGTGACACTACTAGTCGTGACACTACTGGCAATACTAGTCGCAGCAGTTATGGGTTAAATAAGGCGAAGAAAGCTATTTGTGAAAAAGTGGTGGCAACTTGCCGTCTGGCATGCGGGTTAATGGGCCCTGACATATAATATTTAGGTTCACTGCAATTACATTAGATTAATTTTAACACGATTATCATAATTGGTAAATAAATAATACGAGTTGTAATTATACAACTGGGTGAAAAATGTCCAGGCCAGGATTCAAACCATGGGCCTCTTTGTTGAAGCTGCCAATGCTCTGCCCACCTAGCTATCTTGGAATAATCTGGAGGTAATGAAAAAATCGCAGGTAATGAAACTCTAGCAAATTCTGGCTACGTAATTACACTAGATTATTTTTAACACAATTATTCTAATTGGTAAATAAGTTATGAGTTGTAATTTTAAAACTGTGCGAAAAATGTCCAGTCCAGGATTCGAACCAGGGATCTCTTGGCTGAAGCTGGGTGAATTAAGTCCTTCAGATTTATCCAGGATAGCTCAGTTGACAGAGCATTTGTAGCATCAGCCAACAGGTCCCTGGTTTGAATCCTGGCCTGGACATTTTTTGCCCAGATGAAAAATTACAACTCATATCACTGCAATTGTTAAACATACCATTTTTGGCGGCCAAAATTGGGTATGTTTTATATTTTTACTATACTTTTAAATATTTATCTCTTTTTAGGGTTTTTATCTATTTTATTATTTAATATTTTATCTATTTTATTATTACTGAAAAAGTAAAAACGGAATCATTATAAGATCACTCGTGTGTCAATCTGTTCGTTTGTAACAGCCGTTTTTCTCGAAAACGATGGAACGCGGAAAGTTCAAACTTGGCAGAGTTATAAAGGCTATTGGACCCCCATATTTATAGATTATTAGCCGTTCAGAAATATTTTTTGGAAAAATTTAGGGGGGCTAATTAAGTTACTTGATTTTTTAATCGTGTGGGGTATCGTTCGAAAGATCTCGTAACACCGAACACAAAAAAAATATATATATAATTGTTTTAATTTTAGGTATTATATTTTCAGACATATCGTCAAAAATGTACTGTAAAAATAGCCCCCCCCCCCTCTAATCCCGAATCTACTCAAACTAAAATTATGAAAAAATTAGAGGTAGTAGGAGTTTATTTAAACCTTGCAGGAAAACTATAGAGATTTTCCTATCACTGTAAAAAATGACCAATGTTTCTAATTTTTTGAAAATATACTATAACCACGAACGAAAATATAATGTAATCTTCTGAGTTATCCAAAATTCCGAATAGCGTGTTCCATTGTCTTTTGAATCTTCTGAAACCAATACATTTCCAAAATTAAAAAAAATATTTATAAAAACAAAGTATTTTTTGCTGCCCGTATATTTCAGAAACGTTTCCGAAGGGTTTTTATAGTGTATTAATTAGTGTCGTCAGCCTGGAATACCTGTTTTTTGAATGCTATCCATTCTCAAGTAAACATTTTCATGGTCAAAAAATATGTTTAACAGAAAAACATGCAAAATGAACAGCGTTAACAATAACATTAAAATTAAGATTATTTCTTTACTCTTTCATGTATAAATTAACTTATGCGGCTGAAAACGTTTACTTGAAGATTGGTGACATTCGAAAAACAGGTATTCCAGGCTGAGGACACTAATTAATACACTATAAAAACCCTTCGGAAACGTTTCTGAAAAATACAGGCAGCGAAAAATACTTTGTTTTTATAAATAATTCTTTAAATTTTGGAAATGTATTTGTTTCTGGGGATTCAAAATACAATGGAACACGCTATTCGGAATTTCGCATAACTCAGAAGATTATATTATATTTTAGTTCGTGGTTATAGTATATTTTCATAAAATAAGAAACATTGGTCATTTTTTATAGTGTAGGTCACGTAGTTTTTCAGAAAATCTCATTTTTCATTACACACAAACATTATTTTGCGGGTGCTCAGCGGGGAAGTTGACGGGTGCTCGGGGTACCTATCGACGCGGGATCTCTAAGGATTGTCCATAAAGATTTTCGAATAAATTTGTCGGTAATTAGCCGAGATATTATTTAAGTACGGAACCGTTTGAGCACGAGTAAAACTCGAACTTGACAGATTATTTTCCACATAGAGCGATTTAAGGCATCATTTTTTTTAAATATATGTTTATGTTAGGATTATAATAAACATTAAAACAAATTAGCACCCCAATTCGTTCATACAAAAACAAGAAACAAAAAGAAATTTTTCATTTACACGATAAAAAAATTTGTTATGTTATATTGGTATATATTTATATAAATTATAACATCAATCAATAAATTATCTATCGTTAGTGTCCATAACTAGTTTACTGTAGTATGAATTGTCATTTTTAATGCTCATTACATAACTGCAACTTTTCGTTTTTTTTCAAGACCAATAAACATACAACCAGAAAATTTGTTTAATAAATTATGTCTTGTTTCTATGCGATACTTATTTCATTTTATTTATTAAGTAAAATTTCTGGTTTAAAAAATATTTATTTAACTTGGAAAAAAACACCAGAAGGGTGTCAGCTATGTTATTATATGTTATATATTTAGCCTTTTTAATCCATTGAGTGTGATGGGATGTTATATATCCCACTTAATTTTAATTCTGAAATTCCCCAGTGGAACAAGAATTTTGAAAAAAAAAATTGCTTTTATATTGTACGCGACGAAAAGCTTTTACTTATTTAATTGTTTTAATTGTAAATTCTGGTATCATTAAATCATTTCAACATTTTCGCAACATAAATACATTGTTCCTGAAAGGATTAAATAATTTTTTATTGTTAGTTAGTGTCTGTTTTATAATGTATTTTTAAATTTACATGACTATCACACAGGCCAGTTTTATAGTCTTATTGACCATAGTCCCTTGTAAAGTTCCCCGAACGCATTAAGACTGTCCTGATCATAGCAAATATTAGAGTTCATAAACTGTGGTGCATTTTAAAATCCAAGCAAATGCAGATGTGATTGAAATGGAAATACTATTGCAATATGAAATGTTTTGAAAAGGTTACCCGCTGAATTTTTAATTTCCTAATCATGTACTTTGCCCCTGAAAGGGTTAAATAATTTCTTATTGATATGTTAGTGCCTGTTTTATAATGTATTTTAAAATTTACACGACTATCACACAGGTCAGTTTCATAGTCTTATTGACCATAGTCCCTTGTAAAGTGCCCCGAATGCATTAAGACTGTCCGGATCATAAATACAGGTTTTTTTTTTTTAAACTGACATTGTTCAGAGCCGTCTGTAGCTCGTTCTAATAACTGGATTGACACAAAATTTTGTGAATGGACTAAGAAAACCATGGGAAAAAAGATTCCAAAAAAAAAAAAAAAAAAAGTTCCAATCACCACCGATAGGGGGAAATGTGGCGCTGTGGTCATTTATGCAACTGGGAATTAGCATAAAATACGGGCAAAAAATGAAAATGCAAATTTTTACTTACGCAAGCGACAGTAGCGCCAATAGTTTAAGTTATAAATGCATGCGAAAAACACCGAGAAACAATTTCAGCTCAGGTTGAAAATGAATCTCACGTTACCGCAGCGCGCGTTACTTGTGAAGTTCTTATATTGTAACCAGTACAATGCACCAGCCGCTCTTCGTTTACTTAGAACACGCCATAAACTGCGCAAAGGACCTTTATCCGTTAATGTATTGAAAACAATGATTCTGAAATTCGAAGAAACAGGCTCGCTAGCAGTACGGTCAGGCAGAGGACGTAAACCGGTGGCAGAAAAAGTGATAATGAATGTTTCAACTGCGATCAACGAAACTGAAAGTGTAAATGATGAATAAAACGTGGCATTTTATCCAAATTATTAATTTTGTCTGTTTCTGATGGTTTTTTTTTTCAATGTACAGCGCCACATTTCCCCCTATCGGCGGTGATTGGAACTAATTTTTTTTTGTTGGAATCTTTTTTCCCATGGTTTTTTTAGTCCATTCACAAAATTTTGTGTCAATCCAGTTATTAGAACGAGCTACAGACGGCTCTGATTAGTGTCAGTTAAAAAAAAAAACACCCTGTATTAGAGTTTAAAAACTGTGGTGCATTTTAAAATTTAAGCAAATCAGATGTGATTGAAATGGAAATACTGCTGCAATATGAAATGTTTTGAAAAGGGTCACCCGCTGAATTTCTAATTTCCTAATGAAGTCTTTCCCCCTGACATCAGGTCAAAAGCATGCTCTCATGAATTACTTTACTTAAACTTGATGAACGGACTGCATTTAAATTCCTTAAACTATCATTTAACTTCATTACAGGCAAGACTGCAAGCAAATCTGATTTTAAGCTGAGTTTATAAGAAGACCTAATGGGAAAGAGTCGTAAACTATTTTACGACTGGCGGACAAGAAAGTTACTTACTGAGGAAGCTTTTTTAGGTGATAAGATTAGTGATAATTAATTGAGATTCAAGGAAGCGTTTTGTGGAAAGTTTGGATAGTGCTTGGAAACTCTCTCTCTGCATTTCATCACTTAAGATTAGGAAAAAGTTGTATTTGTAATTTAATTATCTAAAAGCGGTGTTGTTTTTGAAATTTCTGAAAAAGATGTTGGTTTTTATATTCATTTAATTAGTCGTAATTAATTAAATTGATACAAAATTACGTAACATAGCGAATAATCGGCAAGCTTCTTTTCCTAATTAAGCAAACCACAGAATTGTTTATTTAACTTTTTTTTTGTTGCCTTCTTAAAATCTTTGTAATGGGTTGACGAAATTATGCACCGCAAAATCTATAGAAGATTAGTTATATCAGAACAACTCCAGTTAAGGAATTTATATGAATGATGACTAAACTAAAAAACAAGATTAAAATTAATTCATGAGGAAGAATCAAAACTAATTTATCTCAAATAGTAGGTATGAAATCGTAATTTTTAACTTTCAGCACATTTTTTGATGATAATATTCTAATTAATTCTTAACAAGCAAAATTTAATAGTCTGATCAATTTTTATCAGTACATACGTTCAACTTATACATGGGGTACCCACTTTTAAATCTTTAGACGCAAACGTAGTTTTCCAGCTACAAAAATAAGGTTAAAGATAATAAATAAGGTGGTTAAAGTTTTATTAATAAATAAATTTATTAGTAATTAATAACAAATCTATTAATAAATAAAGTTTTATTTATTTGTAAAAAAATAAGGATATTAAAGTTTTATTTGTTTTATTTTAGAACTGGTTTGTGGGTTATTTTAATGCTTATTATATATTATATACTTATATTTTTTAAATAGTTGCATATTTTTAGTTAATACTTTTCAATAATATATTTTAAAATTTACATGAATACCGCAAGGGCCATGGAGTAAAATATTTATATCTGATTTTATTTTTTCCGAAAAATATTTATATATTTTTCGGAAAAGGTTATTTAGATTTTCGTATGAACCCTCACCCTAGATCCTATAATTTACATTTGATGAAAATGTAAATTATGTTTATTTTCATATTTATATAATTAATTTTAATTATATATTTTATTTTATTTTATATAATTTATTTTAATTAT
This sequence comes from Maratus michaelseni, assembly GCA_963931845.1. NCBI lineage: Eukaryota > Metazoa > Arthropoda > Arachnida > Araneae > Salticidae > Maratus > Maratus michaelseni. The sequence goes on from OZ007599.1 coordinate 224,325,940, forward strand.
TGATTTATATAATTAATATGATTTCACATAATAACGTATTAAAAAAAGCTCCATACATTTTACGACAGAAATCGACCGGGTTATGAAAAATATAAATTTACTGAAATTAAGACATTTTCAGCACTAGAAAAGCATTGTTTCGGATAAGTTCAATGATGAATTTGGATGTGATTTAATAGCATAACATCCAGAGGCTACTATTAGACTACTACAAATATTTTTAATAACCACTAATTAGAAAGAGTTAATATGCAGGCCCTTATTTTCGCATAGGCAAAACGGGACTTTGCCCAGGGGCCTCGGACCTCAATGGACCCCCCAAATCCATATAATAAATTATAAAATATTTACTTTTTTTTTTCTAATTCCAACTCTTCCATAAGTTGAAGTTATTAAATTCATTTTAAAGTAATATAACAAGTTGCTAAAGTTATATAAAAGAGTTTTGTTCTGTACTAAGAAAAAAAAAGTATTTTTATTAATTAAGGCACTTAATTTAGAATTGAAAGATCTAAGGATTTTCTTCTATTTAAAATCCAAAGTGCAAAAATATTGTTTATGCATTACACATACACGTATGACTGACCATCAGTTCTATTTGAATAATGTTGCAATGATTAGAATACCCCCCCCCCCTAATTTATATTTGCTCAGGGCCCCAATTAGTCTTGATCGCGGGGCCTGTTAATGTGTATGTATGCTATAAAAACTTGTGTTGAGAAAAGTGTGATTTTATTTTTATTGGTAATCATCACTTTTCACCAAAACCATCACTTTTGTCACTTTTTATCCTTTTTTTTTTTTTTTTTTTTTTTTTTTGCGAAAGGAAATCTTGCTTATAGCTAATCACAGAATTTATCTTAGCTGATGGGTCATTCTTCCAGAAATATACAAAACGATGTCAGATTTATTAAAAAAATAATCGCAATTGGAAATATTTGATAATAGAAAGGGGATGCAGTATAACCATACAATACATGCAATCAATCAAGTAAAATATATTATTTTTTCTTTAAGTTTTGTGCCCACAGATACAAATGAGCTTCGTGGACTTTCACACCTCTAATATGTATAACTTATCGAATCTGTAAATTTGGTCATTTTTCGTAATAAATAATTTAATTTTAATTCAGTGCTTTAAAACTAATCTAAAATCAAAGATAATATTGAGTATTTATAGTTTTATTTGATAAACAGCTAATGTCACCATAAATTGATTCATATCCATGGACAGAAAATTAACAGAGGCTAAAGAGCGCAACAAAAAGCAATTGAATACTTCAGTTTGAAAAGTAAGCTTGTTAGCCACTTTTTGTGTAGCAATAAGCTGCAAACCTGCATAACAGCAGCAACAACAAAAATATCTTTAATTAACCACAAAATAATAATAATAATAATAATAATAATAATAATAATAATAATAACGATCACGCCATTAGATCCTTCGTCAAGATAGTGGTTGTAAGATTATAAAATAGTAAAATTAAACAGAATATCATATAATATCAATTGCACAAAATTTAATTCAGCAGTTCGTTAGGAGAATCATTCAACTCGGTCTAATATTTTTTGTCGTATAAATAATTTTATGAACAACAAAAAAAAATCAGGCCAGCGGAAATAATTTCCGTAAACATGATGGTTACGATATTTAAGAAATGAAAAAAGTGGAATTTTAATAAAATCTTTTTCACGTTCTATAGGAAAATGCTGCCATAATGTTAGATAACTTCGATACGATATAAAAGTACTTTTTATACCATTTATTTTTTTTTCTTTCAGAAAATTTAGCACTGAAAATGTACGCCTCTGACAGATTGACCCTAGAATTAAATCAATAAAAACTATTTTAAGTAATGAGAAAAAAAAATCTTGACTGTAATTTTGAGAGCAATTAACTTCTCCTTTTATCAGATACTTTTGGGTAGAAGCTGCTTTTCTTCGACAAAACCATTCAACCCTTCATCAAGTGAAGTAGTACCTACCTCGGCTCATGCAAACAGTCCAAAGACATACTCATTTTCTTCTATAGAGGGTGATGTTCACATATTTTTGTAACGATTTTGACTTTCTGCGTTATATAGATTTAAATGAAAAATAAAAATAAAACCTCTATGGCATCAATTCGGAATAGTGTATGGTTATCGCTTGCATCATTAAAAATATTCTTTGCTTTAAAATGTCGCTGGAAAATAAGCAATGAATCGAAGGCTATATTTATTTGCGTTTTACGAAGGGAGATAATCTTATTCGATTATTTTTAAAAAGGTGAGAAAAACATGGTTTTAATATTTCTACGCGTTATATAAGTGACATAATTAATAAAAAGATAAAGAAATGTCAAAGTTTACATTTAACTGAGAAAAGGGTAAAAAATGAGAACCTAACAAAAGTACGTTTACCATTATATCTAAAATCGCATCTCATGTTTTAAAAGAAAATCCATCGCAAAATATTTTACTATAGGAGCTGTACAAAAAATTATAAAATCTGATTTAAAGCTAATCAAAGAAAAAAAAAATGTGCACCGCCTATTGCGAAAACATGTCTCTCAGCTTAAGACTATATGTTATATAAAAATTATTTAGCATGTGAAAAATGGAATACAATTGATGAGATACGTGTCTCCCATATGGATTACTGTGCATTTGGACTTTTAAAACAAGCTGAATCTCAAAACATGGACTCTGGAAGATTGTGGTCGAGGAGTGGAACGAAATCTATCCAGATATATTTTAAGAAAAGCCAAATATATTTAAGAAATCTTATGAAGATGCTAGTTCAACAAAAGGGTTGTCAGATTGAATGTATTAGAAAATAAAATTCTTATCTTTGTTTATATATTTCTTTTTCGAAAATCGTTACAAAAATGTGTGCACGAACATTTTATAAATGTTAGAAAATTTGTATGTATAAACTCAATGTAAATGTTTTTTTTTTGTTTTTAAGATAATTTTTAAACCATCAAACTTCGTTTATTTTCCGTATGCTTAAACTTTCTTATAGGAGTTTATGAGAATTTCAAATTAGGTTTAATGCATATACTTCTTGTATAACTTTCAAGATCGGTTGATAACGTTAGTTTTTTTCCCCCCACGATGCATTTTTATCATTTATAAACATTAAACTGACTAAAATTGGGTGGAAGAAAGGACTGGATGACAGAACAACTTAAGGCTTCTAAATTCAAATCCCCACACATACTTTTTGACAGTTTTAGTCATTTTCCATAAATGCACGAAATTTGCATTAATCTTATTATATATATCATGAAATCGAACAACCTTTCACTTGTTTTCTATAAAAGCAAAGATTATTCCAAAAAATGTTCTCAAAATTAGCATTTTATGACGATTTTCAAAACACGACATATAGCGAAAGGCGGTACAGCAATTAATTATAATTTAAGATGTAATACATTTATAGAAAATGAAAAACAATGTCCGATTCCAAGGCACTTCACTAGTAAGATCTGTAAATTCCATTGCTTTTTGTGTAAAAATGATTCCCAGAAATGTACCAGAAAGATTCGCCTTGTTGAGCGGGGAAAAAGAAAAAAGTTATTGAATCCAAAGTGGCAAATTTCTGATTTATTCCTGAAATCACTTTTATTCATAAGCGCATCAGATTTGCAGGTATTCTCATTCAGATACCAGGAAATCGAGAAGCGTGTCCCATTTTTTATGATGGCAAAGAATATTTCAGAAAATGGTGTCAAAGTGGTTGTTTTGAACTGATTATCGAGACTGTATTCTGGAAAAACCTGGTATTGGAGGGAGGGATTTTATTAAGCATTGGATATTTTGGCCCTATATCTATAGGAGGGATGTCTGCAGGGAGGGATTTTAAAGAGAAAATGGCCCGAATTACAATCTCGTACAAGGAAAACATTGCAAAACTTATGCAGTCAGTCCTCTTAAACGGTGCTGGTATCGAACCGGGAACATCGGCCCAAACTTCTCATTTTGCAGCCAGTATACTAAACACTGTGTTGAGTGGGCTCTTTTAATCCCCTTTCTATTGGAGAACAACTAGTTGCAACTCTAAATGTAATAGATTCATAATAAACCTAAAATGCTAAACGATTCCAAATGACTTTAATATCCTTAATTGCAAATTCCATGCTTCTACGTATAAAATTGTGTCTGTGAATGTGTCAGAAATTTACGCGTTGTTGAGTGGACAAAAATAACTTTTTGAGAACAGCTTTAAAGAATGTCTCGTCACTATACCTACCGCGGTTCTTAATTGATATATATACACGAACTTGCTGGTTTGGGGCATGTAAGAGATTCATGTTGCATCGAGAGGTACTCTTGAAAACAGTAGCAAGAGGCATAACTTTTGTAGAGTTCCTTTCCACAAATAAATAAAAGCGGCCCCTCAGTTAGGTAAGAGTTCCGAAAAGTGTTACCTGAGATAGGAAAAGGTCAGATTCTGCCCCACTGAGATACAGACTATTAGTACTGTCAGCCTAGCAGGAACGCTTCACTCTGCTTACAGATTTACGAGAAAAGCCCTCATACTGAGACAGATAGGCCGCCTAGCACACAATAGATAAAAACCAAACTAGTCTGTTGGGGTTTCCGCTTGTTTTTTTGGGCGCTATCTGTTTCTTGAGGTAAGCCGCGTTATTAGAAAGTGATATCTATATGTATGCTTAAATTAAGATGTTGTAATCAGGGATGTCATCTTAAATGATCATGCTTGCTAACATTTGTGTTAGATCTATTGGTTCTGGTCTTAGAGATGTCTAATAGCACTGGGAAAACTAATTCTGACCGAAATTAAATTATTCGATGTACAGTAGACACCCGATTATCCAACACTAGACTATATGACACACCCGGTTAACCGACATCTATTACATATATCATGATAACGGTGTTTGTGGATATATTCCAAAATTCCGGAAGGAAACTTCTTAAAAAAATATTTTTCCCGCCCAACAACACCAGAATTTCTGACACAATTTCTGACTCATCGTTAAACATAATAGCATGATATTTGCTGGCATAATTATTAAAGTGATTTGTAATCGAACAGTTTTTTCTTCAGATAAATTAATTACATCTTAAATTATAAACGATTGTTGTCTCAGGATGGCAGTTTTTTCCTTTCTTCTGCTGTCGCGAAAACAGAAAACAGTTCGATTTCATACTTTCTGAATAAGAGCACCTGCCAATTCAATACGCATGCGAACAAAAATGAATTAAAAAATGCGTCAGAAATTAGCTAGTTTGGATTTGAAAACAACTTTAATTTATAATCAATTATACACAGCTTTAAACCGGGTAAAAAATGCTAATAAATGCTTAAAATATTGTTGACCGGTAATTTTTTTAACAATACAGAATTTTGCTACAATAATTTAAAATAAATCGAAATATTTCTGAAATCTGGAGAAATTCCTATAAACAAACATCTGTGTATACGCTAATTCCCCTTGGATACAAAAATGGTTTGAAAACTAGGAAGAAGCTGACGCAACTGCTTTTATTACGTAGAATCTGAGACTTTGCTGCAAGCAAAGAAAAGACAAAAATGTATCGAGTTTTTTTTTCGTCTTATTTTTACTTATGACAAAAAATACAACGAAGACACAGAATTACGGAATTAATTCATTAAGTTAGCTTTATTTTTGTTTCTAACATTTATTTTATGGTAACATTTATTTATATTACATTATGATTATATTATTTTAGCTAATGATTTCATTAATAGAAATTTTAATTATAGTTTAACATTTGTACAATTAGAAAATATATCTCATAATGTCCTCCCGACTATCTGACGATTTCAATTTTCCGACACATATCCGGTCACTAAATATATTAGCTTTGCAATTGTCATTATTTAGCGTATGAAATGTGAACTTCGAAATTAATGTTAGAAAAATATGCAAATTATAACCCATGAAATTTTTTATTGCATTTGATAAACTTGTTTCCGGTATGTTAGCAGATAATAATAATAATAATAATAATAATAATAAAATAATGTATTTTATTGTAAAATTTTAATTTGAGACAAACGTGCACCGTTTTTAACACTTTCCAACCTAGTTGAAAAGTGTTCAGGACTTCGATTTGTCTGGCCGTCGGTCCGTGCTCTAACTCCCGTAAATATGCTTAGATTGCCCTGAAATTTTTGTATGTTATTGTCGTCTATTACAGCATGTTCCCTATTTCAAATGAAGAGTGTAGCACTTATAGTTTTTTTTACAGGGACAGTCAAAAGTATTCAGTTACATTACAGTCAATGGGAAATAATCGTTTCAAGTGCATTTTGATGATGCTACGCCATTTGAAACATGATGAAATTGATATATATTTATGAAGCGCTTTAAAAGATGCTTTTTGTAGAATATGGGGTACAAAACATCTATTATTCATTTACAGGGTGAAATAAAAGAATTCTGTTACACATTGTTCTACGGGGAAAGATCGTCTGCAGTGTGATTTAATGCTGTTTCACTATTTCAAAGATAATGAAAACTATACGCATTACTGAGGTGCACTATAAATTGCTCGCTTAAAAGTATGGTGTGCATTGCGTTTATTGTTCATTTACAGGGACACACAAAAGAATACGGTTGCAGTATACGTGCGATAATTACAGTCAATGTGTGATAAGTGCGTTTTCAAGTTTGGTGTGCGTTTTTAAGTTTAACTAAATTTTTTCATATTATGGGGTGTGTATAAATTTGGCTGATCATATACAGGGCTACACAGGGGAATTCATAAGTATTACGCACTATGGGAGTGAATTGCTTAAGGGTAGTTTTAATTGTGTTACGCATTTTCTTGCTGAACTTTGCATTTTCTTACATTTAGTAGACTGTGTAAGTTTGTGGAATATAAATAAATTCATATACAGGGCTACGCAAAGGACAAAATGCATTGTCGTTTATGGTTGGTAATTGCTGGAAGTGAATTTTAAGTTGCCTTATGCGTTTTTTACCTGAATTAAATTTTAGCTTAATATGTGATGTGAACAAATGTGTTTAGATAATATGCAGGGCTGTACAAAAGATTTTGAGTGCATTTCCATGGATTGGCGAAAATTGCTAAATGTGGATTTTCAAACTGAACTAAATTTTATCATGCTATGTATTATATAACCTAATCTACAGATCATATACAGGGCTACACAAAATAATTTGGCTACTTCTTTGCAATTGGAAGACAATTTCGAAAACTGTATTTTTGAATGTGGTATAGGTTTCGTGAACTGTTTACTTACATATCCTATTTTACCTTATTTAACGGTGAATTTTCGTTACAGTTTTCTGGATGTTGGAAAGTGTTTCATAATCTATGCTAGACGCATGATTTTTCTTTCTTGTATTTTTATTAAAAAAAAAGTTTCTGTAAGTACTAAATTATGAAATAAAAGTAAATATAAGTGAAAAATAAAATAATAAAATAATAAATACATAATAAAATGAAAAATAGAAAATAAATATTATAAAGTAAAACAGCATGCTTTAGACACTACAGATGACTTCGGGCTTTTATTTCGGAGCCTGAGCCCAAAAAATTTTGTATCATCAAATTCCGAGCTCGCCCGAGCCTCATACTGAAAGTGCACAGTAGAAAATTCATATTAACATTTTGAAATTATTTCAAAATTGATTTTCTCATAAAAATAACCTCTTCTTACATAGAAATAACTATTAATCCCAAATAATCCCCCTAATATTCCATATCAGTGTTTTTCAATCCTCTTTTTTTTTAAATCTCGTGGCACAGTTGACCTGATGGTCACTTCCGTGCCACACTAAACGTATAGTGATTGAAAACCTACGAAAGGATATATGACTTCTTTAATTTATCTAATAACACAAAAAATGTGTTGCAATCATAAATAATCAAACTAAAACATTTAGTTATTATATATATATATATATATATATATATATATATATATATATATATATATATATATATATATATATATGAAATCACATATGTAAAAATCAAAGAAATGATATCGTAACACAATAAAATGCAAATGCAAATATAAACAACTATTAATATCTTATTGAGTCGTCGGAGGAGCTTTATAAGAATAATTCATAGTAAATATGTTATTTTGTCGAACATTGTCAGCATTAAGCCTAAAAATGACAATATTAATCTCCTTATAACATATCGAGAAAACACCAAAAAAGTAAAAAGAATAAGAGATCCAAAAAATAAATTATGATCCAACTGTAATAGATAAGAACCTAAATAATAATAGACACAACTCACCAGTAAAATACAGGGTGGAAATGATTATATAAGATTTAAAAATATTATCCATATGCTAGTCCATAGCTCATCACTAGAAAATCCTGAATCATTTGCAAAACAGAAAAGAGTAATAATAAAAAAAGAAGTCTCTGGTGCTGCTATCTAAGCATTAAATAAAAAAAGGAAATGATGGAGCTGCAATCTTTCAAAAAGAGGAGCTTTTTGCTTAAGATAAATTACAGACAATATAGTGATTAATGTAAATTAAGATATAAATAGATATGAAAGATTATAGAGGAATAATATCCCAGCTAAAAATTAACTGCAGTTTTTCCAAGTGCAGTGTTTTTGAAGTTTTTCTACATTCAACTGTAGATTTTCTGCAGTGAAATCTTGACTGCAAAAATACTTCAGTTATTTTGTAGCTAATATGAAGTAATTTTGCAGTGTTTTATTTCAAAAATACTCTGGGCTATTATCTGCAAAAATACTGTAGTTTATGTGAAATCATTTTACAACCATCAATTTAAAAAATAATGAGACTTTACATTTGTAGTAAAACTGCAGTAAATTTGAAGTATTTTTACAGTTATTAATTCAGAAGTATATTTTCTGATGTATCTGCTGTATAACTGTAGTTACTGTGAGGTAATTTTACAGAAATTACTTTATGGAAATCTCGTGTTATATTTTCTGTAGTTAATCTGTAGGTTTAAAAGTGATGTTACAACTTTTCAGTTTTTGTTATTGTTGCATGACTCACTATATTTACTTTATTAATAATAATTAATACTGTTTTCTCGACTTTTATTTTAAGGACCTAATTAGAACACTTGTGAAAGTCCTCCCCTTCCCCCTTCTTTAAGTGAAACAAAACAAATATTCAAATATATCAAACTTTAAAATTCAAAACAAATATACATTAAAAATCAATCAATGTTGTTTATCGTTAAAATGTTAGAGCTAACCAGGGTCCGACTTACAGATTTCTGGGGCCCTGGGCAGAAACAAACATTTTAAGTGCAAAACTAATGCATTAAAACCATTTCGTCTATTATACTAATTTACTATTCATACAGTATTATATCATTATCTTACGCATTAATAAAAAAAAATTAAAGTGCTATGAACCATATACATATTATAATTCATATTATAAAATTCAATTAAAACTTCTAATTATATAAAATAATTAAATATATATACTTAAACGTTTTTATACTTAACCGTACAAAGAAAATCTAGCTAGTTCACAAATTAATTCAACTTATTTTTAAAATTACGTATTCATTTACAAAGCAATAACTAATTTTCTTATTTTATGCAAAAATTATTAATTATTAAAATTATTTTACGAGCTATAACAATATGAACCTGTCACTTCGCCATACATATATATATATATATAATAAAACATTAATTATTTAATAATATGTCTATAATATCAGTGGATTAACACAGCTTGCAGCAAAAACAATTTGAATTAAAATAATATCTCTTTTACATAATATATTCTTGTTAAGAATATCTGAAATGCTGTGCAAGTTGAATTAATTCTGTGTAGATTTATTCATATAGTAGTATTATATTTTATTTGAATTTAAAGTAAAACTACAAGTTAGTATTGTTTTTTAAAGTTTATTTATATAATTAAATCTAATGAAGTGAGTATGTAACTAATAAAGTGGATATCTAACTAAATATTAATTATGAATTATTATAATACCAATAGATGGCGACACTTTACCTTTCAGGTAGTTGTTGATAATATTGTTAATATTATATTTAATTTAACTATAGAGGGAGCTATTGATTGTATATTAATTTTACTTTCAGGAATTAAAATTGGATGGAGTAATATATATTCACGGATATAATTTTGTTATAAGTGTATTAAAACCAGAATTATTTTGTGTGTTTTTGAATCATTTTGTGTTTGGGTGTCATCGATGGGGTTGTGTTTTAAAAAAAGCGTGCTCTCAACTTGTCTTTCAAATCATTTCTCTCAACTCGACTTAGTCAACATGTATGATGCATTGCCATGTGGATGTGAATATTATGCAGAAGTTGTGACATTTTAAGGATTCTGTATAATTATTGTGAGTAAAATATTTTATCTACACTTTACGCGTTCATATTTCCAATTTTATTATTTCAAAACTGTTATCTCGTGGTAATTTCGTGAGGTGTTAAATACAGTTTTTGGGATAATCGATGTGAGTGAAATATATTGTATATTCTTAATGGTTTTTTATTTCCTATTTAAATATTTCCAAATTTTAATATTTCCAATTGTTGTCTGGTAATAATTCAGTGTACCTGGATGATTCTACTGATCTTAGCATTATGCCAGTAGAATTATGAAACACTGAATTATTATTTAAAACACATGTGGATGCATCCAGGATGATGAGTACATGTGCATGTGTTTTTTTTCATATCCAATTCATATTTAATTCTCATGTGGTCCAATTTTCCATTGTATATGGTTAATATTTAATTTATTATTCCATTTGTATTTACTTAATTGCAACTCCAATTTATATATATATATATATATTTTTTCCTTTTCTCTCTATTTCTTTTTTCTTTTTTCAATTTTCTTTGGTATGAGTAAAAATTTGGCCAATTACCATTGAAGCACAAGCTATGGTAATATTATGTTTGCACATGTTAATTATTAGCTATGTGGTATTCTGTATACACAATATCATTAATTATTTCTTTGGAGATTTAAGTAGAATGATAATAGAACTTGATATGTTTTTTGAAATTCATAGATATTATAATTATATATGTATATATATATATATATCTAAACTAATAAAAGAAAGTTTCGCTCTGTGTGTCTGTGTGTCTCTGTGTGTGTGTGTCTGTTGGCGATGGCTAGGAAAATCTGGCCCACCTAGAAGGCTGGAAATTTAGATTTAGGTAGTCCAAACCCTCTCCTGTTGCAACATTACTTCAGAATTTTAATATTTTAATTACTTTATGAAATATTAATTAAAATGCACAAAGAACTCTCATTAAAAATACGCTTTTATTCTCTTGGGTTGGTTGGTTGACTGGTTGGTTGCATCGATTCTTTACAGAAGTAATTAAATAAACCAGAGTAGCGATGCATAAACAAGGATTTCTAACTAAATAGTGTGAACATGGATTGAAATTATCAACGTAGAGAAGCCATGCGATTGTCGCGCCACCTGTGCATGACAAATTACACATACGTCCCACTGATTGAAATATTTTGCAGGCATATTTTTCTTCATGACAATTAGTCGGGTTTAAGTTTTTTTTTCTTTTTTACATGACATTTATTATTATGATGGAGATTAAAACTTTATTTAACAGATTGTTTTTTTATATTTGCGGGAATGAAGAGGGGCAAGGGTCTAATTACATTTAAGCTTCAAGGTGTATTTCTAGAAAGCAGTTACCAGAATTTCCGTATAATAGTGTCAGCCAAATTTCAAATTAAATTCCTAGCTTAACCAAATGAATCAATCATTAAAGATGTATTGTGATCCTCCTAATTAGTTAATTGCTGAAGGCCACTTGAACAACCCCCCCCCCACCCCTCCCGGCCCGTCTTTCAAGGTTTTTTCTCTAACTCTGCTCCGTTTCCATATCTCAGCAACTATTTTTCCGATTTCAACGCAAGTGGTTCCAAACATTATAATTAACTTAATAGTCACTCTTTATAACATTAAACTAAATTTATGAGTAGCGGTTATCACTATTTCCGAATAATAGTTTAAGCCAAATTTGTAATTTCGTTCCTAGCTTAAGCAAACGAACGAATTTTGAAAGATGCATAGTGGTCCTTCTAATTAGTCATTTGCCGAAGGACACTTGAACAACCCCCCCCCCCCCCGGCCCGTCCTTCAAGGTTTTTTCTCTAACTCTGTTCTGTTTCCATATCTAAGCAACTATCGTTCCGATTTCAACACAAGTGATTCCAAACATTATAATTAACTTAATAGTCACTCTTTATAACTTTAAACTAAAATTATGAGTAGCGGTTACCACTATTTACGAAAAATAGTTTAATCCAAATTTGCAATTAAGTTCAAAGCTTAAGCAAACGAACGAATTTTGAAAGATGCATAGTGGTCCTCCTAATTAATCATTTGCTGAAGGACACTTGAACAACCCCTCCCCCCCGGCACTCCTTTCAAGGTTTTTTTCTCTAACTATGCTCCGTTTTCATATCTCAGCAACTATTTTTCCGATTTCAACACAAGTGATTCCAAACATTATAATTAACTTAAATGTCACTCTTTAAAACATTAAACTAAATTTATGAGTAGCGGTTACCACTATTTCCCAATAATTGGGTAAGCCAAATTTGTAATTAAGTTCCTAGCTTAAGTAAACGATCGAATTTCGAAAGATGCATAGTGCTCCTCTTAATTAGTCATTTGCTGAAGGGTACTTGAACAACCCTCCCCCCCCCCCCCGGCCCCTCATTCAAGGTTTTTTTTCTCTAACTATGCCCCGTTTCTATATATCAGCAACTATCTTTCCGATTTCAACGCAAGTGATTCCAAACATTATATTTAACTTAATAGTCACCCTTTATAACATTAAATTAAATTTATGAGTAGCGGTTACCACTATTTACAAATAAGAGTTAAAGCCAACTTTGTAATTAAGTTCCTAACTTAACAAAACGAACGAATATTTATGCATGCATAGTGGGCCTCCTAATTAGTCATTTTCTGAAGGACACTCGAACATCTCCTCCCTTCGGCACCTCACTAAAGGTTATTTTCTGTAACTGTGCCTTATTGCAATAACTGGGCTAATAATGTTCCAATCTTCTCGAAACCAGCTCAATTTTGTAGTGCGCCTACTATACAGTAACGTAGGCAGCGGGGACCTGTCTCAGAAGTTCGTTCAGAAAGAGGTTTGTAATTCAGGATTATGTATTGTTATATTTTGTATAATAATTGTCGCTGATCCGGGTTCGTTCCCGGGGCTGTGGTTGGCTGGATGGCAGTCGGGATTTTTCCCCCGAAGCATTAGGTCCATATGCCTTTCCGGCTGGCGCTTCGGTGGGGTGTCCCTGTCCCCTGCCTGCCTGCCTACCTGCTCTCCCCGTTGTCTCAGACTGTGTACAGGATGTTTGTCTGCTGTCTGTCGGCCTGCTATATCTGCTGTTTTTCTGTCTGCATTCTTTGTGCTTTCTGTCTGTCTACACTCTGTCGGGTATCAGTCTTCTACCTGTGTCTGTCGGCTGTCGTTCTCTCTGCTCTCATTCTTCAAACTCTTCCGGCTGTCTGTCTGTTTCATGTCGGCCGGCTAATTGTCTGTATGTCTGCCTGCTATCTCCTGCCTGTCTGCCTGCTATCTGCTGGCTGTCTACACTCTGTCGGCTGTCTGCGTGCTGTTTCTCTGTCTGCTACCTGCTGTATGTATTTCTGTTTTCATCTTGTTGTCTACCTATCTGCTGTCTTTCTGTCTGCTATCTGATGTCTGCTATCTGATGTCTGCTATCTGCTATCTGACTGTCTGCTATCTAATTACTGTCTGTCTGCTATCTGTCTACTCTCTGTTGGCTGTTTTATTGCTGTCATCTCTTTTCTGTCTGTCACCTGTCTGTTTATTATCTGCTGTCTGTGTGTCTTCTCTCTGTCTGCTGTATCTTTATCTACTCTATGTCTGTTTGCTGTCTGTCTTCTGTCTTCTGTCTGTCTCCTGTCTGTCTATTATCTGTTTATGTGTCTGCTCTATGTCTTCTGTTTGTTTGCTGACTCTCTGTCTACCGTCTGTATGGCTGCTCTCTGTCTGCTGTATGTCTGTCTGCTATCTGTAGTGTATTCCCTGTGTTATCTCTGCTGTTCTTCTGTCTGCTCTCTGTCTGTTGTATATCTATCTGCTATTTGTTGAAAGTCTAGCTTCTGTCGGCTCTGTCTGCTGTCCTTATATCTGCTGTCTGTTTACACTCTGTCGGCTTGTCTGTATGCTGTTTCTCTGCTTGTCTATCTGCTGTCTGTCTGTTTACACTGTGGGTTGTCTTAATGTTATCTGTCTGTTCGCTATCTGCTATCTGTTTGCTATCTGTTGTCTGTCTGTCTGCTTTCAGTCTGCCAGCTCTCCCTTCTAATCTGCCTGTTTCCTGTCTGCCTGCTAACTTTCTGCTGTCTGTCTGTCTGCTGCCTGTCTGTTTGACTGTGGTATACTAAAAATATATTACGATCATCGTTCAACAAACCACGCACTTAACATCTATCCGTATTCTTTTGTGCGGCCCTGTAAAATAACTATAAATATACACCTTTAACTGTAACGCATAAATATACACCCTCTTCGAGTAAAAACATACTGTTGGTGACTGTACTGTAACAACATACTAAAAATTACATTACCGTCAGCATTCTTCAAGTACTACATTTAACATTTTTTCGTTCCATATATTCGCATTCTTTTATGTGGTCCTGTAAAATAAATAAATGCTATATATACTCCTTCTTCGAGATGAAACATGTTGTAGGTGAATATAACAACATACTAATATTTCATTTCTGTCAGCTTTCTGCAAATCCCTCATTTAAAATATATTCGTTTCGTCTATTCATATATTTGTGCGGCCTTGTAAAATAACTATAAATTTTTTACACACTTTCTTCAAGAAAACACATGCTATATGTATCAACATACTAAAATTTCATTACAGTCAACATTCTACAAATACCACATTATATACTACATCATATAATCGTTTCATACATTCGTACTATTTTGTGCGACCCTCTAAAATAACTATAAATGCTACATGCACTCTCTTGTAGGTAGAACAGGCTGTAGGTGACTGTAACAAAATACTAAAATTACATTACCGTTAGTATTCTACAAATCTCGCAATTAACATGTCGTTTATTCATTTTTAATCAGTCGTTTCATAAAATTGTTTCCTAAAGTCGTTTAATAAAATCCTTTCCTAAAGTCGTTTCATTAGAATTTTATATATACAGGGTAGATATCTTGTATATGTGTACATATCTTCTTTACAAAAGAGGGTTTTCGCGTTTTCGTATAGTCATACTACTAAATCTTCTTCCAATGATTTTGACGAAATTTATTTTCGTTTTCAACATTGTTCGCTGCAGAAAAGCTAATACATATAACATTGATAGCGAATGATGTTTTTTGTTATAATTGTAACTTTGCAATTGACGAAAAAGCAATAGATAATGCGATTTTAAATTCTTTTCACTCCAATTCTCCAAATTTCCTTATGAAGAATATCCAAATATTGAAACAAATTTGGAAGGAAATGCAATTTTGTGTTAATAAACCTCATTACATACTAAACTGCAAAACAGTATAGAGTTTGCATTTTAAAGTACTTGTATAAAATTGTAGACTCTTTATTATTACTTTACAGAAAATTATCGCGGAACACTTCAGTACCTCTCACGGCACACCAATGTGCCATGGCACAGCAGTTGTGAACCACTGATCTGTAGTAGGCAATGTCATTGATGCCTCAAACTCAATTTTATTTGTATTCATGCACTATTCATCTATATCCTGGAGCTGGATGTCCATTACATAAATGAAGTTTCTGGCTACAAACATTAACGGTGAGAAGTGTGAAGTTATAAAAAAAAATTCAATAAATAATAATTTTGGTAATACATTATTCCTCTTTTTCTTAACTTTGACGTATTTTGATCCAGGGACCCGGAAAGTAACCACTGCGCCAGGGACTCACAATCGAAAAAAATGTGTGTATAATTTATCCGAGAACCGACCGTCTAGCAACTTGCATCGTCTCCACAACTTGAAAACGGGAGAATGGTCACTTTCCAAAGCATATTTTCTTTTCCAAATATGTTCTGTGGTTGGAACCGTAGCTTGCAATGTAATTGGTTGTTGCTGATAAAGCAGAAAAGCGAGAGTTGATTTTGGCTATGAGGTTCTAAAAAAATGTTATGAGGTTCTAATTTGATAACAAAATGAATTGTCAGGTGCGCATTTAAAAATGCCTTCGTTTTCGTTCAAATATCGTTAAGATAGAAATTCCAAGTTAATTTTTACATTAAATAGTTGCATTTTTAAATACCGATTGGTTAAACAGGCAATTTTTATGAATATTATAACCCCCCCCCCCGCCCCCGTCAATGTAAAAAATATGAATCTCTAAAAATATGAAATTTTTTTATATCCGCTATCACTAAAAGGCATGCATGGGCGCTTCGCTCCCATGAAAACAACAACAAAATTATCAATGGGTTCGGCTAATTTGCTGTATTAGAATCACTAAAAATACGAAATTTTTTATAGCCGCTATTACTATAACGCGTAAAATATATTGTTTACGTCTTATGAGCCCTTTTTTTTAATGATTTGAGTTTTGATATACTTATGTAAGGTTTTTGAATTTTTTTTTATCTTCAACATTTTCGTCTTGTAAAGTCAAGATCCAGCTATATCCCACAGAATCGTTGATACATTCCTATTCTTTAGGCATTCGAAATTGGAGAAACGTTGGAATTCTGCGCCCGGGTGCGACTTTGGCAGTTAGCGGTGTTTGTTTGATTGAAAATCCATTTAAAGAACATGCTTCTGCACCAATCTAAAAAAATATCTTATAATTTTTTTAATAAAACTCGAAAACAGCATTATAGTTGCATATTTTTCGTATTTTCAGTGGCATCAATTAATTCCACGTGAAAAAAATACATAACACGCAGGGCCCGACTGAGACTATCTGGGGCCCTGAAGGGCATTATTCTAAGGGCCCCTCTTCTATCTATCCTTAGAAATTTTTCGTGAATTATTCTGAAGTGTACTAAACTTCATATATATTGTATGTATACATAAATTTATTATACCAGGTTACTATTCTAATCTGTATTCAAGGAATCCCAAAAAAGATGATCACAACTTTAAGAGATAATAGAATATACCTCTTTTTTTGTTATAGGAGTATAAGGGGTCATGTGAGCGGTTGAAGTGTAAATACAAATATTTCTGTCATTCTTGGCTATCTGTAACAATATTATAACATTTTATATCGCAGTATAAAATGTAATCTTTGCATTAAATCATGCATTTGTGTGATTCTTTAAATTTTAATTATTGACTCTATGACGATATTTTTTTTATTTACTGGGGGGGGGGGGAGAGATATAGTACAGAAGCAGGGGAGGGTGGGGGGAGGCCCATCTCCCCCAAATGTTTGAAAAAAAAAGAATTTTGGCTACTTTTTACCATTTGGCTCCCCCTTAACGAAAATCCTGCGTACGCCTTTCGTGGACCTCTGCATTAGCCAGGCTCTGATAAAAAGGCATATTGAAACATAAGTTTGGACTTACATATACGGCCAATGTCTGGCAAAAAAAGGTCATTTTGTCAGTGTGCGTTGCTGCCCTCTCTGTCAAGGAATGAGGATATAAAAAAAAATTTCTCCTTTTGTCTTTCTTCTCCTAGTTTCAGACATTTCACATAGACCCTCCCCCCTGCCCCCAGCGTCACACACAATAAAAAAAAGAAAACTGCCCAGTTAAACTGAGGGCATTGAGCTCACAGGCTATTCACACTAATTGTATATTATACACTTATTTCAAAGAATTTGAAGTAAGCCCCTCGAAAAATAAAGAAATCGACAATATATTAAGGGGGTTTCATACCCCCGTTCCCCCACCCCCTTATACTTAACAATTGAACCCCCAAACCTAATCAGGGAAGCCCTTTATTACAATGAACATATATACTAAATTCGAAGCAAATCGGATAATTCTGCATGAAAAACCCCTTTATCTAAATTAAGGGGGATTACCCCCCCCGTATCCCCCATTATACTTAAACAATGAACCCCCAAGACTAACCAGGGAAGCGCCTTACCACAATGAGCCTATATACAAAATTTGAAGAAAATCGGATAATTCTCCATGAAAAACACATTCATCTAAATTAAGGGGGAGGATAAGCCCCCCCCCCCCTTTACTCTCTTTATATTTAACCAAAGAACCCCCTAAACTAATCAGGAAAGCGCCTTATCACAATGAACCTATATACAAAATTTTAAGAAAATCGCATAATTCTGCATGAAAATCGCATTTATATAAATTAAGGGGGGGCAGCCCTCCGTTACCCCCTTTATACTTAAACAATGAATCCCCAAAACCAATCAGGAAAACGCTTTATCACCATTAACCTGTATACAAAATTTGAAGAAAATCGGATAATTCTGCATGAAAAACCCATTTATCTAAATTAAGGGGGGATTAGCCCCCCTTTCCCCCTTTATACTTAACCAATGAACCCCCAAAACTATTGACAGAAGCGCATTATCAAAATGAACCTATATACAAAATGTGAAGAAAATGGGATAATTCTGCATGAAAAACCTATTTATCTAAATTATGGGGGGTTAGCCCCCCCATTTCCCCCCTTTATGCTTAACCAATGAACCTCCAGAACTAATCAGGGAAGCGCCTTATTACAAGGAACCTATAAACAAAATTTAAAGTAAAACGGTCAGTTCTATCAAGAGTTATCGCGTTACGTACATACATACGTACGTACATACAGAACCGGCGGGCACATAAGCTCTCAGGCTTTGATAGCCTGTGAGCTAAAAAGTGTAGTAATATTTCCTAATCTTTGTACTATAGTTTGACTTTGCCTTTGAAAGTAATCATAATTGGCCCATATTTAATGGATTTAAATCTACTATTATAATAAAAAATAAGAAATATTTTTTTATTTAATGAAATCAATTAAAAATATACTCTTTGAATTAATTTGTATAATTTTCAGCGCACATGGAAAATAATGCAACTTTATTGTTTGGTTGATTTTGCTTTTTGAATAAGTCATAAAAGTTGCAATAAATGTGTATATAATATTCAAGAAGCATTTTTTTTTCAATTAGCGAAATATAATTGATATTCTGGAAATACACTGAAAAAAAACGAGTTCTCAAAATTGAGTAAAAAGTACTCAATTATGAACACGTCACATACTCAAAATAGCTCAAATGTTCTAAAAATTGAGAAACATATGTACTCATTTTTGATTCCATGGACGTGTTCAAATATGAAACATTATTTACTCATTTTTGATCTCATGGACGTATTCCAATATGAATTGTTTTGTACTCATTTTTGATCCCATGGATGTATTCAAATATGAACTCTGTGTGTTCTCTGTTAAATATTCAATAATTTTTTTCTTATTTTATGTAATCAGCAGTTACCTTTTGTAAATATTAATCTTATGTAAATATTAAATTATGCACAGTATTTTAAAATAATATAAAAGTGCTTGGTCATAAAAATATGCAGTAAAACAAGATGGCGTACAAGTATGGCCGATTAGTAACACGTGGGAAACAACACTTTAGGTAAAAAATGGGCTAAAAGTCATTTAATAAAACAATTTGAAAACTATAATAAGTTATGGAAAAATATTTTTTTTTGTCAAGAGGCTTATGCCCTGACCACCTCCCCTCCCTTTTATTACAGATAAAAGTAAAAATGTACTGACATTTATTTCCCGCTCAAAAGTATTAACAAGAAACACTTAATTGATTATTTATTTAGAAAAAATGGCAAAATTATTATCAAGACACCCAAATCAAATATTTTTACGACAAGAGCATTGTTTACAAGCACTTTTAATTTATTTTAAAATACCGTGGATAGTTTAATATTTACATCAATTTAATATTTACAGAAAGTACAGCTGATTACATAAAATAAGAGAAAAAATACATTGATTATTTAAGTGAGCACTTACTTTCAAAGTTGTCGGAGAAATCTTGAATCTAATTTTCTTTTCACAAATATCCATGTCACTGAGAGTTAGCGCAGAGACCGGACCGACTGCCTATGAATAAACGAAGCACTTACTCATAACAACAACACAATGTAACCTTACGCATTATAATGTCGGAGCAAGATATATTTCTTTCCCAGGAACAAAAATGTAACATTATTCCCCCATTTTCAGTTGTATTGCATTATTTTCCTATTAATGAACATCTTTTATGCCGCCATGAATGAAATAAATCATTACAAAGTACAAAATTATCGTTTCGCTTGAGTTTGATAACATGTGATGTTTAAAATTGAGAAAGATTGGGATCATTTTTGATCCAAACATACTCAATTCGATATGAGTACATGGATTTACTCATTTTTGAGCACTTCATTTTTTTTCAGTGTAAAGAAACTATTAATGTTACAATGTTAAAAGTGTGTATCTGAAACAATAGAAAACATAGAGCCTTAGTAAAAATATATCACTTTTGAGGCACTCAAAATTCGCTCTAAAATTACCGGTAGACTAATATGGAAATTATTTAACTCTTTAAGACTTTCGAAAGCGCCAAATACTGCAATGTCTTTTAACAAACTACCTCTCCCTTATTTACTTGACAGTAAAAGACACCGGCAACAAAGACTCATCCGTTAACAATGACCCACTTTTCACAAACATTCTATTCTTCTACTTCAACAATTACTATGAAATTCATATTCCGTAATGTCCAGTCATTGTTTCAAAACTTCTTTTCTCCTTTCTGGAAGCCATCGAAAAGTATCCTATTGCATTATACCACTGGTTGCTTGCTTTTTGTTCTAAACCTAAGTAACTAAATTTAATTACTTTCGTTTCGTAACTTTTACACTGAATTTGAAGTATTGAAGAAATAATCTTAGAAAGCAAATATACATATACTGTCCGATGTTCATAAAGCCATTATTAAATGAAAATTAGTACGTTACTTAATGTAGTTTGTATCACATTCCCAAAATAATATTCAGGCAAAACATAGATCACATTTTCAGATATTATTCATTCTTAAGACTGTTCTTAAATCCAGAGGAGCTACTTTCTACTACATTTGACATTTCTGAATTCAGTTTTGTTCGGAAACGCATGAAATTTGCAAGTGTTCCTTTTCAGAAACTATGTAATCGAATGGTGTTTTGCCTTTTTTGGAAAAGGCCGAAAAGTTTTCAGAAAACTCTGTCGAAGTGGGCGTTTTGAACCGAATTTCCGGGCGCGACAGCTCGGAAAAGAAGGAAATCCTGGCATCACGTGACAACAATCGCTTATAACTGGATAAGTAATTCATTTATTAAAAAATGAAAAACTCCATTTGATTTCAAATTGCTCCAATAATGATGCCTGTGCAAGTGTCTTGCTTTTGCGTTTAAAAACGTGTCCGTAAATGTGTCAGAAAAATTCGCTTTGTTCAGCGGAGAAAATATTTGTTTGAGAACCACCTTAAATGCAGTTTGCATCACATTCACAAAATAATATTCATTCAAACATAGATAACATTTTCAGATATTATACATTCTAAAGATAGCTAATAGTATAATAATTAACCCCTTCACGCGACGAACGTCCCATACACAAATTTTAATCCTAGCCTTATTTAATAACGAGAATTATGTGATTAAATATGGCGAAAATTCACTATTTGAAAATATTGGTACACAGAAGTGAGGATTGTATGCACCCAATATAGACGCACGTATACTTAACGCTCGTTGCGAAAGGGATAATAAAGAATTCAAACTTAAAATAACTAATCTGAATTTCTCTGTATATATATTTTTTAATTAAACTATTTAATTTCTTTGGCGCAAGAGTGAAGCCATTTTATGATTTCAATTATGGTTTAAAGTAGCGAATGATTTGATTTTTGATTAAAGAGTTTTTTTTTTTTTTTTAAATGATGAAAGCGTCAATGAGAGTTGCTTAAAACAATAAAGACAGACTTGTCCCATTTTAAAAAAACTGATTTATTTCAATACATAAATGCTTTACACATAATTTGCAAGTCACAAAAAAAAAAAAAAAAAAAAAAAAAGAAAGAAATTCAAAAATATTTTCTCAAAACATACTTTCAAAAGTTCTCAGAAAATTTCATGCGGGTAAGCAAAGAATTAGCGGCGTAGAAGTTATTTATATTAAATATACTTAAAAAACGATTTATCAGTTTTTGCCTTAGTTATACTAATGTTAATTATTCTTTGACATTAATTAACTTTTAATTACATTTTGCTCAAAATGTAATAAAAAAATAAGAATTTCGGCAAAGGTCGCCTTTGAAGGTTCTCAGGAAATATGTATAGGTAAGCAATAAATTAGTGGCGTAGAAGATAATTATATAACAAATTCTTAATAATTTTAATTTTTTTCGCCTTATGTAATCGCAGAAATTCTGTCGTTATAAAGGTGTAATAATACTATTAAAAATTAGTGGTGACAATTGGCTCGCTGGCGCGCAACTGTTCTATCACTGACATTGTTTTTCTCCTAATTTAATAAAAAAAAAAAAAAAAATACATCATACTCCAAAATTATTTTTCAGAGGTTCATACACCGATCAAATCGTAGCACATAATTGCGTCAGAATTGTTTTCATTGTGATTATCAAACTATATTACAATTAATGAATCACGTGGACAGAAAAATATCAGAAATAAAGACGAGAGAGAAGGGGGGGGGGGGGTTCAAGCATCAGCCAGGCCTGGCTACAGGGCTGTAGGAGGGATGCCTTCAGGAGGGCTTTTGGAGGAAAAAGAACTCTAATTTGAGAGAGAGAAAAAGAGAGAGAGAGAGAATAAAAACAATTTCAACTTGTATGCATCATTGTGATAACACATGCTGCACTTTATAGGTAAAAATCTATATTTTAAAAAGTACTTTTATTTAATTATCATTTGTATGTTTTAGGTCAACAGAGCCACCAGAATTTGATATAAAGGAAAACAAAAGAATAAACGGCGTCAATAAGTTTTGCTAACTTCTCACTCAACATGGAATTTCAGACAAGAATCTCGGTACATTCCTGAAATTTGATTATTCTTTTGAAGAAAACTCACCTGTATATCTATTCATATTGTAAATATTACTAAATAAATAAATTTCAACTATGGCTTTTGTAGCATTTTTAAAAATTAATTTTTTTCAATCTGTGATGTAAGAAATCTTTTTAAAAATTAATTCTACATTTGAGGGGGTTAGAATGACAGTGGAGTAAATCAAAAATTTTGAGAAACGAGATAATCATAATTTTACTGAACGTATATTAGTTTCTGTTCAATGTTCCAGTCAAATAAGTCATGGTTCACTTAGGGAGTCACTAGAGGGCAAAACGAGTTGGACCACTCAATGCAACGATAATATAACAAGTTTCACAAAACCCTTCATTTCTTAAATTACTAGAATTTGACTTACTCCACTGTCATTCTAACCCCTTCATTTGTTTCTATTTAATTATCAACTTCAAAAACGATTGTTTAAAAATGTAATGGCACTGCAGTGCCAATATTAAAAAGACAAAAAAACAAACATTTTTGGGGTCCTGATATTTTGTTTCAATTGTTGAGAAAAAATAATTTTAGTCGCTGGATGCTTTTTTAACCCTAATTTTTAATTCAAAGGTTAAAAAGAAGTTACTTTAATTTCATTGGGACGTCCGTATAAGAAAGGTGCCCGGCAGTCTTGCATCCACCCACTCCCTCCCTCCATATATGGCCGACACTCTGTCATATGAATATCAAAAATAGGAAAAAAAACAGCTGATAGTAGTAATGCATTTCAAATATTCAGTGCAAGCTTATGCTATGTTACTCGATTTTATGCACTTGTTCTAAATCTTGTTGAATGTTAGAGAGTTTATGAAAATATTATTCAAAATATTATCCACTGTCAAAGAATATAGTATCGAGTAAGACAATTGTTATGAGTGTAACAATTTTCATTAAATAACTTATAATGTCTGCTTCAGCAACACATGAGAATTTCGTTTCAAGAAAAATAAATATATTGAAGTTATTTGTGATTAGTTCTTTATTCACTCAGTTTTTAAAGTAAAAATTCCATAAGCACGCATGCTTTCTGTCAACTTCAACTTTATACTTTCTAGATGGAAATTCTTACAGATTGGTACACTGTTAAAAATTTGCAGCAAACTGTCCAGTCATTTGACCGTTTTTATAGAAAGTGGTTAAATAGCCGTAATTTAACTCTATTATGACAATAGGATTTGGCTTCTTCATGGCCCCTATTATTGTTAGAATAGAGTTAAATTACGGTTATTTAACCATTTTCTATAAAATAGGTCAAATGACTGGACAGTTTGCTGCTAATTTTTAACAGTGTAGAACATGTGAAAACATCAAAACTGATTTGGATACGAATTTATGCAGTATTAGGAAACAAAATACATTTTTTTCTAGTTTATCTAATTATTAAATTTCATCTGTAACGAATACATTAAAGAAAGAAAAAACAGCGAACTTACTTTCTTCGTAAATATAGAACCGAAACTTTCTTTTAAAGTAGAAACTTCTGATTGTTATAGGTATAGAAATTAGTACAAGACAGCGGGACTGTGTTAAACTTCTCATTAATAGATTTGGATTGCTTAATATAAGGGATATTTTTTTCACAGATACTTTTTTCTTTTAATAAATATATTAGGAGGAGAACTTTTTGGCTTCTTCATCGCAAGAGTAGAAACAAAATTTTCTTTTAAATTCGAAATTTTTTATGGTAAAAAATGATACAGAGTGACGAACCATTAGAAAGCTTATAATTAAACTGATAAGAACTAGATTTGAATTCGAAATGATGCAGTATTAGGAAACACGTAATATTATTTATTTATTTATTTATTTATTTATTCATTTTACATTTAAAATTCTCTCTAAAAAGCATGTTAGTTTTGAGACTTTGAGGGGAACAAATCTTGGCTTTACCATAAATATAGAAACAAAACTTCCGTTTCAAAGTCAAAATTTTGTTTTCTGATAGAGAGAAACTGGTACAGGCACAAAATGACGGGATATTAGAAAACTTGTTATTAACCGATTTGAACTCAAAATAGAGAGAAACAAAAAATGTTTTTACTGTTTATTTTACAGTTAAACTTTCCCTATAACGCACTGTAAAAAAAAAAAAAAATTCCTGAGGTTACTAAAAATTTTTTTAGTAAATTTGTATTCCACAGAATTTTTTAGTAACCGGTATTATAAACCGGAATCGTTGCTAGCTGTTTTGTCGCAATTCTTACAGATTTTCTCGTAACTGAGTAAGAATAGAAAAAATTTTTTGGTAATTGCAAGGATCAATGAGAAAAACTTAAATTTTTTTAGTAGATCGACACATTTTTTTTTTTTACAGTGCGGACAGATTCGTTGAAGAAAAAAATAGAATTTTGCTTCTTCAAAAGGAAAGAAACAAAACATTCTTTTAATCCATTCTACCTGAAAAGCATTGCTGTCCATCATACATAGATTATTTATGAGAGCAGAGTACATGTGGAGGAAAGGATAACCATTCAGAATATAGTTTATATCGTTCATCGGATTTCCTCCTTACGTGAGTCTGCTCGTAATTGCTGGTAACGACAGAGCAAGACATCAGTGTTTGCCCGTTCTTAGGGACAAGCAGATTTATTTATTTGTAGCCCAGTTTCCACGTGTGTTGTCAGGATGCTTCTACTCACAGAAGGGGGTATAGCACGGGAGGCTGAAGTAAGAGGGAGAACCTCTGGGGGGTGGCTCACCTACTACCTGTTTATTTATTTTTTTTCGTTGGATTTTATCTTTCCATGGTTTTTAATATATTTTTTATGTATATATGCGACGTTGAGAACAAGCATTAGTTTTTTTGTGAAAAGTGTTTTACAGATTCAATGCTGTTACAATAAGGGTTAAAATTACACATTGAAGTTGTTAAACCGTATAGTTGTTAAATTTCCTTTTCTCCTTTCTTTTTATTTTAAATAAATATTTTCTTTGAGGAGAGATGAAGAAAAATTACTATCTTTTTACGCAGCAGTTGACTTGATCATTATGTATTCATTATGATATATTAACAAATGTGTTTTTGACGAAACTTATTCTTTTTTATCATTGCAATCCAATTCGTTTGTAATGGGCTCGTATTTAGAGAGAATTTGATATCAGCGAGCAAAAATAGAGAAGTTGGTTTTCAATTCAGTATTGCAAAATTACGAAAATAAAGATATAGTTTTATTTCATAATTTAATTGTTATTTTTTTTTAACAAAAGTATTCCCTCATTTAGTTTCTTCAGTTGCTTTAAATAACTTCATTTAACTTTTATTACATCTTATAACAGAAGGGAGTTCACACTTTTTGGAAACGATTTTCCCAGTTAATTTCTATGCATAATTTTTTTTCGATATTTTGGCTGTATTGGATAGCTTTAGTTGTCACTGACACGACGTTTTCATTATTATAGGATTTCTCTTAGTACAATCATGTCAATTTTCTTCCACATTTCATGGTGAGCTTTCCGAAGTATTTCAATGTTAGTGGGTAAGATATTCCTACTGTCACTTTTCTTTAGACCGCTGACAGGCCCCTACCTGCCGGGCTTTTGAGCAGCTTAACGAGTTGATGTCTGGCAACGAGGCGAAGATTCGCCTCGTCTCCGCATGGAGAAGATCTGTTTGATAAGACTCTAGGCCAGGCATGTCAAACACGTGGCCCGTCGACCACTAGTGAGTGCCCCGCCAAGCCTCTGACATTATATGTGAGTTTTTTTTTTATTTAGTTACACAAATATTCACACGCAAATTATTAAAAAAAAAATCGACGAGGTTTCGGGAAAATATTTTTCCGATAATATTTTACTATCGATGCTTATTAATTTAACATGTGATTAATCATAAATTATTTATTGTACGTAGTATTTATTACACCAAAATCTAATTTATTTAAGAGTAATATTGTTACGGAAAAAATGCTCTAATGGAAAAAATGTTTTGAATCTTTTTTTTTTTTTTTTCAGACATTCTGTTTTTTGTCTAGACATTACGTCATTCTTATTCACTCATTGATACATTGTCAAAATAATCTCCAAATTGACTGGCGCCTACTTAAATCTAGGGAAAAATTAACTTTCTGTTCTGTGGCATTTTCCCTTTCAAATGATTTCTAGTTATTAAGACTACTAGTGAAGAATTTTTTAATTCAGATTATTAACAAGTTCCGATAAAATTAAATCTCACGAAAATAAATCAGTCGGTATTTTAAAACGGAGCATTTTCTCTTTCTTGCTCATACTTTGATGTTCTCGTAAAAAGTCTCAAAACATTTATTGAAAGTTGCCAACCATTTGAGATTTAATAATGGAGAAAATGTTACGTTCATTAGGGAAATTTTGAGGAAATATCTGGCTGTGGCTGACAAGATTATCAGCGGTCGTATCTCTGCAGCTGTAAAATTTAACTGCGTACGCTTTTTTTTATTCCACCCAGTGATATGGTTTTTAGTACATTTTCTACAAATGAAACCTATAGTATTTTCTTTAAATGTAATTATTGATTTTTAAAAGTTAGATCGACGTTCTCTGTCAGTATGAGTAAAAATCGATTAACAGAGGAAAATCGCAGATTTCAAGAAAGATGGGAATTGCAAT
This sequence comes from Maratus michaelseni, assembly GCA_963931845.1. Lineage (NCBI taxonomy): Eukaryota > Metazoa > Arthropoda > Arachnida > Araneae > Salticidae > Maratus > Maratus michaelseni. Next base: position 224,353,610 of record OZ007599.1, read on the forward strand.
ATTTTTGTGTTCAAAACAAAAGTAAAGCTTTATGATATGTAGAAACGCTATTGCAGTTTGGAAAGAATATAACATTAAAAGACATTATGACACAAATCATAAAGCAAAATATGAAAAATGTATTGACAAACTTAGGGAAGATAAATTGTCAGAATTAAAGCTGAAACTTCAAAACCAACAATGTACATTTACTAAGTCAAATGAAGATAATATAGCTGCAGTAAAAACCAGTTATTTATTGGCTCATTTAATTGCAAGCAAGTCGAAACCATTCACAGAAGGGGAATTTATTCATGAGTGCATTGTTAAAGCAGTGGAAGTGATGTGTCCGGAACAAGTAAAGAAATTCAAAAATATAAGCTTGACTCGAAATACCGTTGCTAGCAGAATTGATGACATAGCTGGGAATTTAAAAAGTCAACTAAAAGCTTTAATCACCACATTTGAAACCTATTCCATCGCAATTGACGAAAGTACAGATGTACGGGATACTGCTCAACTGTCAATTTTTATTCGCGGATGTGATGTAAATTTAAAAGTAAGTGAAGAACTTCTGGAAATTATTCCAATGCATGATACCACTACTGGAGCAGATATTTTTAACTCACTTATGAAAGGTTTGAATGAATACAATTTACCTTTAAAAAAGGTAGTTTGCATTGCAACTGATGGTGATCCTGCCATGACTGGTGTTATTAAAGGAGCTGTTACACAACTAAAAGAGGAATGCAAGCGACAAAATAATGAATATTTCTATCATTTTCATTGCATTATTCACCAACAAACATTGTGTTCCAAAGTTTTAGACATTGGGCATGTGCTTAAAAATGTCAGCAAAATTGTCAATTATATTCGTTCATATGGACTTAACCATCGCCAATTCAGTGCATTTCTTGAAGATATAGGTAGTGAATGTACCGACCTACCCTATTATACCGAAATTCGATGGCTTTCCAGTTATAAAGTTTTAAAGCGATTCTTCGAATTGCTGGATGAAATTACCATTTTTCTGGAATCGAAAAATTATGAATGTGCAATATTAAAAGATCAACAATGGGTAAAGGATCTTGCTTTTTCAGTTGACATTACAAATCATCTCAGCCAGCTTAATCTTAAACTTCAAGGTAAACTTCAACTTGTTACCAAATTATATGATAATATTAATGTTTTCAGACGAAAGTTAGTTCTTTGGGGAAAACAAATTCAAAAAGAAAATTTATCTCATTTTGAATGCTGCCAGGAATTATTTAAAAAGTCACAAGAATTGAAGTTTTCAGAATATGATAATCAGATTAAATTGTTACAAAATGAATTCGAAAAGAGATTTTTAGATTTTAAAAAATGTGAAAGTCAATTTTTTCTATTTTCTTCTCCTTTATCGATTGACGTTGAAACTGTTGATGAGAATTTACATTTGGAATTAATCGAAATGCAGTGTGATACCATCTTGAAACAAAAATATATAGATGTAGGAATACCAGATTTCTATAATTATTTATCACCTGACCGATTTCCTAACATGTTATGTGCAATCCGACGTATTTTGGCTATGTTTGGTAGCACATATTTGTGCGAACAATTGTTTTCAACTTTAAAAAATAATAAAACTGCGGAAAGTTCAAGATTAACTGATCAGCATTTGCAATCAATTTTAAAAATTGCAACAGCTCAGCAAATTCAACCAAACTTTGAAGATCTTGTTAAAGAAAAACGTTGTCAAGTTTCTTCAAAAAGTAAATACGTATAGTTTCATTTAAATAATTAAAAACTCATTAAATGTAATATGTTAAAAAAGAAACTTTGTAATTGTGATTTTCCCGGATTTCGAATTTTTGCTGATATTGGAGATGATTAAATATCAAATATGTCATCTTTGCGTTATAGCATGCCGAAAACATTAATTTTCGCACGGTATTTATATTTTGTTTATTTCCCTGTTCTATGTTCGTGTTATAATATAATTTTTTTCTATGTTTAATATATTTTATCTTGCAGTTTTTTAATCTCGAACCTTTTATGTTTTAATAACTATTTGTTAATTTCTTTTTAAAAGTTAGTTTCTTCTCTGACATCATTGATTTTTAGGAAAACTTACATCCAAGCGTGAAAAAGCTAATTAATTCATGACGGAATTATAGCTTGCCGCGCGACTAGGAAAACAAACAAATACCAAATATTCAAAAATATAACAATATTTTGCTAAAAATATAGCTAAGAATTGTTTTTATTATTTTATTTATTAAAGAAAACATCGAAAATATCAAATATATATAATGAAAAATATTAAAAGTCATAATTTTATTTATATTTCATCGAATTTTATAGAATTTTTAAAAATTCGTAGCGTTATAAAATTTTATTTTTAGATGTTTGTCGCTATCTAAAATGTAACATATATCCTAAGTTATAAATTATTTTATTGTGGCCTATTAAAAGTAAAATTGAGAATTTTTTATGTAGCAATTTTAACTAATATTATTACATGTTAATTTTTATTTATTTAGTTAATTATTTGTAGTTTGAAAGTGTTGTATTATTCTGATATCTGGAAGACTTTGTAAATTTTCGATTGCCTTGCTTTTTCAGTAACCCACCAGGTTATTTCTTGTAAGCCTTATGCTGCATTATGAAAACGAATGAGTAGTATTTTGACATATAACTTTTTGTTTCCCCATTATTTTGATTTGTATTATGGATTTGATATTTGATTTATTATTATTTTGATTATCGTATTATTTTCATTTGTATTTTTTTTTTATCATGGCAGGAGTGTTTAATAAGTTTTTCTATTTGTAAAAAATTGGACTAAAAAACCAGTTTGAGTAAATTTATTAAATGTTAAATAATGAATTTTCTTTGGTATTTTGAGTTTCTCATATCATTAATTAGTCAGCATTAAAACTTGTTTTATTGGCAGGTTTTATACACACTCCAAAGTGGTTAAAATTAACAAACAATTTTAAATTTTTATTCTAATATATATATATATATATATATATATATATATATATATTGCGTCTGCAGACAAAGCGGACGATTCACTTATCCAACTGATCTCTTTCTAATTTTTCAGGCAGTTTTCTTCCGCTGTAATTGAGATTCCCGCCTCCTTTCCACTATAGGGGTTGTTTTCTCTCTATGAAGGGACATGCATAATATATCATTTAAAATTAAAAATAAGAGCATTAACCACGTTTTTACAATAAATATATATCTTAAATGGAATTCATATTTTTTCCCTTTGAGAATTAGGTAGTGTAAAAAAAAAAAAAAATCGTATCTCAATTAATATATTTAATAATACATATGTGGGTAATGTGGCCCGCGGCGTTATACATGATATCCTATTTGTCCCGCGTTGGTAAACGAGTTTGACATGCCTGCTCTAGGCCGACGTGGCTTCAGTGAATCTTGTTTTGCCTAAGTTGCCCGGTTGCTAATTGATGTTTGGATGAGTCGATCCAGCACTGCACAGTGTTGTGAAGTCATGCTGGACGGATGTGAGATGCTGGAATACTCATTTCATCAATATTTATCACTCATTAATATGTATTTACTCATTTCACGCTGCATCGCACACCCATACGTCATGCCATCGGTATGCACGTTGGTCTTGTAATTTAGAACCTTGATCAGGTGACGAGACCTTCAACTGACTAGGCACCTCCAGAGGTATAATTCACAGGGAACTTGGAGGACTTTGCACCCACGACGGATTTTACATGCAACCGGGCGCCATGATCCGTACTTGATCCTACTCTCACTTTAAGGAACAACTAGATGGTATGTAATGAAAATTTGTGGTTCCACTGGATGAAGCCCATTTAAATGACTGTAACAAAAACAGCGCATAATTTTATTAATCAATGGAAGAAATCGGAAAAAATCCTAACGAAATGAGCTCGTGAATGTAAAGAAAAGTTTTTGAAGAGATTCATGATTGCTGCAGGATTTTGTTATGAAGGTTAATTAACACTCAAAAAGGTATCAAGATCCGATAAAGTAAATTCACTTTATTATCAGCAAAATGTTTTAGAACCCATTTTCAAAGAAGAAATTTCAGTTTTATATGGAAAAGTCGAGCTTCACGTTTAGAATGTCTCTAGCCACACTTCCAAATCAACGATATATTTAGCGAAAAAAAAAATCGCAAACGGAAATAGTGTCCCGTTTGAAAAAATGTGTTCCACCTGTAAATTAACTTGACGCTTCCTCCGTGGACTTTATATACATGTAATGGTGCAATTCGAGTAATGTAAATTGTGCTTAATGGCTTATTTTACTCAAACAGAAATCAATTACGATTTACTTATATTGTGGAATATTGCCCTTGATAACGTGTTTCTCAATATAAGTTTCCATTTGCTTCTAGTAATATTTTCGCATTCTGCTCGTGAGATTTTTTCTCCACATATTTTTATTTATTTCCCCCCTTTATTAAATTTATGAATTTTACATTCTTGGATATACATTTTTATATTATATTATAATTATTGTTTTAGATATATTGCCAGTTTTCCTAAGATTTAACAGTTATTATTAGGAAAATGTTTTATTATATATAAAGGGCGGGCATGAAATCCGTGAACACTTTAAAAATTCATACAAATCGGAAAAAGAACCGAAATAAAAAAATGGTTTGGGAATATTTTTAAGACACAAAAAGAATAACTAAAAACACAGCCGATAGATGGCGCTTGCACGAGTGACTTCGGTGAAAATATGCAAATGAGACGGTAAAAGAGACATTTATCTCTTTTATCAGAGACATTTATCTCTTTATCTCCCGCCGCAGGCGCCCCGGCGGGACGCACCGCACACAATCGACCACCGTTCCCAAGTCCTCAGAGACTTTTTCTGCGCCAGTAGCTTTGTCTCGCTACGGCGCTACGGCCGGCCAGAGAGCCGCACCACACTGCGGACCCTCTAACCTAGTACCCACGGGTCGATGACATAGGTCGCTAGGACAGTAACCCCACTCTGGGGAAACTCCCCACAGGACGAACCCGTGGCAAACTGGTGAAGGCCACCCGCCGACCTCGTCGCCGAAACCCCAGAAGGAGAAACGGTTTCTAAGTCGTCGTGCTGCCGCGACAACTTTTGCTCTACCACAATTCAAGGAGTGTGAGAACCTACATAGGTAGTCACTTTCCCTCTCGTAGTGGATACATATCATATCACTACTACATATATATCACTACTAAGGAGCAGAAGGTGCTTCTGCCAACCCGGGACCTCGAAGAAAACTGGTCCCGAAGCGCATAGTCATGCCTGGCTGGGCTGTCCCTCACCAAGGAGATACCCGCGAGGCATCGAGATCCAAGCGACGTGGCATCCCCTGGGAGATCATGCGCATATCATATCACTCAAAAAACGGAAGAATCCTAAGACACCACTATCGGACTCTAAATGAGACGGTAATAAGAACTTGCGCTTACATTCTGTTCACCGTTGTAAACAGTGTATGCGAACAAGGATGTTGAGTGCGAAGGATAAAGCTTTGTTGGTGAAGTTGTTTTACGTGAACCAGGAATCAGTGACCATTGCCGTTCGTGAGTAATCAACTTAAAAATTCAACTCATTTTACACAAACGCCATTTTGAAACAAGATGGCGTATGAAGCTGGCCAACGAACTCGGTCGACACCTTGATGTGTTCTGTACACATGATCAGTCACATTCATATCGGTTCATAAATACGACAGTTACAACATAAAAAATATCAGATTGTTTCAAAATCTCAGCCACCCTAGAATTTCAAACTACCATATCTCAGCCATTGTTTAAGATATAGCCAAAAAAAAAAAAAATTACAGAATCCTTGTATCACGTTCTAACCCTTAACAGAAACATTTTTTTCTTCAATTTATAATGTTTTGTACATTTTTTGAATTTTTAAAAATTTAAAAATTTTTAACTGCCTGCCATTTTGAAACAAGATGGCAGAGGAAGCTGATCAACGAACTCGGTCAAGACCTTTTTATGTCCTATGCACATACTCAGTCACATCCAAATCGGTTCATAAATAAGAGTTACAACATGACATATGTCAGATATATATATATATATATATATACACTGGCTTCCAAAAGTTAAGGTACAACCGGTTTTTTGCGTGTAATTTGCAAATGAATGAATATAGAAACAACAAATTTGGAGGAAATGTGCGCTAAACTGGTATTTATTAAATGCGACATAGAAATTTACTTAAGTTAAACGTATAAATGAAATTGCAACAAAAAAGCACTTATGGTGGATAATTCCATTCTTGGAGAAATCAGTACATCGCAGTATTATGCAGTAAAATGTGACAGAAACATTAAAAAACTGGTTCTAATACGGAATATGTTCACCCCGGACTTGAATGCATTGGCGGCATCGACTTTCCATGCTCTCAATTAAATTGTCGGACACCGAAATAGGTAACGCTGACCAGACTTGGAATAAGCCTTGTTACAGCTCATTTAATGACCTTGAGATAGACTTAAAGCCGCAACCTGTCTTCCAAGATAGTCGCAAAGATGTTCTTTGGGATTCAAGTATAGAAAGTGAGCTGGCCATTCCATTCGCTCCAAGCCGTGATCCTCAAGATAATCCTCAACAACCGCAGCTCAGTGTGGTCTCGCATTATCATCCATTAGAATGAAACTATTGCCAATAGCACCGGCATATGGGCGCACATATGAATCAAGGATCTCATCCCGATATCTCGCACCAGTCACAGTTCCTCCATAGAACTCATGCAGGCAGAGTGGCCTCCGAGTGAGATCCCTGCCCAAACCATGTTTCCACCGTTTCTGTACCTGTGTTTCGACAGTGTTTGATTGATGGTATCGAGTGCATTGTTCTCTCCAGATTAGGAGACGTCCTGAATCGCTCTCCAGTGCGAATCTGGACTCGTCTGTGAAGAGTACAGAAGCCCACTGTTGTCTGGTTCAGGAAACATGTTTTCTTGTCCAACATAAGCGGGCCCTTCTCTGTCGTCTGTTGAGGGAGACACACACAACTGGTCGCCTTGCATAGAGACCTGCATTGTGAAGACGTATTCACACCGTAGTAGCGGAGATTCTTCTCCCTGATGCTGCAAAGTGGTCTGCAATGAGTTGCAGCACAGTAGTGCGTCTTCTCCTTCGGGCCGAAAGAGCTAGAAACCGGGCTTCTGCAGATGTTGTAACACGTGGGCGGCCTGGAACATGTCTTCTGGACACAGAATCTTCGGATTCATACTGATCCCAGAGTCGTTGGACCACACTGCAAGACACATTGAGCCGTCTAGCAGTATCGGCCTGTAACAACCCCATTTCCATCCATCCTACCGTCCGACACCTTAATGAATCGGGCAAACGACTTCTTCTAGACATTTATAGACTCTACTGGCTGTTGTGAACAAAACTGGCAACAATAGTTCGAATACAACAAAACTTAACGCGAAATTACGAAAGCTTCGTAATTGCATATTTTTCTCTCATTCAGAAATACCTGTTCTTTTCTATAAAATAAAAGTGGTAGCTGTATTTTTTGCGTACGTCTTATTATTGTCATTCATATAAACTATGAAGTTTAATTTGACTGCCATTTTTTGTCTAATGAGCTTCGAAAAACATGTTGTACCTTAACTTTTGGAGGCCAGTGTAATATATATATAATCATAATATCTTTGAATTTCAAAAAAACATTAATCAAGTTATATACAGGGTGTATCTGAAATCCTTCATCAAACTTAGAGGGATTTCATGAACAAAATAAACAAAAGTACTCATGAACAAAAAATGCAATGGAACATGGGGTCGCAAATGACGGTTAAAGGCTGAAAATCGAGAAAATGCGTCTGGAAATGGACAAACTGAGACAAGAAAGAAACACTCCAGAAAATTAGTTATTGCACAGAATAGGTACAACACAGCTCGTGTTGTCCTGAGAAAACAAATATTTTACAACAATTGTTCAAAGTGTCGACCGCGGACATTATTACACAGAGTACATCTACGGAGGAACGACTGGCGGACACGCTCGAAGATTCCGGGAGTTTCCTGTATTTCTCCTGCAGCGGTCACAATACGCGCTACTACTTCTTCTACTGACGTCTCATAAATGAGAGATTTCATCTGTACCCAGAAGAAGAAATCCAAAGAGTTAAGGGTGATCATCACTTATATTTTCCCATATACTGCTAATGCTATATTTTTAACATCAGAAGTGCGCATTTACTATTGAACCGATTTATTTCAAAAAAATTTTAGTGATAGATATGACTTATTTCTTTGAAATGACACAAATTTTGTAAGTGAGGTGTAATTACCCTTTTTTTAATTTAATTTTAAAAATTTTAATTTGTTTCCAATAGATTTCACCAGATGGCTGTACTAGTGCTGCAGATTTTCCGCATAGCTTATAAAACGATTTTTTCTGCCAGTTTTTACACATATTCTTGTAAATTGTTATCATTATCTTGTTATAAATTTAATAAGGGGTATTTTTTACACGATACTATATAAAATATATCGTTCAACAAGCCTTTTTGTTTTTGCTATAGTAATTTTATTCTCATCTTCCATACCTGAAAGAAAAATTCTTTCACATTTGCAGTAACCCTAATCATTTCCGGTGAGTCAAACACCAGGCGTGCGTTAGGAAGAGATAAGAGATCTCCAACTCCCTTATCACTTTTGACTTTTTTTCTACTCTTGCCTTTGAAAGGGAGGGGGACGAGGGGGGGGGGAAGTAGGGTAAACGTAAACATTTGTGGTCATTTCATTTTCTTTCTGTAAAAGGAAATTTGTCTTTGCTTTGTAGGGACATTTATTGAATCGGTGAAAGCGAAACTTCTGATCGTTTTTCCTAATGCGAAGCAGATATTTAGCAGCTTTCACTACTACCATTTATTGTGCACTGATTTGTCTTAAAATATGCCCAGTATTTGTGCTATGCATGCAACATGTACTAATCGTTCGGATAAAATGCACAATGTTTTATCCTATATATTGCAAGGATTGTATTCAATTGAATTGCAATTGATTGTATCTTGTATGTATTGCATGCAAACGAACATATAATTACTTTAATACTGAAAAAGGCCAAATTTGTTCCGATAATTTTTATCCTTGTGATTACATGATAAATTCGGTTTCAGCATTTTTGGGTTCCGTTCCTGCTAAGAAAATTGTCAATTCTAGAAAGATATTGGCATCGTCTATCAATGTAAAAAAAAAAAAAAAAGGTACATTGCTTACGCATGGAATAATTTATTATTATTATTATGAACTAACTCATCTTCAAGTTTTGTAAGAAGCACCTAGACTTACTAGATTTTGCAAGAAAGATGTGAGAAAACGTGAGAATAAAACATTCAAAAATATTTCGCCTAGAATAATATATATATATATATATATATTGCGGAAGAATTCACAGAAATTTCGAATATTTTTAGTGTTAATAATTTTAGTAACACATTTTTACTAGTGTTAAAAAGGCTCAAATATCAGCTACATAACAGGAAGATTAAGATAAAAAGGCCGAGAAAAAAATTAAAGGAGTAAAAAGTTATTTTCAGGTTAATGAAATTGTAAAAGTATACTCTTGCATAGCTGTCAACTTTTACGCTTTTTTGTTACCACTAAACTATAATAGTACATGTCGTTCCTATTTTTACGATCAGGACTTTCTCACAAGTAAACTTCATACCAAAAAGAGAAGAAAAGTATAGCAAGTTCCCTAGCAAGAAGAGTCTGGATTGAACGATTATTTTCAGAAGTTAGTTATAGAGAATGTTTCTAAACTATTAGAACTAACTTTTAGGAGCAATAATGCTAGAAAAACAAGTTTTGTGCATGAAACTAGGTCGCAAACCGCTTATTTAATGAATAAACGGATTTAATGTCTCGCTAGAATCTGAATCCTCGTTTACAACTGTAGTAATATTGAAAATATTTAAAGAAATTTTTTATCAGATTAACTTTGTTTTATATAAATATGATAACTTCCTTGGGAGTGCATCAAATTTTGATCAGTGACAGCATGTACTGTCAGTTGCACACGAAATTATGGAGCATCTAGATTAGTGTTGTTTGGATGAGAATGGTGCTAATTTCTACAACTTTTCGTAATATCATATTTCATATAAAGCAGTGTAAGTCTGATAAAAATATCATAACAATATCTTTATTATAATGAAAGTTGTGAACAAAAATTCAAGTTCGGCTTGAAGAGAAATACTCTGTATTTGAATAAATGGATTGGAACCTGGTTTTCTATACAAAAACTCTCTGTCTTCATACATATTATCAAAATTAAAAGTGTTTTCCATTAGCTTAGAAACACTCTGTACATGAAAACGCCAAGATACAGATTAAACTTACATTTATTTGTTGAATTATTGCTTATCAGTAAAAAAAGAAAAAAAAAAAACCTTTCTTAAAAAAATCAGTAATTCATGTGAATATCGTCATTTTATGAATATCGTCATGTGAATATCGTCATAATCTGTTAATTACTATCTTCAATTATAATATCTCTATTAGGGATGCACTCTTTAGGGATAGTGTTTTTGGCGGAATACCGAATATTCGGCCAACTGAATAGTAACTATACAACTGAATACCGAATATTCGGCTGGCAGAATATTTTTATATTTTACAGTTTAAAAGTATTAAAACCTAAATTATAAAACAATTTTACATAATATTTAACATAGATACTACCATTTTATGGACGAGACCTTTTTACAAGAAACCTTTACACACACACACACATTAAAAAAAAAAAAAAAACTGTGCTTGGAATTGTAATTTAAAACAAGTGGGTAAGTGTGATCGAAGATCGCTCAAAGGGTTTCGTTTAATATTCCTTTCAAAACACTTTATCCTATCTTTGATAAATTCAAATAAATTTCACTTAGCAACAACAACAACAAAAAAAAAAGTTATGTTTTTTATGAAGTAAAAATTTACCGGTCTATTTTTTCGTTTTTTCTAATATCTAAACCAGCCCTATAACGGGCGAAGCCCGCTATTACATTCTGTCATCATAATATCTGTCATGCGGACTAAATGCGATATTTAAAAAAAAATAATTTTAAAATTAAACAAATTGTACACCTTCAAAATGTTAAAATATGCGAATATTTCCATAATAGGATTTTTATCACGTTTCAATATGTTTCTCAAACTCATATACACTATATTTCCAATGATGACCGGTCACTTGCGATTTTAGACGTTTTGTTAAATATCTGGAAAGATACATGAGGAATTATCCTGCAACTTCAGGAGTGTAAACAACATGTTAGACGTCATATATTTCCGCGAAGATTTTTTCCCGAAACCCCATAAGGGGCCGTCAACAAATTGAAGAAAAACGAATATCTTTTGGATAACCCTATAAAAACTAATATTGCAAAAGTATTCAAACTGTAGATTATGATTAAGTGGCTTATTGTAATAATTTTGGTTCATTTTTATGAAGATAGCATGTATACTCGAAGAGAAATTCAGGTTTTTATAAAAACAGTCCCAAATTTTACCAAGTTTTTTGCTTATAATTTGCAGAGTTTTTAATATAAAAACAAGTTATTTTCAGAAAATATGACAAACAAAACTGTACACAATTCCCTGCAATCAGAATTAAAAAATAATAAAAATTGTATGAAATATGAGCAGGTTTACTAAATATTGTTTCACTGCGCATGCGCGAATTAAATCAAAATATACTGTGCAAAATATATTAGCTAAATGTATAGACCAACTTTTATGAAAGTCTCAAAAACATAGCTTGAAAATTCTGATAGTAATTGTCGATAGAATAAGCTCGAAATTCGCTGTTCCCAAAAGGAAGCAAAAAGATGAGGGGTTGTATCCAAATATACTAGCTTATGAAAGTTGACATAATAAGAATGAAGTGTTTCTCATTCTATATTTGATACAATCCCTCATATTTTTGCTTCCTTTTGGGAACAGCGAATTTCGAGCTTATTCTATCGACGATTACTATCAGAATTTTCAAGCTATGTTTTTGAGACTTTCATAAAAGTTGGTCTATACATTTAGCTAATATATTATGCATAGTATATTTTGATTGAATTCGCGCATGCGCAGTGAAACAATATTTAGTAAACCTGCTCATATTTCATTCAATATTTATTATTTTTTAATTCCGATTGCAGGGAAATGTGTACAATTTTGTTTGTCATATTTTCTGAAAATAACTTGTTTTTATATTAAAAACTCTGCAAATTATAAGCAAAAAACTTGGTAAAATTTGGGACTGTTTTTATTAAAACATGAATTGCTCTTCGAGTATACATGCTATCTTCATAAAAATGAACCCAAATTATTACAATAAGCCACTTAATCATAATCTATAGTTTGAATGCTTTTGCAATATTAGTTTTTACAGGGTTATCCAAAAGATATTCGTTTTTCTTCAATTTATTGACGGCCCCTTAGGGGGTTTCGGGAAAAAAATCTTCGCGGAAATATATGGCGTCTAACATGTTGTTTACACTCCTGAAATTTCAGTATAATTCCTCATGTATCTTTACAGATATTTAACAAAACGTCTAAAATCGCAAGTGACCGGTCATCATTGGAAATATAGTGTATTTACTATTCTCTATTACTCATATTGATACTCGCTTTGTATTATTCTTAAACATTTGAAAAATTCGTTAAACTTCCAATAGGACGTCAGATTTTCTTTTTTAATTCTCTAATGACGTGATATTAATCTGCTTTGTGTACATACACATACTCATACTCCTTGTACTATTGAGAAATCTTTGAAAAATTCCGTTTTATTACCACAATGACGTCAATCATTTTTATTTCATATTAATATTTTTTTCAATTGGTGAAACTTTTTATTTCATTTTCATTTTTCACGTGGAAATCATTCAATATAAAATTAATTATTGTAGAAAGAATTTCATTGTGGATTTTTAATTTTTGGCAACTGCTTTAATGAAAAATGTTTAAATTTAATAGGAAAAGGCTGTTAGAATTTTGTTTTTTATCTCTATTTATTAAAAAAATACGATTTTTTCAAATTTTAATATTTTGAGCTTCATAGCTGGTATTCAGCTAGACATACACAAAGTTTCAACTCTGTAAGTTACACAGTTTCTGAGAATGGCTCTGTGACGGACAGACAACGGAGCGGGAGTAATAGGGTTTCGTGAGATGAACGAAACACTAAAAAGGACAGTCTTAAAACTTTTTTAATTAATAAAGCTTTTAACTTTATAGCTTCTTTTGTGAATTAAAATAAATTTATAAAATGTTCTTATATTCTAAAACAAATACTTTAAAATCAAAGAAAATTTTTGAATGAATTAGAAGAAACATTTTACAGTGATATGGTGTTTGTCAGGAAAATATTAAAGTAAAACAATACAATATAATAAAAAAATCCCTGACGGCTCGGCCTACAGGCACAGGTAGATTTCAAAGACGCAGACCATGGGGGACCTGTTTATTGAGAATTGCAGTAGAAATGACCTTTTTGCCATGATGCGGCAGTTGGGACCGCTCACTTTGAAATCTACCTGTGTCTGTAGGCGGAGCCGGCAGGGATTTTTTTTTGTTTTATTTATTTATTTATTTTATTATTATTATTTTTTTTTTTTTTTTTGCTGTAAGGGTTGATCCTATAAAAAAATTATCATTATAAAAGTTGTAGATAATATTAATAGGATTTATAATAAATTTAAGTTGATTTGATATCTTGTGAATTGACGAAGTTATGAATTTTTTTCTTCTTAAACCCCTATCCCCCCCCCCTTGAGGCCATTTTTAATGATATAAAAAATCTGTCCTACATAAATTTTCGGCCCTTTTCCTAGAAGTAATAATAACTTTAAACGGATTCGATACGTATCATAATTAAGAAGTTATGGGCTTTTACTGTTTTCACAAAAGCCCCACCCCCACCCCCACCCCCCAGGTTCGATTTTGCCCATTAACGAACTTAACGGAGATTTTATGTATCAGTTTGGAAGAGATTTGTGCAAAATTATTGAAGTTATCGTGTCCTTAAAAAAGTGATATAGATAGATAGATAGATAGATAAAGTTTGGAACTGGGGGTAGTTTTGGGTTCTGGGAGTCACGATCGGTGTAGATCTACAAACATTTTTGCAAGAAATTCCAACATAGGGGAGAATGTAACATATAGTATTTCTTACGAAATCTACCTAATGGTGGCAAACCAGTAAGAATAACTTTCCTGCTGCTTTTGATTTGGCAAAGAAGTTTTTAAATGAACCAAGAGAGCATGTGTCTGGAATGGGCGAACCAATTCAGAGGTTGTAAATCTACAGAGTGTTCATACATCTTGGAACAAACTTTCTTCGTAGATAATGTGGTCAAAGCAAACATTTTTTGAGCAAGAAACATTATCCCAATCTACTTATTCCATCAAAAATACAATACATTAGATCCAAAAACACAGGGTGTGTTACCACAAGCTGAAACTGAATTTTCGTTCACAACTTTAACAACAATGAAGATATTTTAGCGAGATTTGCATCATATTCATTTTGCTTGTAGCAAATATGATGATATAATTGGAAGGTGCTGAATTAGTGACACAGTATAAGTAGCACTGTCAGATGCCTTCTGAATAAAGGAATATCTAGCTCAGTGTTGTTTAGATATGAATGGTGGCAATTTCCAGTACTTCTCGTGATTATTCACAGAAATCAAAATAACTAAGTTGAAAATACTTTTACAATATTTTCAATATTATTAAAGTAACAAATGGAAATTCAAATTTGACCTGTGGAGTTAGATGAACTTTATTTTTGACTGAATAAGTGTGTTGCGATTCTGGTTTCCTGGACAAAATTTGTCTGTCTTTATGTTTATTATCATTTTTAACATGATGTTTGCGAAAAAACGAGAAACAGATAGATTATTTACTAGAAGACAATATTCAGGAATTTGCATTTATTTGTACATCATAAATTGCTATGGTTTATTTTAATTAATTAATTTTAATTAAATTTAATTATTAATAAATTTTAATGTTTAAAAATAATATCATAAATTTTAATATTTTAATTAATTAATGGTTTATTTTCTTAAGTGACACTTTTCAAACAGCGAATAAATAATGTAAAAGCATTCTCTTTCATTGAAATATGATTCTGTTTCTAATTATTTTGAATATCTTTATTAATTGACAATTAAAAGTAGAAATTGTAGGTTTTTAAAAATATTTAAAAAAAAGTTATTTTGAGTATTCGGTTTGGCCGAATATTTCGATATTCGGTTTGGCCGAATATTTCGATATTCGGCCAAACCGAATATTCGGCAGATTGAATAGTTTGATATTCGGCCAAGCCGAATATTTGGCAGACCGAATAGTTTGATATTCGGCTAAGCCGAATATTTGGCAGACCGAATAGTTTGATATTCGGCTTAACCGAATGCTCTGTAATATGGCCGAATAACGAATAGATACCGAATATTCGGTACATCCCTAATCTCTATGAATATTGTAATTAATATCGTCTTAAGTGTCACTTTTCCTACTAAATAAATTACAATAAACTTTTATTTTAGTATGATTTTATTCCTTAATTATCTGAATAAACATTTTTATTTATTGCCACTTGGGTTAATCATTAAATTTAGGAATGTTGAAAAGAGATAATAGTTTAAATTTTATATGATACTTATCCTGTGTGTAAAGAATATATTTTTATGTTTTCTATATTTTTCTTTTCACAGAAAAATTATTGCTGATATTTATCAATCAAAAATGGCGCATCTCATACAAAACCTATTGGAAAAACAGAACTGAGAATCAAACATCGCGCGTTGTGACATAAAACAGCGTGTCGCGCCCTATTAGCTTAGGGGTGAAATGATTCAACCTTGTAGTTGTAACCTCTAATCTTCTATTCTAACTTTCCGGTTTAGAGTCTGTGTGTTTACTCCGATGCGACTTCAAACGGGAAGTGACGTTTCACAGAAAATGGGGCTGCCAGAAAAAGAAGTTAATCTCCCATGCGAAAGTCAGCGCCATCTATTGAGAAAAGGAGATTTTCGTAATATCTGACGCTCTCTTTTAAGGCCCGGCGAACGTGGAGGCCATGCAACAGGGTCAGAACTCCACCGAAAATATTTTAAAGAAATATTCTGCTTGTTACTAGAATTGAAAGGGGTAAAAAACCCTTGAGGTTTATACCCGGGAATAAACCGGGATTTTTGGGAGTGAAATTAAAAAAAATCTCGGAAGTTTTCAGAAAGTTTTAGTCATGGAAATTTTTAATTTATTATTATTATTATTATTATTTTTGTCAATGTAAACAAAATGATTTTTACAAATGTAAAGAAAACCAATAACACAAAGAAAATGAATAATACAGTTTACATGAAAACAAACGGAATACATGTTTAAACTATAAAAATATTAAGTAAGATAAATTAGAATACCATAGGTAATTTGGTATTTTAATCGTTGATAAGTAAAAAGCGAGGGAAGCGGATGGCAGATTCATCTTACCTGACATGAATGTAAACATCACCCCTGTTCTCCGAATCAGTCAATGTAAATAAAAAAGAAAATGAACAAAACTAAAAGAAATATTAAACCTATGGACGTGGAATGCTTTCATATTTTTTAAATATCTCCTCAGGAAATTCTTTAACTTATTTTTTCTGTGTACTCTTCTTAAAGGATGTCTCCCTTTTTTCAGTTGTCAAAATATTTCTAAAATATATATTTAATTTATAATTTTATGTGTTAAAATTCTATCGAAACTGAAAAAAAAAAAAAAAAATTAAAACTTCAAACAAAATTAAGCAAATAAAATTTTAGAAATATTTTGACAACTAAAAAAAAAAGGATACATCCTTGAAGAAGAGTGCATAGAAATAATAGGTTAAAAATATTAATTTCTTGAGGAGATATTTAAAAAATACGAATGCAACATATACCCATAGGTTTAAGTTTAGCGAGGTGAATTTGAGATCTCACTCAGCAACAACATTAACCCCTTGAAGAGCGGTGGTAAATATGTATACCTCTTAAATTTAATCCCCAAATGCCAATTTCACCAAAATCTTGGAATATTTTCCTTTTATTATGTGCGTGACGAAAAGCTTTCACTTATTTTCAAATAATTTGTTCGTAAATACTGTTGTCAATAAATCATTTCAACATTTTAGCAACAGAATTTACTTTGACCCTGAAAGGGCTAAATAAAAGACATGACGAAGTGTGTTTGGAAAGGGGCGTTGAAGTCTTTCAGGGCAAAGTAATTCTGTTTCTAAAATGTTGAAATGGTTGTATATGTCACCAGAATTTATGAAATAATTTATTTGAAAATTAATAAATTCCTTTTTTTCACGTACATTATAAAAGCAAAATTTTATTAAAAAATTATGGGTGTCAATTGGCACTCGGGAATTAAACTTAAGTGGTATACATAATACAGAGGTGCCAAGCTCTCGCTAATCTCCTTAATATGTGGGTTAATTTAACCCAGGTTTAATACGTTTCGCAGTAGAATTTTTTTTTTTTAGAAATGAAATTAAATGTATTCCATGTAGAAATCTGAAATTAACTAAATAAATATTGATCAAATAATTTTTCGGGTTCAAAAAGTTATTAAACCGGGTCAAATTAATCCACATATTACGGAAGATTAGTGAAAGCTTGGCACCTCTGATAATATACCACCGCACTTCAAACGATAAATACATCACCAACCGAAGTGGCTTCGAACCCCTTCGTTTTCGAGAAAATAGAAAACATGCATTAAGCTTAACAAATATTTACACAACAAGGTAAAATAATTTTTTAATTATTATAATTTAAATTCGACATAAAAAGTAGAGGTTAGGAAAGTCTAATTGAGGTAACTAACGCATAATTAGCGTTTCACATGATGGGTCATTCCACAGTATTCATGTGTTACGTACGGGACATTTTACAACAAATTTTTGAGATATTTGTACTTTTTTCAGTATCAAAATATAAATGAGAAAGTTTGCAATTATTTTTAATGCATTATATATCACTTCAACTAGATTCTTATGAAATTTCTTTTTGTTTGGGCCAATGTATATATATTTTTTAATTAATAAAGTTGTGTTACGTACGGGACATCACAAAAAATTGTTTTAAAAGTACCTCTAGCAATTTGGATTTTTCTCAGAATTTATTTAATATTTTCACAAATAAATTTAATGAGTAGAAGCAGAAATATACATTTTATTAATTAACTTTAAAATTATTTTTTTAAATTGCGTCATTAATTAATGAAAGCTAATTATTTCTGTTACGTACTGGACAAAGCTATTTGTTACGCATGGGACCTATGACCAGATTTTTCTATATGGCTGCAAAAAAATGCTCTAATTTTTATTTGATTTAAAAAAATAAATAATATTTTGGATAAATTTTAATAGAAGAGATTTAAAGCTATAAAATGATTTATTACACTTAACTTTTTATAAAACCTTTTTTTCAAACTTGTGAAGCCAAATACTGTGGAATGACCCTGATACTGTTTTTGCGGTAAATTTAGCTACATGTTTTTAAATTCAACATATGCAAAATTTTCAAAGCTGAAGTTCTACCTTTCCAACTTATTATGAGGAAACAAAGAAATAGAAATAGCATAAGAAAGGGGGCAACACGTATAGGTCGTGTTCGAGAATGGCAATGTCTTCCAATAAATCAATTGGATTCTACGGAATTCAAATTAATATTCTGAGCATTTGTCAGACACTGTATGCTGCAACGATTCATTTTATTGTCGTCACGAACTCACCTTCTTAACGTTGTAGAGTCAGACAAGGGGCCCCCAACTTGCCACCTTTAACCAAATTTACGGGATCAAAAGCTCTTACATTAAGATCGACTTTAACGCAATATGGTGGACTAGGGTTTCGAACAATTTTTCGCAATTCTTTTTATTTTGACAGATTTAATGTACCGTGACCAATAAGGATATTTTTAATTATAGCCTTGGGAAGGTTTTTTTGTAGATATTTTCTCTCTCTCTTTTTTTTTTTTACAACGGAATATTCTCGAGGTTCGTTAATATTTTTAAAGTTTATATAGGTGTGATGCAATTTTAAAATTTTCACCGAGTTATTTGTTCCTATGTTTGTATTCTGAAGGTCATTGACTCATATTGCAGTCTATTTTTTTATACTTAAACAAACAATCGTTAAGATTTGTTGTATTTGTTAAGCAGATTTTTAGTGATTGTACTGATTAAAGCTGATTAGTAAAGTAAATAAATTAATATTTAAAATATGTTGTAATAAAATATTTAATTTTCTTAACAGTGTTTGTTTTAATCAATCGGTAATTCATGTAAATTGCTTCATTTATTAAAATATGAAATGCTTAAGTGATGAACATTGTTAGATATTTGAAATTGCGCATTTTTGCTATTGTTTTTATATTTATAATCGTTGTGAAAAAAAAATCTTAAAAATAATGAACAATAACTAAGCATTTTAAATTAGAAATTTTTAGTAGTAAAAATAACTTTTCTCATTTGAAATTGGATTTCCAAAAAAAATAATTTTCCTCTTTAAGATAAGTTTTATGATAAAATGTTATTAAAATGAAATTATTAACAGGAATTGTTTTAATGAGTAGGTACTATTGCTCAAGTTTTCATTACAGCAATTATAAATTCTGTAACTATGTGCAAATATTTGCTGGCCAAGAATTTTGGTATTTTTAAAATTTTTAAATTAGCTTTGAAGATTTTGAAAAATATTATTGAAATTTATTTTTCCTTGTGGTTTAAAGTAAATACTATGCTAAGATTATTAGTATTATTCTTTTCTTTTTTATTATAGTGAGGCATCGTTAAAATATGAGAATATAGATGAACGCTGTTTACACAAAATCTTAGAAACTTAATAAAATAGATTTTATTATTATTTTTTATTTATTTGCACGAAATTTGAAAATATTTCGAAGTAATCATAAAATTAAATATTTGTGAGATAGTCAATATGTATGATTTAGCTAATTTTAAATTAGTGACAAGCTGATAGATGAAAATTAATTTCTTCTGTCAATGGATTTATTAGATTTTTTAAAATCAGAAATTCATTAATCCGTTGTAAATGATCCATCAATAAGTTTATAAAATAATCTTATTCATATTTTCATATGTGTATGTGTGCTTGATTCCCACAATTTTTGCAGAAAATTTTTGTATAAATAGAAATTTGTGTTTTCAAACAGTTTCCAGTTTCATACAGTTCAAAAGTTTAGGTACAACAAGAAATGTCGTTTATTATAACACAGTACAAAATTAAACAAAAACATAGTATTTACTTAATCGATTCTGTAACATTTAAATAATTAATATCAAAATTATTAAATGGGCAAATTGTCATAACTTTGATAAAAAATCATAAAAGTTTGTAAGTATACAGTGTCTTAAAAGTTTAGGTACAATGGAAAAAATACATTATTTAACACTTTTTCGTGATGCTATTTATTAATAGTATTTCCCTGGTTTCGGATTACTTCAAGTAATTGTGTTTCCATTGAATTAGTGTTTCCTTAATTTTTGAAATATTATTGGTGGCGCTGAATAATATGGTGAGTCACTTTGTCCCCATACGACATGCACGTAAAGTAAATGTACTTTCAAGTCCAATCCATTCTGGCCTCTTTATGGTGGGATTTTATGCGCGATTTGCAACACACTTTCTTTAACACAATGTTCTTGCAGTCTCTTATGTGTCTATGTATTGTGTCCTTTGGACCAATACGTCCACGATTTTATGTCCGCGGAGATTGTTTTTAATTTGCCGTATGGCTATATATTGCTTTGACATCGATATTCCAATTTTTAGATCAGTCTGAACACTTATTGCATGTGGCCACCAGCATCGACTTTATACGTGCCACTAACTCAGTTTTACCTGAAGGAAGATTTTCTTGAAGTTTTTTCTTCACTATACACCATAAGTTTTCGATGGGATTAAGGTCTGGTGAGTTTGGTAGCCAAGAAAGTACTTTAATGTTGCGTTGGCGGAACCAATTCTTAGTTGACACCGAAGTATGCGGTGATGCTAAATCTTGTTGAAAGATGAAATCATCTTCAAATAAATCTGATGATGGATTCATGTAATATTCCAAAATTTCTTGCTATATCTGAGAGTTAACCTTTTTGTAGACGATGCATAACTTTCCAGGTTTTTCTGCACTCATGCAACCCCAAACCATGACACTGGCAGAAAATTTTACGGAATGTTAAAGGCATTCTTTATCAAATGCTTCTTGATTCATTCTCCAAACTCGAATACCTTGATTACCATATGAAACACAAAACATACTTTCATCACTAAATAATATATTTTTCCAATCTTCTTCACTCCATAAACGTCTTGATTTACACCAATTCAATCTTATATGCTTTTGTTTTGCAGTCATGAGAGGTTTTGTTTTCGGTACACGAGATTCAACCTTAAATTTATGGAGACGTCTTAATGTTTTCGATGTAGAAACTTCAACTCCTTCTTCTTTCCATTTTCAGTGCAAGAATCGCACACTTTTAAAACGGTTTTTCTTAACTATACGCTTCAGTTTCCTGTCATCTCTAGCAGATGTTTTTGGTTTTCGGCCGCCATTTCGGCGATTATTTTGAAATTTTCCATTATTTGAATATTGTGATAGTATTTTACTAACACTTGATTGCAAACAATATTTGCAATAATTTGCTATTTAACATTGATTTTTACCGTGCCGATACAAATCAACCATACGAACTTTAATAGATTCAGGACTATCACTCACACGACCCATTTTAAGACGAAAAAAGCAAACAAACTGCAAAAAGAATACTCATTTTAAATAAAATCGTCTTAATTTAATCAATGATGCCACCAGTTATGAATTGGGGATAATTAAAGGAGAATTAATGTGAAAAACTGGATTATTTTTTAACACAATTATTTCAAATTGGTAAAGTAATCATACAAGTTGTAAATTTCCAACTGGACGAAAAATGTCCGGGCCAGGATTCAAACCTGGGATCGCTTGGCTGAAGCCGCCACGCTCTACCACTGAGCTATCCCGGTCGAATCTGGAGGGCATAATTCATCCAGTTAACCTTATTGATCAAAGCATCTGGTCTGATATTTTAATCAGCTCAACAGAAAAGACCAGTGTATTCACGTATCCAGCGTTTACTGGAGTTCCATTACCTGCGATCTTTTCTATTGAGCTGATTAAAATATCAGATCAGATGCTTTGATCAATAAGGTTAACTGGATGAATTATGCCCTCCAGATTCGACCGGGATAGCTCAGTGGTAGAGCGTGGCGGCTTCAGCCAAGCGATCCCAGGTTCGAATCCTGGCCCGGACATTTTTCGTCCAGTTGGAAATTTACAACTTGTATAATGTGAAAAATTCTAATATTTTGAACCATTTGAATAAATAATCTAATATTTTGACTTTTCAAAATAATTTTTTTTTCAATTAATCTTTTCAAAAATGATATTAATTTTAAGATAATAAATAAGTTTAATCGACAATAAGTTCTTAATAAAAATATCGTTTGCATATTTGCATTAAAAGACAGTAAATTACCAAACGATATTTTCAATTTGTAAAAAAAAGTAATTATTCTAATATTTTGAATATGAGCTGTAGATACTGGAAATGCCTTTCTTCAAGATAGATTCACTTTAACCCCGTATATTTTGTATCATTTCTATACTAATTATCATTTCTGTGACGATTACGTTGTTTGAAATTATTAGAATATTTTCGAATAAAACATTTAGCGATTTTCATTAGTTGCAACATAGATACTCCAGAAATATTTTTAAAATACAACTTGACGATAATGTTCCATAAAATTGGTATCATATTCTTCATCATATCATGAGTACTCTCTATGATGAAAGTTTCATCGAAATCGGGGTGTACCTTTTGGGTATAAGGCCCTTTGTAAGTGATTCTAGGTTTCCCGCTGAAATTGAGGGGTTTTTTTTACATTTAGTATGTGCTTATGTTACTTATTTACGTTCTATGTCTAGATAAGATTTCTTTTACAACTTGTGTGCTTTGAAATAAGCGATTAGTGAGGTATTTAATCCGGTGATTGGTTATACAAAGATTAACACTTCAAAGTTCCTAATAAAGTTATTTTTACATGAGACGTCATTTCATACTAAATCAAAAAGGCTCTACACTTTTAAAATTCACAATTTGTTGATATCTCTCAAAGTTTCCGAGATAGGGTCTATAACTTCCAAATTTCGCCATTAGAGGCACTGCAGTCACGCTCATGCAATAGCACATAGTCGTTTACTATAGACACTTGTTTCACAATTCTAGCTTTAAACGTTCAAGAGATATTTAACTGTACAAGGACCATTTGCACCACTTTGCACCATTATATACTTGCGCATCCCACACAAAATAGATATTTTGAACCTAATTTTTTTTTACCTCATATGGAAAAGGGTCAAAATAAGACGAAAGTTTTCTTCTCAGCCCAAGTGTGCTCTTTCCAGTGATGCTATCAGCAATTGAATCAAAAGTGACACTTTTTAGATATAGACTCCTGAAAATGGGGTTGAATTTAAGAATTTAATTTTTGAAAGGATTTCAAAAATGAATAAATTAGTAAATACGAGTATATAAATAGGCAGGAAACGCTTTTAGTAGGTCTATGTCATGTCCATAGGTAATTAATTGGTAAAGTGTCAAACTTTAAAAAAAAATTTGTTCAGTAATTACAGCTTGTTAATTTAAGGGGCAAAATCATCGCGTCAGACTGTATGGCATTGTTTAAGGCCAAGTGGTGATAGATGTATTGATATCTGATCTTTAATACTGCAACTGTAACTATGTTTTTTAGCACAAAAAGTTGTATTAGGTAACATATTTGCAATTTGTAAGATTTCATGAGATACAAACTTCGTGATTTGATCGTTTTTCTGCAACAATGAAATAGTGAACTTTTTAGAAGCATCCCTGGTGATTACCTATATTACTTATGACTCTGACAGTTTGTAGATGTTCATTTAAAACTTATATCTATGTACTGAAATTGCATCAAAATTGAAGGGTATCGAGAAGGATCCTCTAGGCCAGTTGACATGGGAATGCCCCATAATGTAATTTAATTGATAATTTTAGGGTGCACTGAATTCGATTTTTACTAGTGCTATTTCTATTGTTAAGTTTTAAGTGAAATTGTTCATTTTGTTTTATTTTATGTGATGCTATGTTTTCTGCTGAAATTGATATGTTTATTTACATTTAGTGGTGTGCTTATGTTACTGATTTACATTTTACGTCCAGATTAGATTTATTTTAAAATTCGGGTCCTTTGAGATGGATTTGGAATATCTGTTTTAATTTAGTGTGCATTTGACTGACTGAATGAGAATTTAAACGATTCTAGTTTTTCCGCTGAAATTGAGGTGTTTATTTACATATTGTGTGTGCTTATGTTATTCATTTACATTAAATTCTACGGCCATATCAGATTTATTTTAAAATGTGTT
Source organism: Maratus michaelseni (assembly GCA_963931845.1). Lineage (NCBI taxonomy): Eukaryota > Metazoa > Arthropoda > Arachnida > Araneae > Salticidae > Maratus > Maratus michaelseni. The sequence goes on from OZ007599.1 coordinate 224,378,118, forward strand.
GTCTTTGAAATGAACTTGGAATATTCGTTGTAATTTAGTGTGCATTTGACTGACTGAATGAGATTTTTGCTATTTCTATTGTTAAGCTTTAAATGAAATTAGTCATTTCGTTTTGTTTTAAGTGATTCTAGGTTTTCCGCTAAAATAGAGATGTTTATTTACATTTAGTGTGGGCTTATGTTATTTATTTACTAAGTCCAGATTAGATTTATTTAAAAAATTTTGTGCTTTGACTGTCGTTTAAATGAGTAAGCAATGGGGGCTCCCACAACAATAGGGCCCGGAAAACTTCGTTTTGGTTTGACAAATATTTTAGCGGCTTATTATATTATATAGATTTTCTTTATTGAGGATTAAGCAGTGGGACCACATACGCTGGGGGTTACAAATAATTATTTTTAGAAAACGAAAAATGAGATTTAAAAATATTTTGTTACAGTTTGAAGATCCGATTTAATTTTTTTTAGATTAAATTTTAGTGTGGAAAATATTTTAGCTCCCCAATATAGTGATTGTCATTTTAACGATTAGGTAATGGGGAGACACTACGGGGGACACAAATATTAGGACCTCCATAACAAGGGATCCCAGAAAATTATTTTAAGTGTGAAAAATATTTTAAAAACTATTTTTGTTTCAACAATTAGGCCGGAGGGCCCTATGTAAATATTGATATATTACTATCAGCACTATCAAATAATGCATCAATTTTCGTAAAGCAGATATTTTAAACTTATTTCGACCTTGTACAGATTATAATCAATATTTTATACTTTTAGAGTAGCATAAGGTTAAAGACAAAGTATGTAATAATAATGATTATTAAATCTCATGAAAACTATACTTGATATGAACCAATAATTATAATACAATATAAAAATGTATATCCAAATATATATATATATAAAGTGACCCGCCCGGCGTTGCCCGAGACTGTCAAAAAATCATGTACAAAACGCGAAAAAACTCTGAAAATCGCAATAATAATAAAAAAAACCCGCAAAAAATTAAAAAACCTCTGCACAAATTCCGAATAAACTTTATTGAAAAGAGAACAAAATTTACTATATTCGGCTAGAAGATATGAACCTGATTACTTTTACTCATGTGGAAAAATCGCAGCGAAAGGCGAAGAAACGCTGAAAATCGTATAACAAAATCAGTAAAACTTCAAAAATCGCTGAGGACAAAATTTACTGAATTGGGCTAAAATATTAAAACAGGATTCTTTTTAGGAATATCGAGAAAGCGCCACGAAATGCGAAAAATCTCTAAAAATCACCCAAAAAAATTCTTGAAAAATTAAAAAATCGTTGCACGAATTCCGAATACGAACTTTTTTAAACGAGGACAAAATTTACTATACTGGGGCTAAAAGATTACAACCGATTTTATTTTTACTAATGTGGGAAAATCGCCACGAAATGAAAACAAGAACGAAAAATCATGCGTCAAGCATAGATTATGTAGCACTTTCCAACGCTTCCAAAATAATTTTACAAAACATACCGTTTAATAAGCTAAAAGATAACATCTAAGTAAACAATTTGGAAAACGCATAACATATTTAAAAACATAATTTCAGGAATTTCCAGCAGATACAATATTCTGAAAAATATCCGAATACATTTATTCAGCCCTGTATATGATCTATAGATTTGTATATATACTATATAGGAAGCTAAATTTTAGTTTAGTTAGGAAACGCGTAGCACAGTTTAAAATTCTCCTTCTGGAGTTTCTGTCAATAAACGGAAATGTGTTCGCGAACTTTTGTGTTGCCCTGTATAGGATCTACAGAATTTATACACACCACGTAATAGACAAAAAGCGAGTTAAAATTAAAATCGCGTTCAGTAACTTAAAACGCACTTCCAGAAATTATTGTTAACAGACAGTAGAGAATTCTTTTGTGTGTCCCTGTAAATGAATGTTGACTGATACACACACTATTCTGTAGTAAGCCTCTTGTAATGCACCTTAGTAATATATATAAATTTCAATGCGTTTAAAATAGTGAAACATTATTTAAATAAACCGCAGACGATTTCTCTCCATAGACGTAATGTAACGGAATTCTTTTGACTGTCCCTGTAAAGTAAATATAAGTGCTATGCACACCCTATTCCATATTAAGCTTCTTCTAATGCACCTGAGTGATATATATAAATTTCAATGCGTTTAAAATAGTGAAACATTATTTAAATAAACCGCAAATGATTTTTCCCTATAGACCGCAATGTAACGGAATTCTTTTGAGTGTCCCTGTAAAAAAACTATAAGTGCTACACACTTCGTTGAAATAGGGAACATGCTATAGATAACGACAATAACATATAAAAATTGCAGAGCAATCCGAGCATATTTACGGAATTTCTTTGTTGGGGATTTATTTTAGTTTTATTTTAAAAAAACCTATTACCTTTTACCTACATGAATGTATGCAAATTACCTAAGTTTGAAATTGAAACGAATCCTGTCAATATATACATTTACAAATTGGTTAATTCTAAAATCAGAAGCATCATATAAGTAATCAGGTAGACTTAATTAAAAATATTAATGAGATATTTACCACAGGCAATACATAGTGATGCTAGAGATGATTTGGCCATTCTTTGGTCGGGCTAATTTCTTTTCACTATCATACCAATGCGAGTCCGAGAATTGAGGGTCCACAAAATTGTAGTCATAATGTCTCGTTCAATAGCAGTTACATAAGTGTTTTTCTATTTTTCAGCTTTACAGCTGATTTAATAAACACTGCATTCACCTTTGGAACCATAAAAAGTAGTAGAAACATATTTTCGTGCACATCCCATTGAATAAATGCTTGGTTGATACACAGGGTGGTCAAAATTGTTTTAACAAAATTCGAGACGATAGAGAACGAGGAATTCTAACTTATTTAAATTTTTCAACTTGTTAAGAGTTAGAAGACTGCGCAAGGAAATATTTTTGAGAATGAATCTTGTTAGAGCGATCATATGCTTCCGTAAAATAGCTGTAAAATTCATAAGTACTGTTCATAAACATATTTTTGCTTATTTGCACAACCGAGAGTATGCATCACTATTCTTTACTCTCGTATCCTTTTGGGATATCAAGTTGCTCTACTTTGGAAAGTGCTAAAAAAGGCTAAAACTTGCATAAAAAATCGGTAAAAAATTTTAAATAACAGAAGACAAAATTTACTCTGTTATACTAAAAGTTTGAAACGGAATTCCTTTTTATGAATGTCAAGAAATCGCCGCATAACACGAAAAAATGCTAAATATAACATTAAATAGTGCTAAAAATTCAAAAATCGCAGAGGACAAAATTTACTATAGTGATTCAAAACATTGTAAACAAAATTCCTTCACGAATGTCAAAAAATCGCTGCAAAACGCGGAAAATTGCAAAAAAATCGTTAAAATTCGTATTACACACACACACACACACACATATATATATATATATATATATATATTTATAAATATAAATATTCCACGTTTGACAACCACGAGTATACTCGTGGTTGGCAGCGAATGGGTTAAGGGTCCTCTCCCCTCACACGAAAACACCCGCTCGCTAATGTTAATTCCTATGAGGCACTATTTTACTAATATCTCGTTTGCATTTCAATATTTTTAAACGATTTTTTTGCATTGGATAGCTGAGATCAATCTCTATTTCCTCCGTTGATTACTTTTTCGATTTTTTTTTTTCGTGGATTTTTTTACGAAGATCTCTTTATTTTCGGAACCGGTTTCGAAAGTGAAAGTACCTTCCTTTTGCAAAGAAAATTGTATCCGGAAAGAAAATCGAAAAGTAATCAACGGCGGAAATAGAGATTGATCTCAGCTATCCAATGTAAAAAAAAAAAAAAAAAAAAAAAAAAAAAAAAAAAAATCCATTAAAAATATTGAAATGCAAACGATATATTAGAAACATAATGCCCTTATAGGATTAACATTAGCGAGCGGGTGTTTTCATGTGAGGGGAGAGAACCCTTAATGGAACGAAATTAACGGTAATTCTTCTGATCTTGCCAGATTAAAAAAATCATTATCATATTGTGGCTGCAAAATTATCGTATTTTACACTGTAAAAAAATTTCCTGAAAAAAAAACGGAAATTGTACTGGCAATCGAGACGACAGTACTATTTCATTATTTTAACGGATAAAAAATTCCGTAAATTCCATGAAATTTTCCGTGATTTCTGAAATATCAGTTTTTAAATTTCCGTTTTTTAACAGATATCTTCCGTATTTTTTAGATATTTTTATATCGTTAATAAATTTTATAGGACCAAAAAAAGTATATATATACATTTCTCAAGGAACAGATCATAACACTTTTTAATTTTTTCTTTCACTTCTGTGCGAGTTCGCAAATAACCAACATTTGCTAGGACGGGGTTCGAACGCGGAAAATTCTGTGTACTAAACTAGCGGGCTGTACCGTTACGCTACGAGCGGACACTTCGTTTCCTCAAATGTTGTTATATATTCTAAAGGATGCAAAAACGAAGGTTTCATAGATGGATTTTTTCAATATTTTATTTTCATAATTTTTAATACCTTGCTTTATTATTTGATGCTTTATAACAGATAAATTTTAACTTTTTATGTATTATATTCGTAAAACATTGCATAAAGACGAATGATTGTTTCTTTTTGCAATAGTACATATACTTTTTTAAATTATGTCTGTTGATCTATTTATCAATTCCAGTAAAAACAATATTATCTTAAGTAGACGTATTTATTACTTGCTATTAAAGTAAATTTTCTTTATCTCTTATTTTAAAAACTTATCTGAATAAACAATTTTATAATAAATTAAATTATTATATTTAATCTTTGCTGAGAGCTTTTGTGTACGGTTCTGTTAAACTGAATAATTTAAAAAAAAAATTGATTTTTAGAGAAAATTTTGAAATTAATGACCTTAGGATAGGTAAGTTTAAATTTGGACTTGATAATTTAGTTTAAATTAATTTAGTTTAATTTATAAAATTATAAACTAACGAAATAAATTATAAACTTCATTTTTATAAAAGTAAACAAAAAGTTATTAATTACTTTTTATAAATTTAAAGTCAAAAATATGAACTTCGTAAAATTATAATCTATAAAATAATAAATTTTTGTTTAATTCACAAATTTATAAGACAAATCAGCTTAGTTTAACTCAGTTTAACCGATAATTTGCAAAAATATTATTTTATAAATCCTTTAAAAAAAAAAAAAAAAAAAGATTTTTAGCGAACATTTTGAAATTAATGACCTTGGGATAGGTATGTTTAAATTTGGATTTATTAATTTAGTTTAATTTATAAAATTATAAACTAACTAAATATATTACAAACTTTATAACATTATAAACTTCATTTTTATAAAAGTAAAGAAAAAAATCATTAATTATTTTTATAAATTTAAAGGAAAAAATATAAACTTTCTAAAATTATAATTTATAAAATAATACATTTTAGTTTAATTCTCAAATTTATAAGACAAATCAGTTTTGTTCAATACCAATAATTTGCAAAGATATTATTTTACGAAACCTTTAATAACCTAATATTGCCTCACGTTAATAAAATTAAAATAAAATTTTAAAATGTCAGTGAAAAAAGTCATAATTTGAAGCACTATACAGAAAAAAAAGTAGATTAAAAAAAATATTTTTCTGTAATTTATATAAATAAAGTAAATTTCTAAAGATTTCACTAAAAAATAAAAAATATCATTATTATTTTTACAAAAAATTATCGTCCAGACACGGGCCTGGTTAGAATGAGCTCCAGGTTTGGCCCGTGTCTAATGACAGAAAATAGGCCACGGGTAGGAACGGTCCAGGCCTGGATCCTAGAAGACCTGGACCCTAATAAATACAACAATCTTAATTCGCATTTCAAACAAGACGATATCTGTATGCAAACCTCTGAAAGTTATTTACGAAAATGGGGACATACGGACATTGTGCTGTTTGAAAAAAAATCCATCAAATTTACGGAACACTTTCTGCATATCTACGGATTTGAAATCTCCTTTCCGGAACTAATGTTATTTACGGAAGTTGTACTGTTGTTTTGGAAAAATGAAACTTATCCGTAAAATTTTACGGAAAATCTCTTGTATTTTCACGGGTTTTTTTTTTAGAGTGTAGGATAAAACTATCGTAGCCAATACTCAACTTTGTCTAAATCGGCCTAACCGATATTAAAAGAATTACTATTTAAAAAAATATATTAAATAATTCAAAAATCTTATTAAAATCACACAGCAAATTAACAACGAAAATAATTTATTTAGTATGCATTACACAAACTATATGCAAAATTTCGTGCACCTATGTCAGAAATTTCTAGGAATTTCCAGACGTTAATAACACCGTGACTGTAAAATTATCATATTTTAGGCTAAAACTAATATACTCAATAACCTAACTTTTAGAAAATTTATATATTTTAATATTTCGACGGAACAAATCAGATTTTGTCAAAAGAATAGCATGAAATAGTAAATTAAAAAATAAATAATTAATAAATTAATGAAAATCCCAAACACTGAAAATAACTCATTCCATACCAACTGCGTAAAAAAATTCCTACACGTAGATCGAAAGGAAATTGTCAGTTTTTAAGTTGTGATTATCGTTGTGTAATTACAAAATTATTGTATTTTTGTTTAAAATTATTGTGCCTACTATACAAATTTTAGAATATTTGTAATTAGAATAATTTTAATGGAAGAAAACGACCTTTATTAAAAGAATAATTTTTATTTAAAAATTATTCATGGAACTAATAAAAACAGAAAATCCAAATGATAATTTATTCTGAATGTATTAGCCTATCTGTATGCAAAATTTCATACATGTAACTTAAAAGAGTTTAAAAAAGAATGTCTAATAAAAAAAAAGTCATTATTGTACTTTGACGGAAAATAAATATTGAATTTTAGGCTAAAACCGTATCCAATACTCATAATTTCTGTAATTTAACGAAAAAATCATGATCTTAGTAAATGAATAATTTGTATTAAAAAATAAGCAATTAAAAATTAATTAACATTGTAAATCCTGAAATTAACTTATACAATATGCATTAATGTGATTAAGTGAAAAATTTCATACATCTACTTCAAAAGGGAATAAGATTCCAGAATTGTAAATAAGCTGAAACTATCCCACCTCTAATCCAACTTTATGAAAATTTATAATTTGTATAATTTAACAAAAGAAATCGCCTTTATTAAAAGATCGTTTAGTTGTTCTTTTTATATTAGTTAGATATTCAATGTGAATTTTATTTTACATGTGTGGGCTGTAAAATACATATCTTTAAATAATATATATATATTCACTTTTGGTTTCATTTATTAATCCAAATACATGTAGAAAGGTAGAAAGTATTTTTATTTGTATTAATTTGACTCATTCTTCATCCCGTTATAATTCGATAAAAATTTCAAAAAAGTCTAAAAAAGATTTGTCATTTTTCATTGAAAAAGGCTGCGCAGGTGTCTTGAAGCATGGTGCTTCCCCGGGGTTCTGCTTAATTAATTCCGATGCATCATTATCATATATATCCCGTTGGTTCGTCGGCTCACTTTATTCTAATCCCCGAGACCTGATGCCCCGTGGCTGTACAGCGGTTAGAAATATTTTCCCGATTTTAAATCTTTCCAAAAGCAATTGTTTTTCTCTTTGTTTTGCAAAATATGAAAACATCTTGTAGCCGAGAAATAGTTTCAGTTATGAACAGGGCCTGGTTTTTCATGACCTTCAAAATTGAATATCATCTTCTATTTTATCTCGTATAATAACGTTAGAAGACAGTTTGTGTTAATATACAACAAAAAAATAAAATAAAAAAATAAAAAAATAAAAATAAAATAAAATAATAATTAGAAATAAATAAAAACTAAGATTTTTCGAATTTTTTTTTTTAAATTTCATTTAGCAATATTTCATGTTCACGTATATAATAACTGGTGTATTAACAAAAATAATTTTATACATATACATGAGTGTACTTTATTCAAAGACGTCATGTCAGTCACTAAACGCATTGCTGCCTACATTTTCGCTTTTTCCCTACCACTATTTTTGAAAAGAAAAAATGTAACTTATTTAATCATCAATCACTTACGATTAAATAAGGCAATTTTTTCTGTTCAGAATTAGTGGTAGGGAAAAAGCGTAAAAGTTGGCAACTATGCAAACGGAGTGGGTAAGATATATTGTGATTAGAGGCCTCATACATTTTCTGTTACTGTGGGCCCAAATTTTCTCAAATTATAAAAAAGATCAAAAGTCTAAATTGGGCACTGATTACGATTTTTTGAAGTTCCCCAAACTTATAGAAGATTTCTCTGTGTTACTTATGCTCAAAGCTTTTCGGAATTAATTTGATTTAACCGTTCTACATTCACGCTAAAAAATTTCTCACGAGCGGGCGCACGTTCTATTTTTTACAACACAAGTGTTTCGTTTTGTTAAATTGTTACAAATACAAGATATTTTATAATGCTAATAAAATAGGTAAGTTAGATAAACAATTATATTTACATATTAGTAGAGAAGAGTAAATTTTAGTATTATTTACATGCAGAAAAAATATATACAAACATATGCGTTTAAAGAATGTAAATATCAATTATTAATCATGAAACAATAAGATTATTTCGTAAAAACACATATCAAGCATGATTTAATGAAAGAAGACAAAGGTAAGTAAAACTATTATATTACCAAAAATGTATTGTTTTCGAAAAATAATAAATTTTTTTCGCAATTTTTTTACGCTAGAAAAAACAACTTTTTCAATGTACAACATTTTAACTATTTTGACCTCTTTAGTATATTCTATTTTTCTTCATTTAGTTTTATACATAAAAATATAATTTTTTTTATCATCAATTTATTCTTCTAGATCATCGTGAAATGTATATTGAAATTGAATTTCCTCCCATTTTTCCAGTTTTGCCAAAAATTCTATTAAATATTTTCTTTTGACCATGTAAAAATAAATTAAATAAAACGAAAAAAAAAAAAAGAAAAGAAAAAGAAACTGACTATTACATCAATAATATTATTGCAGAAATAAACCATTAAAACGTGAAATAATTAATTAATGTATCTACTAGAACATTATTCACTATACATTATATGATAAATTTGTATAGCTTAAATATAAATTAAACCATACTATTAAATAGAAGGCCCAATGTCACTCTTCCCTTTCTTTAACAGGAAAATATAGTTCACATCGTAATTTTTACTGGAATATATAAAAATGTAACTCTAAAATAACAAACAAGACTGTAATTTTACAGTATCAATAAACAGTCACTGCAGAAATATTTCATAATTATGTTGTAAGTGCAATGTATTCCACAAAGTACAGTTACAATTTTCAAGCGTTTCCTGTAAAAATTTTTGACAGTGTAAAAACGGATTCAAAAGCAAAAATAATTCCATTGATCAATAACAGATTAACAATGAAATAAGTAAATAAAACCGATTTATATAAAAATAAATCTTCAAAAAGAAAATCAATAATTGGTATTATCGTAATTATCATTTCCAATGCATTTTATATTGTCAATAATGATCATTTTCAAATACGCCTGTTTTCTCGTTTGATATACAATATCTAAAATATTTATACTATAGATTATGATGATTTGAATATCACAAGTCCTTAAAAAATAAAGAGCAGGAGTAACAATTTTTACTTTCTCTAAAGCTTATCAACTAAACATTCATTTTCGCTTACTATATATTGCCATTTACTTGAATGTAACCCATTAAATGAATTTAAAATTATTAATCTACACGCATTATTGTATTTTGATAACATTAAATGAGGATAATGTGGAATAAAATAATACAACCAGATAGCAACTTAGGCATTGTTGTTTAACAATCAAGCTCTGGGTAAGAAAGAATTAGAGAATATGGGCTATTAATTTCATACTGTGCTTTCTTTGGTAATTGAGTGAATTTTTGGAAGTGTTGAACGAATTTTTCCTTTTAAGTAAACAGTTTATTATTAAAAGATATAATAATATGTTTCAACTTTTAAAGTAACATATATATTTTACTTTTTTTAATTATTGTAAAAGAAGCAAATCATTGTGGTACCATTTAATATAAAACCTACTTACAAGGGCATGTTTCCAACCCGCAAATTCAAAAAATTATGAAATTTTCGAGATGTGTGGGCTTATGGAGGTATATAATACGAAAATCTCTTTTTGTTGTCCAAATTTACTTTAAGTGGGTGTAATTTACCCCGGAATATTTTTGGACCTTATGTTATAGAGATAGAGAAAACAAAATTAGGTTGAAACTTACTTTTTTTGTTTAGTCCTAACAAAATATTAATTGTTAATGATGTTAAAAAATTAAAAAATATATATAATATACATTTTACATGATAACCCGATTATTTTATTCTAAGTAAAACCGCTAATTTTTACATTTAAAACAAATTACTATCGTAATTCTAAAACCTTCATTGACGATAAAATTGACGACGACCAAAATTGACGATAAGAAAACCTTGGTATTTTTTTTACAATATATTAAGGAGATAAAGCTTCGAAACTTCACTATAGACAGACAAAAAGCATCGTAGCTCCAAGATCGACAAGAAAAAAATCTTCCCCATCTCACAAACGTCTTGAGAATTCTATTAAACATGACTAAATATACTATTATTAAACATGACTATTTACTTATTATTGTTAAAACTACCAGTTTGTTCTATGTTACTTCGATCATGACCGATGCTTGTTTATATCATTTAAAAAGAACAAACGTTTTTTTTTTTTTTTTTTTTTTTTTTAAGTGTGATTATTTCAACTAATAGTTGTAATTTCATTTTACATCACACAGTAATATTTATTCTTTTTTGGATAAGAATTAACAATAAAATAGGAATTGCAGTGTAGTGTACCAAATGTATATAACACTTTTTAAAGATTTTGTTTGTGTTAATTTGTTTTTAAATGTTATTAACAATTGATATTTTGTTAGTTTTTGGCAGAACTAATAAAAAGAAGAAATTTTTAATTTAAAAGTTTTTCTGTTATCTCACCATTAATGAGTAATAAAACATAAGATCGAAAGTTTTTCGGGATAAAATTTACCTCATTACACTGAATTAAGCAACAAAAATTAATTGTGAATTACATACTTCTATGTGTCCATATTTGTTTTTATTTTTTTGTGTTGGTAGCGTTCTTTTGTTAGTAATATAATTTTTGTTGGCAAAAAGGCCATTCACGTAAACGCACTCAACTATTAAGAGGGAAGTTCATCTTTAGCGGGTCTAAAAATAAATTTTCAATTTTTATGTTAAATGAAAGTCATTTTTATTAATTATATTTCGATACCATACATTTATGTTTCTGCGTTTTTATTTTATAAAATTTGACACGAAGAAGGGACATATTTTTAAAATTTTCCCTTGAACTCAAAAGTTTTAGATACTGTTATCTGGAGATAAAATTTATTGTACTGTGCACACAGGTTAGCTTCACAGCCACTGAATAAGAGGAGCTGAAATATTCATATTTTATGAACGCAACAAATATTTGTAAAATAAACAATTGTTGGAGACATTATTGAAAAAACTTCGAATGCCCAAAAGTGTTTTAAAAATTCTAGTAATATTCAATTTCTTCATCTTAATTTCAAATTTTTAATAGCAAAGGTTTATTTACGTAAACAATTTTAATTCAGTTTATGGGAAATCGTAATAATATTTTAGCTTATCTGAAAACTTTGAACCATTTCAAAAGTATTGTTAAAGACATCCTGAACACAGTATGAAGATTGTTATTCCTAAATAAAGGTGCTTAAAACTTTCGAGGTACACAGTAACAGATAGTTAGTTAATTCTTTTTGTAATAATTTCCAAACAACGGTATTGAAATATATATTTTCTATCAAACTTTTCAGAATTGAAGTATCTCTCATTTAATAATAATAATAATAAAATATCAATTTCGATTTTTTATGCTTTAAAAATGGACATAAACCCTAAGTAAAATTTTATATTACACACAAATTATTTAATTTATTAATTGTTATAAACGATTATTTTCTTTTAAAATATGCACAGCTACAAAAGGACATGTATATTTACGATAACAACATAAATCAGAGTAAAAACATTAAAGTGAGCCCATGCTCATAAAGGATCAAATGTCAGTAGTTCGCTGCATTTAAGAAAATTTAGTATTACTCAAAAAACTAATTAATGACCCATTTCAAAACATAATAGATTTAATATTTTCTGTTCAATCCGAACTGACTTGATTTTTATTAAAATGTAACATGGGGTCATTGTAGTCTCTTCATTGTAGCTAAAACAGTACAGAAATTTCATCGCATTTCAGAAAGGAAAAATAAAAAGAAGTTTAATCATTCGATCGTCTTAATTGACAATAATTTTCGATATTTCAGCGTTAGGTTTAAAAAACATCTATTTATTTCATATTGGGTCAGATTTTATAGTTTATCACAATGAATTATCAAAATTACGTGGCATCACAAACACTTTTTCATCTTGTATTGCATGGTAACAGAAATATATACAGGGTATATATAATACAGTATAACATTTACAAACTTTAAGAAGTGGTAGAGTACATTAATTTTTATATAGGGAGCCATGGTCACACATTCTACTTTTTCAGTCAACTTTACTGCATCTGTGGATTTATCTATTTATTTAGGAAGAGAGATTATTTATCAGATTATAAAAATTAGTAAGACATAAGTTTCTATACATAAGATTAAAAAAGTGTAAAAAGTAATCAAACCACGTTTAATGTCTCAAAATTCGAATACCGCTGTAATATTTTGCTTCAGTATTCGCTGTCTCACATTTACCCCTCTTAAAGGGCGGATATATACAACTTATTTTTAATCCCAAATGCCACTATGGTACCAGAATTTAGAAATAAAATTTTGCTTTTTAATGAATGTGAAGAAAATCTTTTAATTTATTTTCAAATACATTTGTTCGCAAATTCTACAGAATTACATCGACATTCTAAAAACAAAAATGTTTTGCTCCGAGCGTTAAGCGAAAATTACTGCGCCATTTATATATTTGCTCCGGCCCGCTTCTCCGGCTTACGAAAATAGCGCTAAAAAAAAGTTTAACGGTGTCACAAACTTAGCTAGTAGAAGTTTTTATGAGTGTAAAAAGAATAGTTTGTGAGTATAAGTTCGGAAACTAACAATTTTCATTTCTCATAAAAATCAGAAGTGAAATTTTGTACTTTTTTCCATTGATCCTAGGAGCATATAGTGGTAACTGAAGGTATCGATGAAGCACCTGTTGGTGCGGTAAAGTGCTTGGCGCCTGATGTGGAGGCACCGCCCTCACCACCTTTGGTACGGGGCTGCTTCGATCGCAACCGATGCTTGTTTATACAATTTAAAATGAACAAAAGTTTATTTTTCTTTTTAAACACACAGTAATACTCATTCTTTTATGGACAAGGATTAACAATAAAATAAGGAGCTGCCATGTAGTGTACCAAATGTATATAATACTTTTTTTTTTTGTTATTGTTAATTTTTTTTTAATGTTATGAACAATTGATATTTTGTTAGTTTAAAAAAAAAAAAAAAATATTTAACTTAAAAGTTTTTCACTATCTCACCATTAATGAGTAATAAAATATAAGCTCCAAAGATTTTTCGGGGTAAAATGTACATCATTACACTAAATTAAAGCAACAAAAATGAATTGTGAATTCCATACCTCTATGAGTCCATATTTGTTTTTAATTTTTTGGTTGGGAGTGTTCCTTTGTTTGCCGAAACGTCAGTGAAGGCTTACTGTTGAGACCCGAAAAGTTTTTGGTTTCTGTCTGTCTGTCTGTTTGTCTGTCTGTCTGTTCCGCGATAACTGCCGTAAAAATGATCCGATTAGGTTGATTTTTGGTGGGTATGTTGGTGAGATACCCGGAATTAGCTGTATAGTTTTTGGTTAAATTTGGTTCATTCGTTCGAAAAATATAGAACATTTCTTTTTAAATTATAATGCTTTCCTATGGGACTGCAGACGATTTTCAAATTTAATTTTTAACTGAAATGGAAATCGCATATTTGAATAATGGATTTCAACGTAAAATTATGGATGTTGATTTTCGATATGGAGGTTTTAAATATATCCAATAATTTTGAAAAAAATATTAGAATTGAGATATTAATTGTTTAAATGATTGGAAATTTTTTTGCATCTGTTCCGGAAATATAAAACTTTTATTTTCATGTTTTTTACAAATTTTAAAATGCATTTCTTTTTACTTTGGTCTTTAATTTATCAGTTGCCTAGCAACGATATTTCAAAGTAGATAAAAATAATAAAAGCAACACGCACTATTTTGTTCCAATAATTTATTAGCAAAATAAATTTTTGTATTCTATTGACATAAACGAAGAATTTATTTTAATAAAAGTTTTTTTTTTTTATCTAAAAAGTTACAAGAGTAAGAAGTTCATAAGAATTTCAGAATATCATTGCACAAACCGTGTTTAATTTAACGTTTCTAATTTCTGAAACATCCGAAGAATTATATGCCTGTAAATATGTATACAATAGAAAAAAATTAAATTGCGGATTGTAAGATGCTAAATAATATGAAAAGTGAGATTAAAAAACAGTGACTTGAGCTGACGTTGAGGCTCCTGATCTGCAGATTTACTAGTTAGTAATATAATTTATGTTGCCAAAAAGACTATTCATGTAAGCGAACTCAACTATTAAGAGGGTTCATCTTTAACGGGTTTAAAAATAAATTTTCAATTTTTATGTCAAATGAAAGTCATTTTTATTCCCTATATTTTGATATCATATTTATGTTTCTGCGCTTTTATTAAAAAAAAAAAAAAATCATACGAAGAAGGGACACATTTCTATAATTTTCGCTTGAAATCAAAAGATTTAGATATACTGGTTATCTCGAGATAAAATTTATTGTACTCTGCACAGGTTAGCTGCCCTGCCACTGAATACGAGGAGCTGAAATCTTCATATCTTAACAACGCAATAAATAATTCTAAAATAAACTAAATTGTTGGAGTTATTTTGAAAAAAAATATCTAATGCACAAATGTGTTTTAAAAATTCTTAGTAATATTCAATTTCTTCATTTTAATTTCAAATTTTTAATTGCAAGTGTTTATTTACGTAAACGATTTTAATTCAGTTTATAGGAATAGTAAAAATATTTTAGTTTTCCGAAATCTTCGAAGCATTTCATGAAATATTTATAAAGAAATCCTGAACACAATATCAAGATTACTATTCCGAAATAAAAGTGTTTAAAACTTTTGAGTTACACAATAACATATAATAGTTAATTCTTTTTGTAGTAATTTCCAAACAAAATGGTATAGAAATATATATATTTTCTATTATACTTTTCAGATTTAAAATATCTCTCATTTAATAATAATAATAATAATAAAAATTCGATCTTCATGCGTTAAAAATGGATTTTTAGGAGAATTTAATATTACACATAAATTATTTATTTTAATAATTTTTATAACAATTTTTTTTCTTTTAAAATATACAGAGCTACAAAAGGGCAGGTATATTTACAATAATAACTTAAATCAGAGTAAAAACATTAAAGTGAGCCCATACTCATAAACGATCAAAAGTCAGTAGTTCGCTGCCTTTAAGAAAATTTAGTATTTACTCAAAAGACGAATTAATGACCTGTTTCAAAACATAATAGATTTAATATTTTCTGTTCAATCCGAACTGACTTGAATTTTATTAAAATGTAACATGGGGTCATTGTAGTTTCTTCGCTAAAACAGTACAGAAATTTCATCGGTTTTCAGAAAGGAAAAATAAAAAGAAGTTTACAGAGCTGCCAAGTCTCCGGCTTTTTGGATACCAGTATTTTAGTACAGAAAAAGTTGACTTTTTTAATCGGAGCACACTGCGATTTAAAAGAACAACATTTTCTCTAATAAAATACTGGTGTTCAAAAAACCGGAGACTTGGCAACTCTGAGTTTATGTATTCGATCGTCTTAATTGACAATAATGTTCGATATTTCAGAGTTAGGTTTAAAAAATATCTATTTATTTCATATTGGGTCATATTTTATAGTTTATCGCAATAAATTATCAAAATTACGTGGCATATCACAAACACTTTTTCATCTTTTATTGGTCCGCACATATAAGTAACAGAAATATATACATAGGGTGTTTCAGTATAACGTTTACAAACTTTAAGAAGTGGTAGAGTACAATAATTTATATATATATATATATATATATAAATTATTGTCGCATTCTACTCTTTCAGTCAACTTTACTGCATGTGTGGATCTATCTATTTATTTAGGAAGATAGATTATTTACCAGATTATAAAAATTAATAAGGCATAAGTTTCTGTACATCAGATTCAAAGAGTGTAAAAAGTAATCAAATATCCACGCGGTTAATGTCTCAAAATTCGAATACCGCTCTAATATTTTTCTTCAGTGTTCTCTATCGCACATTTATCCCTCTTGAAGGGCGGTGGTATATTATATATACATCTTATTTTTAATCTCAAATGCCACTACACTGGGGAAAAAAAAACTGAGGTTACTAGAAGTTTTTTAGTATATTTGTATGCCACAGAATTTTTTAGTAACCAGTATTATAAACCGGAATCGTTGCTAGCTGTTTTCTTAATTCTTACAGATTTTCGTGTAATTGAGTAAGAATACAAAAAAATTTTTAGTAATTGCAAAGATCAATGAGAAAAACTAAAAATTTTTTAGTAGATCGACCCCTTTTTTACAGTGTAAACTGTAAAATATATATATATATATATATATATATATATATATAAAAGGTGGATCTACTAAAAAAAATTTAGTTTTTCTCACTAATTTTTGCAATTACTAAAAATTTTTTTTGTGTTCTTACTCAGTTACAAGAAAATCTGTAAGAATTACTAGAAAACAGTTAGCAACATTACTAGAAAACAGCTAGCAATGATTCCAATTTATAGTACCGGTTACTAAAAAAATCTGTAGAATACAAATATACTAAAAAATATTTTGTAACCGCATGATTTTTTTTTTTTTTTTTTTTTTTTTTTTTTTTTACAGTGTATGATAGCAGAATTTAGGATTAAAATTTTGCTTTTATAACGAACGTGGAGAAACGCTTTTTATTTATTTTAAAATACATTTGTTCGCAAATTTTATAGAATTATTTCGACGTTCTAAAAACAGAAATATTTTGCCCCGAGCGTAAAGCGAAAATTACTGCGCCATTTACATAATTGCCCGGCCCACGCAAACACCTTAACAAGGTAATACATTTTTTGTGGCTTACGAAAATAGCGCTAAAATAAAATAGTTTAACGGTGTCATAAAACTAGATAGTAGAAGTTTTTATGAGTGTAAAAAGAATAGTTTATGAGTATAGTTCGGAAACTAAAAATTTTCATTTCTCATAAAAATCTGAAGTGAAATTTTGTACATTTTTCTATTGATCCTTGGAGCATAGTGGTAACTGAAGGCGTCGATGAAGCCCCTGTCGGTGTGGTAAAGTGCTTGGCGCCTCATGCGGAGGCACCGCCCTCACCACCTTTGGTACGGGCCTGCTTCAATCACAACCGATGCTTGCTTACATAATTTAAAATGAACAATATATATATATATATATATATATATATATATATATATATATAATATTAACACACAGTAATATTAATTTTCTGTTATGGACAAGAATTAACAATAAAATAGGAATTGCCGAGTAGTATACCAAATGTATTTAACACTTTTTTTTTGTTATTGTTCAAAAAAATTTTTTAAATGTTATTAACAATGGATATTTTGTTAGTTTTCGACAGAACTAATAAACAAAAAAAAAAAAGTAATTTTTAACTTAAAAGTTTTTCGCTTTCTCACCATTAATAAGCAGTAAAATATAAGATCGAAAGATATTACGGGGTAAAATTTACCCCGTTAAACTGAATTAAGGGAACAAAAATTAATTGGGGTTGGGAGTGTTCCCTTATTGGCAATATAATTTAGGTTGCCAAAAAGGCTATTCATGTAAACGCACCCAAATATTAAGAGGGAAGTTCATCTTTAACGGGTCTAAAAATCAAATTTTCAATTTTCATGTTAAATGAAAGTCATTTTTATTCCCTATTTTGATACCATATTTATGTTACTGCGCTTTTATTTAAAATAATATCACACGAAGAAGGGACACATTTCTATAATTTTCCTTTGAACTCAAAAGATTTAGATACTGTTATCTCGAAATAAAATTTATTGTACTCTGCACAGGTTAGCTGCCCTACCACTGAATAAGAGGAGCTGAAATCTTCATATCTTAACAACGCAATAAATAATTGTAAAATAAATTAAATTGTTGGAGATATTTTGGAAAAAAATATCTAATGCCCAAAAGTGTTTTAAAAATTCTAGTAATATTCAATTTCTTCATTTTAATTTCTAATTTTTAATAGCAAGTGTTTATTTACGTAAACAATTTTAATTCAGTTTATGGGAAATCGTAATAATATTTTAGCTTATCTGAAAACTTCGAAACATTTCATGAAGTATTTATAAAGAAATCCTGAACACAATATCAAGATTACTATTCCGAAATAAAAGTGTTTAAGACTAGTTACATAATAACATATAATACTTAATTGTTTTATAATAATCTCCAAACAAAATAGTATAGAAATATAGATTTTCTTTAAAACTTTTCAGATTTAAAGTATTTCTCATTTAATAATAATAATAATAAAACAATTTCGATTTTTTATGCGTTAAAAATGAACCTGAAGGAAAATTTAATATTACACACAAAATAATTTATTTTATTAATTTTTATAACGATTTTTTTTCTTTTAAAATATACAGAGCATCAAAAGGACAAATATATTTACGATAACAACATAAATCAGAGTAAAAACATTAAAGTGAGCCCAATATCATACATGATCAAAAATCAGTAGTTCGCTTCCTTTAATGAAATTTAGTATTACTCAAAAGAAAATTAATGACCGGTTTCAAAACATAATATTTTCTGTTCAATCCGAACTGATTTGATTTTTATTAAAATGTAACATGGGATCATTGTAGTCTCTTCGCTAAAACAGTTCAGAAATTTCATAGTTTTTCAGACAGGAAAAAAAAAAGAAGTTTAAGTATTAGATCGTCTTAATTGACAATATTTTTTTATATTTTAGAGTAAGGTTTAAAGAAATATCTCTCTATTTTATGTTGGGTCAGATTTTAAAGTTTATCACAATAAATTTTCAAAATTACGTGGCATCACAAACATCTTGTATTGGTCCGCACATACAAGTAACAGAAATATATAGAGGGTGTTTCAGTATAACGTTTACAAACTTTAAGAAGTGGTATAGCACAACAATTTTATATAGGGATCCATGGTGGTATTCTACTCTTTCAGTCAAAATTTCAAGGTGGTTTCACTTCAATCTCAGATCAGATCCATGATTAAAATTTATTTAAAATGTATTATAAACAAGTTTTGTTAAATTTTTTTCATACGAAAATAATGAATGGTCCATGGTACAACATGCTTAGGGCCAAGGTACAACATGGGTGTTGTACCTTGGCATTACCTACATTAATGATTTAAAACATTTTTTATTTGAATGTAAGTTGCCCTCATTTGGGTCCAACGAACCCCAAGATACGGTACTGCAATTTCATCGGTTTTGAGATGAAAAGTATTAGATCTTCCTAATTGATAACAATTTCCTATTTTTTGGAGTTAAAAATACAGAATTATCTATTTATTTCATATTCAATGGAATTTTATAGTTTATCTCAATAAATTATCAGAAATAGTAGCAATTGGAATTACCAATTACTGGCAACAATAAGATTTAAAATGAATGTTGATTACAGTCCTGCATCAGTTCGTGATCCCGATTTTACTTGAACCTGGCCGGATCCGCGTTTGGGGCCGGGTGATTTTGGTTCGTTGTAAGTTGCTCTAATTGACTCTAATTATTTAACAACTTCGATTACTGTTTTGCGAAAAAAGAGATAAATTCTCTTAAAATGCGCTTCCTCTAGTGTGCACAGAATGTATCGTTAATTTACAGGGACATTCAAAAGAATTCCGTTACATTACGGTCAATGGAAGAAAATCATTTGCAGCATATTTTAATGATGTTTCACTATTTTAAACGTATTGAAATTGATGCATATTAATGACGTGTACTACAAGGCGCTTACTGTAGACTATGGTATGCATAGAATATATCATTAATTTACAGGCACACTCAAAATTATTTGATTACACTACTGTGTATGAACAATAATTACTAGTAGCTCTTTTTAAATTGTGGTACGCGTTTTTACAAGTAAATAACTTTTTTGTATATTAATTAGTGCATATAAATTCTATAGATCATATATAGGGCTGCTTAAAAGATCTCACATACATTTTCGTTTATTGATGGAAATTGGTGAAGGGGAATTTTCAGCTGTGCTATGTATTTCCTATAACTGAAGTAAATTTTAGCATACTCTGTAGTATACATACAAATCTATAGATAATATACAGAGCTGCACAAAAGGAATCGCATATTTAGTTTGACTGTTGGTAGTAATTGGTGAAATTGTGTTTTCAAATGTATTATGCGTTTTTTAAATTGTTTACTTATTAAACTGTGAAGTTTTTTTACAGCATTCTGAATGCGCTGGAAAGTGTTTCATAATATATGCTTGACGCATCATTTTTCGTTCTTGTTTTAATTTGTAGCCTTTAACTTTCGTAAAAACTGAACAATCATTACGAAATTTTAATATGGTGCTAAAGTACAAAGCACTGCTTAACGTTTTTAAAATAGTAGTCGTATTGTGTACAGTTTTTATAGGAACACCTTAAACATTTTAATGGTAGTAATTGCTCGACTGTGCGTTAAAATAAGTGATACTGACAACAATAAGATTTAAAATGAATGTTGATTACAATGTCCTGCATCAGTTCGAGAATCCCGATTTTACTTGAACCTGGCTCGATCCGCATTTTGGGCCGTGTGGGGTTGTCAATAATATATTTCGTTGTTTGTAAGTCGGATTGACTCTAATTATTTTGGATTGCGTTTTGAATCTTGAGCGTCAGGATTGTTAACCTTATTTTTTTTAGTATCTACAATATTGTTTAGGATGAAAAAACTATATATTTAAATATAAATGACTATATATATATCTTAATTTTTCTACATAAAAGATAAAATTTATATTAGAGTATGTCTTGATATTTTTGCATAGAAACATAAGTTAATTCATTAAAATATGGGAGTTATAGTGCATCGGGTTTGGATTTGACTTGAAACAGAATTTTCGGATTCAATTCAGTATATCTCAACTGGTACAGGGCTCTAGAGTGGATAACAATACAAGATTGCTGCCATAAAAACATAAAGGTAAGAAACAGTCCCTCAAAGTCTCTTTTTCTGTTAAATTTTTTAGTTCCATAATACAGCATAATCCTACACTGCGCAGTGCCGCATGTGAAACAACCAATACCACAGTATGAAATAAGCAAACAACAGAGATCATAGGAAAGCGTGTACCCCAGGGAAACTCAAACAATGTGGAAACAGTCTGGAACAAACGCAAATTGCTAGATATTAAACTTGCTGTACAGATCGGTTAATTTGTTTATTATTATTTTTTATGACTGTGCAGTGCTTGTTTATGAGATTTTAAATTTAAATTTTATTTGTAGGAATTAAAGTGTAAAAAAAAAAAAAAAATGCATGTTAGAAAAATTGTGTGCTAAAGAAATGCAAGTACCTTTTTTGTATTTTAGTGCTAAATAGTAGTAATAATACATAATGGATCGCATTAAAAATACATATGGAAAGAAAAGTCTACCAAAATATTTATTTTTGAATTTTTTAAAATTGTTTTTTTCCACGGACTAGATCATAAATGAAATCACATATTATTATTTTTTTTGCATGTAAATAAAAAAACCGTGCCTTGTAGAGAAAGGATTTTTTTAAAAAACAATGGCTAAATCTCATTTATATGTAAAGTACAATGGATATTTTACGTGACCCCCCCCTCCCCTACACCTCCTTAATGTGTGTGATAAAACTATCACGGACAGAGTTTTCTATGACTATGGAAGTCTATCAACAACTATTGTTTTACAGCAATGTCCTAAGCGTAAGGCGAAATACAGACATAAAATCAAGTACTGTTTCAACGCATATGCCATAATATTACACATCATTCCAATATGTCAGTTTAGAAATTCATTTTTGAACAAATTACATCGTGTCAAGCAAACTTTTTTTTTTTTTAATTATTTTTAGCACAGACAGTGAAATGAATCAATAAAAATGTATTATTATATCAGACGATCGCAAGAAAACAAATTAATGAGAAAAACAAAGATTTTCTGTCAAGACATATAAGTCATATGTCAAGTCCTTGTCAAGGCAAGGGAATAGTTGTAAAAATAAGAACTGTTCCTATTTGACAAAAAAAAAAGAAAAAAAACACTCATGTTTAACAAACACTGCATATTCATATACAATAAACTGAATAAATAAACAGTTATGTTATATCAGAGCATTTAAAATAAATAAATGTAAAGGGTATTTCTTTCCTAACAATCAAAAACGTATGTTTTTAATGATATACTTTAAAAATTTTGCATAATGTATTATAAATTTGGATTTAATTCCTGGATCTCAAGATACACTATTTTGCAATATCACAGCTGCGAAAACTTACGAAGTTTTTACAAGTCAAATAAGAATGTTTTGAACTAGAAAATTTATTTAATAAAATGCGTCTTGTTCCTAGGTGGTACTTGATTTCGTTTAGTAAACTTTCTGGTTAAAAAATAATAATAATAATTTGAAAAAAAAAAATGGAAGGTCTGGCAGCTAAGCAATATTTTACGTGGGTATTATGACAAATTATTAAAAAATAAAAAGCATTGTTACACAAGTATATAAAAATCATTGCCGTGAAATCACATTTAATGAGTTTATAGAGAAAATCCCATTGTACTTAGAAGAAAGTGCTATAGAAAAAAGTATTCCTTGAAAAATCCCCCCAAAACAATAAATTATCGTTTAAACTAAATTAAATTAATTGTATGTACTTATTTTATATTGCCAAATGTATTTAATTCGTTCAAAGTATTATAATTTTGAAATAAAGTTCACTTATTACTTTTAAACAATAATGCTTGAAAAATAGATATTTTTGAAAGGAGTTTTCAACTATTTTGGGGAGAGAAACAGGTTTTCTAGCATTTCACCGATTTATCTTATTTTGGTAATTAAAAGAAAAAAAGAAACTGATTTGTTTTAGTATCTATAAATAAATATTAAGTATAAGCATTTTTTTACTTCGCATTTTCCGTCGCTATTAACTATAATTATCTTTTATTATAGAATAAGGTAAAATCTTAATTTTTAACAGTTTGTAAATAATTTAATGATTGGTTACGTTATTTATCAAACATACATCATAAATAATTTAGAATTTAAACTCTTAAATTTCTATTTTCCATCAATAAGGCTCGTGTTTTTTTTAAATATAATGAGCATTTATTGCAAATTAGTTAAATAAATATAATGAAAATTAAATAAGCAATAAATATATTTTTTAATAAAACAAATTAATACTATTATTCACTGCTTAATGTTTTAAAAATGATTTGATGATCAGAATTAGTCTTTTCTAAAATTTGCCTGGATAAATTTATAAATATGAAATTTTCAACAGAAATAGTTTATATGAATTTTCCATTTTTGTTCGAAATTTGCCCCTGGTATTAGATATGGAAATTAAATTCAATAATGTAATAAATTTACAGTCGTAGTACTTTTAGCATTGTTTGTAATGAATTAAAAAAAGTTTTGGTCATATTCAATAATATAATTAGCATTTTAAAATACGCTAAAAGATTTTAGCTTACCTTTGAAATAGCTGCATAATAATAACATTTAAAATTTTTCAAATATTAATATGTTGAGTGTGACAGAGAAACTGATTGAGCTCGATAGGCTATGCCGGAAGCGTCATATTTCAATGACGCCATCTGTCCGGTTGGAATATCAGGAACCACTCAAAAGTCATGATATTGTTGAATGTTGAACCAATGCTGTATCATCTCTGCAAATAAACTTGGAAATAAAGGATACCTTTTATCCAAATATCGAAAATGGATGCAAGTTTTTCTTTCTCTGTTTATGTTTTGAAACTTTCTTAAGCTTTATAATATTATTAACGTTTTGTCAAAAAAATTTCTATTTTTTTCAAAAACTATCTGATTTAAATGAATTGTTTTATATAATGTATATTTTATTATACAATACCGAATACAATAACGATGAAATGCGTTCATTTTTATGTTTTTCTTTTTCTTTTTCTTTTTTTTATTTAAGTAACGATCACGTTTGTTATTTTATATTTTGTTATTTTACAAGTTATTATTTTACATTCTGTAAAATTAAAATAATATTTCGCATGTTTTTTAAAAAATGCCAATGAAGCTAGATTTGTGATTTGATGAAAATTTATTCTATTCTCTTTCTCTGCCCCTTTTTAAACTATTGTATAAAAAGAATAGGAAAAAATCCGTTAATATTAGCACCTACATAAGTCAATGAATTATCGTATAACTGATATTGGCGTTTTATGCAATTAAAATAGATATGCGGATACTAACAAAGACTACTTATTTTTAATTTTATAGCTAAATAACACTATAGCAATAGTAACAAGTTGGAAATTGTACGTCAAACGTGAAAAATGAGATGCGTTCGTACTATAGCTAATTATATAAATATTCAGACCTTGATGATTTTTAATTCTGTGAAATGAATTATATCGTCTGCAGATTAATTTCTGTAATAAAATAAGTATCTCGGTCGCTTGACGATTAAACTTCGAAAGCTCCTATAACAAGAAAATACCAATTAAAAACAAAACAAATTTCTTAATAAATGTTTCATTAATATTTTCTAAAATTTTGATTCGATTTTTATAAAATTTTAAATGTCTCGACAAAATTCTGCAAAGATAATATATGTTAAATTTTAAACCATTCGGTTGGGTAGTTTTTGCGTTGTCATATGCGGACAGACAGACGGACGGACGGACCAGACGACGACAATAGGTGCTACGTATTTATATAATTACGAACGCACCTAAAAAGATAGGGGGGATCATTAGACTTCTGTTAAAGGATTTCTGAATAAAGCATTTCAATTACTGCACTGCGTCATGTTTAAGAAGTCACAAAATAAATAAATAAATAAATAAATAAATAAAAAGTGTTTAGAGCCTAAAATTTCCTAACATTATTAAGTGAATAAATTGTTTTAAAAATTTAGCTTGCTTATTATGTGGTCTCATTTGTTTCTGTATTTATTTATTTGTCTACAAAAGCAAGAATTGAAGTCTTAAGTTCTGGCTGAGAAACGTCTGAATTACATTACTACCTGGTGGGTTATCTTAGCGTAGGTCGTTTTTTCTTTGCTTTTTATGAATTACACTATTTAGTTTACAAATAATTATTTCTCATACTACAATAATTTTTTAAATAAATACAGTGTTTAAAAGGATTTATTATTATTATTATTATTATTATTTTTATGACCAACTAAAATTTAACTTTTAGCTACTCGTGGATCAGTTGCACTTATTGAAACAAAACTAGAGCCATTGAATGAAATTATTTTCTTGTATTATTAATGTAAGTTAAAAAAAAATGAGATAAATGTAATTATTTAAAGGGAAATGTCTGATGGAATCTGTTTTTTAAGAGAATTTCCGTTCAAAAGATATTACTACAAGAAGTGTTATACGGTACTAAAGGTTTTGAAAAAGTAACATCATATTAATAAACAATTGTTTAAATCAAAATTCATTAGGAATGAGTAAGCATTTGACTAGATGGGTCTACAGCACTTTCAAATAAAATTCTATTCAATTGCGTATTCAAAGCATTTAAAAAATTAATGACAGCAACAAAACTGTTACAGAAAAACTACGGATTTAAATGTGTTAGAATATCGTTACAACAGAAATTTGTATGGGAAATAAGGAAAAAAAAAATTAACTAAATTTGAATATTTTATATTCTCATGCGAAAATAAATAAATAACCCACGTATACTTATAAAAATGGATAAATAGGCATTCTAATATATCACAGACATCAAGCACTTTTATGCCTTTACTTACAAGTACTTCTTTTATCTAAACCTTTTTTTTTCTTTTGAAAATTACTTTCAATTAAAAATATTAAAATATAGATATATTGCTTTAAGGGAAAAAAATCAAAAAAAGAAATGGAAATAAGAACATGAGAGGGGGAGGGAGATACCAAATTAAAATAAAACTTAATCATACAAATCATGCAATAATGAAAGAAAATGAAGAGTCAAGGAGAAAACTGATGGCAGTTGTTTCAATTTACATCAGTTTTGCGCATGAACTTTCAATGTTATTTTCCCTTATTTTCAACTGTGTTTTTTTAAGGGAATACTTTCATTTTTGCCTCGATCCAAAATTACGCTCAACTCGATCCAAAAGAGCGATAGTACGCCATTCAAGCTAACAGATGGTAATCTCTAAATTTTTACAAAATTGGATAATAATAATTTTTCACTATGACGCTTAATTCTCAAATTTTAAATGTTTTATATTGTTTCAATAAAGCATTTTAAAATTATTTCTCAAGTCTTGCATTCTTCAATCTTTCAACTCATTCAATATTGTTTCAATAAAGTACTTTTATATAAATATGATACGTTTAAATTTTTCCAAAAATTTCCAATCAACTCAAAATAAACGTAAAATATTTTTTCATACAATAATTATGCAAAAATAAATGTAAATATTTATGTTGATAAATGTAAAATAATTTTTAACACCTTTTATGTTCAAAAATATTTTTAACAAAATATATGTTAACAAAATATGTTTAAATGTGTTAACAAAAACATAATTTGTTTAATGAAGCACAAAAGTATGTTCTTGCACAATTAATTATCTTTATTACATTCATTCAATCAGGTTTGATGCGTTAAATGAAATCCAGGAAAGAAATTATTAGTTCCTTTTATTCTAGTATGCATCTTGATCAATCTATAGCAGAAACTTTTGGGGGTCATATCTTGACTTCTCTATTCATACTGAGAAACATATTCCTGAAAAAAAAATCATAATATGAATAATAAAGCAAATTGATATAGATATATTTCAATACTTGAATAAAAATACAATCCATATCTTATTTTACTAATATATATATATGTTATGTTTTATCAATACACATGAAAAATTATGAAAAGCTTTTATAAAATGATTTTAACAAACGCACTGAACAAATTGTTCAGTCATTCGACCGTTTTTATAGAAAACGGCTGTACATAACAGTAATTAAACTCTATTCTGACCATATTATTGTCCATATTATGGTCATAACTATGGTAACTGTTTTCTATAAAAACGGTCGAATGACTGGACAGTTTGCTTACACATTTCTAACAGTGCGTTAAACAATATTGTGTAAAAAATCTTTTGTGGCAGTTTGTTTTCGAGAAAGTTATTCATTATGTATAAAAATTCTTGTACAAATTTTTTTACTGTTTTTTACATGCATGCGTTGCACAATGGTACGGATTGGGTTCGTAGCGCGAAATAATTATAAAAACTATAATATTTGAATATATTTATTAAATTTACTAATTTTTTTCGTATTTTTATACTTGATTCACGATTTCATATAAATAAATTAGAAAAATACACATACAAATATTTATCTATCCTAATAATATTATAAATGCAATTGTGTGTGTAAATGTTTGGCTGAAGTAAACTTCAAAAAGAAGGATTTAATGGCCCTCTATCTTTGCATATAGATAAATTATAAGCCCGAAATGAATATACGGTAGGTGTTATTTATTATTTTCAAATATTTTTCTTAATAATTCAAAATTTCATTATTTTCATAGAGAATCAATGAATATTTTCCCTGTAAAATTTAATTAATTATTTTACGTTGGTAAGCATTAGCGTTGCCAATAAATACGAAACCTGGAATAATATTTTTTCCTCAACAATTATTTTTCAAATGAAAATTAAAAAACAAAACAAAAAAAAAACAAAATAACAAATAAGATTAAATGCCGTAATATATATATATATATATATATATATATAAGCCGCTCTTGGTATGTATGTTTCGTATACAAATCTGCAGTTTAAATCCGATTTTAAAGAAACTTGATGTACATACTTTTTAGCACACGAGTAAAATTACTGTCAATTTTAAAATTTTCTCGGATCATTCTTTACAATTTTTTTTTTCAAACATATCCCATAGTTTATCATTACAGAAATCTATTTTTTTTCTTTCTATTTATAATGCAATTTCTTTCCTGTCGACATAAAAAGAAACTAAAATATATCTATAAACCAATATCTTTCTATAATTTGAAATCCGAAACTGACGTCATTTCTGAGCAGATAATGTGATTTTATTTTTACATATTACAAAGAATATTATAAGTGCGTTAAATGACCTAGCACGTTTATTTAAATGTGTTTGGAGATAAAAATAAAAAACTTAGCTCCTAATTTTACAAAGGTAAAATATTTCCATGAGTTTGTTAATATTAAAGTAAATTTTCCAAAAAATAAAAATATATTTTTGCGCATTCAAACTTCATGATTCAATTTATTCTATATAATGAAAAATCATCTGTCAAATATTGACATTTGGAAATCATTACATGGTAACTTTTTTCGGCTTGAGCTTCAACTACGGAGTCATATTTAAACTCCTTGGATTTAGGTGGATAATAATTGCCCACTATTAATAAAAATTGGATTTAAAGAAAACAATACATTATTTTCAAGTAATTATTCTTTAAAAATGGGTGTTAAAACAAATGGGATTAAAAGTAAAACGGTTTATCGAAAAAAAAAAAAAAAACATAATTTGCTTAATGTAAAACATTCATTTTAATATTAACAAGAACGAAAAATCATGCGTCAAGCATAGATTATGTAGCACTTTCCAACGCTTCTAAAATAATTTTACAAATCATTACCGTTTAATAAGCTGAAAGATGACATCTAAGTAAACAATTTGGAAAACGCATAACATATTTAAAAACGTAATTTCAGGAATTTTCAATATATACAATATTCGGAAAAATATCCGAATACTTTTATGTAGCCCTGTATATGATCTATAGATTTGTATATATACATAGGATGCTAAATTTTAGTTTAGTTAGGAAACGCCTTTCACCGTTTAAATTCTCCTTCTGGAGTTTCTGTCAATAAACGGAAATGTGTTCGCGAACTTTTGTGCTGCCCTGTGTAGGATCTACAGAATTTATACACACCACGTAATAGACAAAAAGCTAGTTAAGATTAAAATCGCGTTTAGTAACTTAAAACGCACTTCCAGGAATTATTGTTAACAGACAGTAGAGAATTCTTTTGTAAGTCCCTGTAAATGAACGATGACTGCTATACACACACTATTCTGTAGTAAGCCTCTTGTAACGCACCTTAGTAATATATATAAACTTCAATGCGTTTAAAATAGTGGAACATTATTTAAATAAGCCGCAGACGATTTTTCTCCATAGACGTAATGTAACGGAATTATTTTGACTGTCCCTGTAAAGTAACTCTAAGTGCTATACACCTACTATTCCATATTAAGCTTCTTCTAATGCATCTTAGTGATCTATATAAATTTCAATGCGTTTACAACAGTGAAACATTTTTAAAATAAACCGCAAATGATTTTTCCCCATAGACCGCAATGTAACGGAATTCTTTTGAGTGTCCCTGTAAGAAAACTATAAGTGCTACACACTTCAGTTGAAATAGGGAACGTGCCATAGATAACGACAATAACATATAAAAATTGCAGAGCAATCCGAGCATATTTACGGGAGTTAGAGCACGGACAGACGGCCATCCGGCCAGACGGCCAGACGGCCAGACACACCGAAGTCATAAGCACTTTTCAACTAGGTTGGAAAGTGCTAAAAACTAATATATTTTTTATAAGCTCGACAAAGTGGCGACATTTTAATTTTATCAGCTTCGAAATTATTATCCATTTCGTAAAAGAACAATAAATATATTTTTAGAAATAATTTTTTGCATCAAAAATCCCATAATTTCAAAAAGCAATTTTAGCAAATTCTGTTTAAATTACATAGTAAATATAATTTCAGAGTTAAATTTAGTATTTAATAATATTAATGTTTAAAAATTTTCTATGAGTAGTATTGGACTTCTTTAAACGCTTTCATGTTTTAAATAGATAATGTGCATGTGACGTCACGTACTCAAGTAAAGACGTTTTTCTCAACTAATTGTAGGCGAAAAGTAACAATTCTTTCAGAGTTAGTAATTCATAATGTTTTATTTTCTACACATAATATAATGTATTCTAATTACTTGAAAATTACGAGAAACTTAGCGAAACTTCAAGCAATTTAGCTCAACGTTTTGCCTATGTTAAGTTGATAAACAAGTACATCCTAATCCTAATAATATTATAAATCTGATTGTGTGCAAATGTTAGACTGAAGCCAGCGTCAAAATGGAGCATTTAATGATCCTGTTTCTTTGCATACAGGTTGATTATAACCCTCGAATGAACATAGGCTGGCTTTTGTTTATTTTATTCAAATATTTTCTTTAATAATTAAAAATTTCATTATTTTCATAGAGAATGAATGGACATTTTTCTATACAATTTAACCATTTAAATTTATCGTTGCTAGGGCTTTGATCGTTGCCAATAAATAAAAACACGTAAACATATGTTGTCCTCAACAATTAATTTTCAATTGAACGATTTTCACGTGAAAAATGAAAATTAAAAAGAATTCAAAAGAAGATGAATTTCCGTGATATTTGAAACAAAAATATGGAGTATTTGTTATTATACATGAAGTATGAATATCGGTTACATGAAAAAGATCTTTTTATGTAAAAAACTGCGTTATAATTAGAAGAAAAATGAACAATAATTACATTATTAAAAATAGATTTCGCTTCGACCATGGAACTATGAAAAGGATCCTCCTCGGCTTGGACATAAATGACGTCATAAATAAAACATGTATTTTCAAATATTCGTAATAATACAAGGAGCATAGATATCAATGTATAATGAAAGTAGATAGATAATGGACGTAATATTTAAGATGAAAAACTAAAATATTTTTTTTCGATACTGATTAATAATTAGCTTGAATACCAGTTACATACAAATGCGAGTTTTCTGCTAAAATTTACGTCCATATTGCCAGAAAAAAGAATTAACAAGAATTGTGCCATTAAAAAGAGATTTCTCTGAGGAAAAAGTGACGTCATATTTGAAATAAAACGGGAATTTTCAAATGTATTTACAAGGAGCGGGAATCAATTCCTTACATTAATAATACAAGGATCGGTAAATTTAGAAAGTAGATGAGTTTCACGCCATAATTAAAACGCAAAATTATTATTATTAGTTTTTTAATCTATACCGATTATTAAGCATGAATATCAGTTACATACAGATGAGAGTTTTTTGCCAAAAACCACACCATGATTATTAGAAAAATAAAAATAAATACGAATCTACACTGCTCAAAACAATTAAAGGATATTTGAAGTTTTATATAAAATAAAGATATAAACGAAATTTTTTTTGCCGAAAATAGAAGAAGAGAATCACAAATGCAAATTTTTCTGGTTTTCAAACTGTGGAGTATGCAAATTTTGAGTTCGACGTCAAAAACGTCGCTTCAGCGGCAGCGAATGAAATTTGACTTTCAACTGGATAAAAGACAATGAAGACAAGGATGATCGGCATTCAGTGATTGCTTTGTTTCGATGAGTACGATGTCTCAGCGAAGTCATTTGACAGATTCAGAAGCTTGGAGAAGTGTTGGTAGGTTAGAAGGGGGCCAAACTCAAGCCGAAGTAGCGCAAGCCATTGGAGTGTCACAAAGTGTCATTTACAGGATCTGGAACCGTTTTTTGGAGAGTGGATGTGCAGGCCAAAGACCAGGGCAAGGTCGTAGACGGGCAACAACGCCCAATGAAGATCGGTATTTAGCGTTAACAGCTCGGAGACACCGAAACATGAACGCTACTCTTCTCCAACAACACCTTCGCTCGGCTACAGGCACCACGATTTCAACTCAGACTGTCCGAAACCGGCTCCATGCTGTAGGTCTGTATGCTCGCCGACCGATGGTATGTGTTAGATTAACATCAAGGCATCCTCGCGACCGCAGGGAGTGGGCAACCGAGCATGTCAACTGGAGGAGAAATGAATGGAGCAATATTCTGTTTTCTGACGAGTCCCGTTTTTCTGTGCATCCGGATAATAGGCGTATTTTCATCTGGAGGGACCGTGGCAGTAGGAATAATCCTGTGTTCGTGCACGAAAGTGTCAGATTTGGCGGTGGAGGAGTGTTGGTGTATTGTGGCATCTCCATTGACGGGCGCACTGACCTCTACATCATTTGAGATGGAGCTCTGACTGGTCGCCGATATAGGGATGAGATCCTCAGACCTATTGTAGTCCCTTACGCTGCAGCAATCGGAGATAACTTCATTTTAATGGACGATAACTGCAGGCCACATCGTGCAAACCTGGTGGAGGATTTCCTTTTCGAGGAAGGAATCGTTCGAATGGAATGGCCAGCGTATTCTCCAGACATGAATCCAATCGAGCACGTTTGGGACGCTCTAGGAAGACGAGTTTCTGGCCGCCAACAACCCCCACAAACTCTCCAAGAACTGGAAAGAGCTCTTCTGGAAGAGTGGGGCAGAATACCCCAACTCGTCATTAATAGCCTCATTGAGTCCATGCCTCAAAGGTGTTCAACGTTGCTGGCCGCCCGTGGAAACCATACCCCCTACTGAAAATGATTTTCTTTGAAGAAAACACCTTTTCTTATTCTTTTTTTCTCATATGCACAAATTGTGTTTTTTTCCTTTTGTACACAAATGCGCAATAAAATGCATTTTTTCTGCCAAACATGTGTAATTTATTCTCATATAACCTACTATGTCTGTCGACCATGTATCAATCAGCTAAAAAGTTTCCCAGATACAAAATCCACCTAAAACTGCAATATCCTTTAATTGTTTTGAGCAGTGTATTATATTAAAATCTGACCGCCTGTTTGTATTTCGCAACTACTGCTTTCAGATTGTCGAACGCAATGTGATTTACTTAACACCGGTTATCATTGATCCGAGGATGTCATAAACTCTCTGAATTAAACAAAAAAAATGATTTAAATTCCGAGATATTATTATTATTTTTTTTTTTTTTGTAAAATTTAACGAAGTTTCTTTAAAAATGGCAACTAAATTATTCCAATTTTGAGTGCGTTCAGAGACCGAAACGCGGGTTACTCGTATAGTTGGGGAATGACGTCATCTGATTTTCTCAGGGTATAGTTGGGTTAAAACGACTGTGAACGCTTTTGGTAAAGTTATGGGTATATTTACAATCAAACACTTCCTTCAACCATTCTACCATTACATTTTGATTGTACGAACATTTCAGGAACCATCCTAGCCGATGTTGGCCAATTATATCATAGTCCTGTTAAAGGTAGACCAATCAAATGTTCAGGACTCAAGTGTACAGTAGGAGTCATAAAGAACAACAGTTAACAGTTGCAGTTAGCTATAAAGCAAACAAACGAATCAGATTTCCCAACCACGTGATCACCTTACCCAACAAAATTCTCCAGGTAATGTGGGTTACCCGAAGTCTGAGTAATTTCCAGCTCTGAACGCTACGGGTAACTCGCAAAAAGTCACGTGATATCGCGCTCTGAACACTTCGGGATACCCATGTGTTACCCTATGTAACTCGGGGTTCGGTCTATGATAAAAAAGAAGAAATAAAACGGATTAATATATTTTTTTTCTCATTAAAAGTGAAAAAAAGAATTTATTTTCAATTTGAATAGATGGTGAAAGAAAAAAAAATCTTGATTACATTAAAATTTTTGAAAAATAAAAACGTATTTTCACACATTCAAACTTCATGAATCAATTTATTCTAAAGCACAAAAATCGTCTGTCAACATATTTTCATTTAGAAATAAAGATTTTATTTTCAGTTATAGATTAAATCAAGGAGTCAAATTTAAGCTTCTTACATTTAGGTCTAGAATAATTGTTCCCTATTCACAAGAATTTAATTTAATGAAAAAGAATATACTACTTCCTTTATCTTTGAAGGATGGCTATTAAAACGCTTCACAAGGCGTTTAAAATAAAATGGTTTACCAGGTAAACTTGACATATGTTTTTACACAATTCTCCAATTTCCACGATTTTATTTGGCTCGCCTTTTTTCATTGGTTGCAGTTTCCTTTTCGTGATTATTTTTCACAAAATTTCACTTTTTAAAACTTAGTTATGTCAAGGTCTCTATAACATAGAAATACTGCATTGTCTCCTATGGAATGTGATAAAGAGTTAGCTAATTATTTACGTTTCTATATATTGGGAATGAAATATTTTGCTTAAGTAATGCATTTATTCTTCTTTTAATGATACGTGAACGAAGTCACGGGTAACAGCTAGTAATATTATAAATCCGATTGTGTGCAAATGTTAGGCTGAAGCCAGCGTCAAAATGGAGAATTTAATTACCCTGTAGCTTTGCATATAGGATGATTATAACCCGGGAATGCACATAGGCTGGATTTTATTTATTTTATTCAAATATTTTCTTTAATAATTAAAAATTTCTTTATTTTCATAGAGAATAAATGGACATTTTCCCATAAAATTAAACTATTTTACTTTATCGTTGCTAGGGCTTTGATCGTTGCCAATAAATAAAATCACGGAAAAAATATTTTTTCCTCAACAATTAATTTTCAATTGAACGATTTTCACGTGAAAAATGAAAATTAAAAATAATTCAAAAGAAGATGAATTTCCATGATATTTGAAGTGGGCCCCACCAGTGGCTGAGAGGTTGTGCTCTCGAAGCTGGTAGACGGGAGGTGCTGGGTTCGATCCCAATCGCGCCCGTCGGCCTAATCGTTCGGAGTTTTCGTGGTTTTCTTCGAGCCGTGGATTTATCCATGCGTAAATACGGATTAGGTTTCCTTAGAAAGACCCCCACGCAGGGCACTCCCTCCGGGCCTATATCCCTAGTGTCGATAATTGGCCGTCAATAATCAACCCAACCCAACCCATGATATTTGAAACAAAAATATGGAGTATTTGTTATTATACATGAAGTATGAATATAGGTTACATTAAAAAGATCTTTTTCTGTCAAAAACTGCGTTATAATTAGAAGGAAATTTAACAATAATTATATTATTAAAAATAGATTTCGCTTGGACCATGGAACTATGAAAAGGATCCGCCTTGGCTAGCATGAAATCAATGTTTAATGAAAGTGGATAGATAATAGACGTAATATTTAAGATGAAAAACTGAAATATTTTTTATCGATACTGATTAATCATTAGCTTGAATACCAGTTACATACAAATGTGAGTTTTCCGCTAAAATTTACGCCCTGATTGCCAGAAATAGAAAATTAACAAGAATTATGCCATTAAAAAGAGATTTCTGTGAGGAAAAAGTGACGTCATATTTGAAATAAAACGGGAATTTTCAAATGTGTTTTACTAGGAGCGTGAGTCAATTCCTTACATTAATAATACAAGGATCAGTAAGTTTAGAAAGTAGATGAGTTTCACGCCATATTTAAAACAGAAATTCAAATATTTTTTTTATCTATACCGATTATTAAGCATGAATAGCAGTTACATACAGATGAGAGTTTTTTGCCAAAAACCACACCATGATTATTATGAAAATAAAAAGAAATACGAATCTATTATATTAAAATCTGACCGCCTGTTTGTATTTAGCAAGTACTCCTTTCAGATTGTCAAACGCAACGCGAGTTACTTAACACCGGTATTAATACCGGTTATCATTGATCCGAGGATGTCATAAACTCTCAGAATTAAAAAAAAATAATTGAAATTTCGAGATATAATTTTTTTTTTTTTTTTTTTTTTTTTGAAATTTTAACGAAGTTTTTCTAAAAATGGCAACAAAATTATTCCATTTTTGTGGATAAAAAAGAAGAAATAAAACTGATTAATATATTTTTTTCTTATTAAAACTGAAAAAAAGAATTTATTTTCAATTTGCATAGATGGTGAAAGAAAAAAAAATCTTGATTACAGTAAAATTTTTGAAAAATAAAAACGTATTTTCACATATTCAAACTACACGAATCAATTTATTCTGGCGAACAAAAATCGTCTGTCAACATATTTTCACCTAGAAATAAAGATTTTTTTTCAGTTATAGATTAAATCAAGGAGGCAAATTTAAGCTCCTGGCATTTAGATCTACAATTATTGCTTCCTATTCACAAGAATTGAATTTAATGAAAAATAATATACTATTTCCATTATCTTTGAAGGATGGCTATTAAAACATTTCACAAAGGCGTTAAAAGTAAAATGGTTTACCAAGTAAACTTGGCATATGCACAATTCGCCGATTTCCACGATTTTATTTGGCCCGCCTTTTTTCATTGGTTGTAGTTTCCTTTTCGTAATTATTTGTCACAAAATTTCACCTTTTTAGGGTTTCGTTCATCTCACGAAACCCTATTACCCCCGCTCCGTTGTCTGTCCGTCACAGAGCCATTCTCAAAAAGTATGTAATTTACAGAGTTGAAACTTAGTGTATAAATCTGAATAGCAGCTGTAAAGAGCTCAAAATATTAAAATTTGAAAAATTCGTATTATTTTAATAAATAGAGATAAAAAACCAAAATTCTAACAGCCTTTTCCTATTGAATTGAAACATTTTTCGTTATAGCAGATGCCAAAGATTTAAAATCCACAATTAAATTCTTTCTACAATAATTAATTTTCTATCAGACGATTTTCACGTGAAAAATGAAAATGAAATAAAAAGTTTCACCAGTTGAAAAAAAGATAAATATGAAATAAAATTGATTGACGTCATAGTCGTAATAAAACGGAAAACGTCTAAGATTTCTCAATAATACAAGGAGTATGAGTATGTGTAAGTGGACAAAGCAGATTAATATCACGTCATTAGAGAATTAAAAAGAAAATCTGACGTCATATAAGAAGTTTAACTAATTTTTCAAATGTTTGAGAATAATACAAAGCGAGTATCAATATAAATAATAGAGAATAGTAAATATATGAGTTTGAGAAACACATTGAATCATGATAAAAATCCGATTATTGAAATATTCGCATATTTTAACATTTTGAAGGTGTACAATTTGTTTAGTTTTGAAATTATTTTTTTAAATATTGCATTTAGTCCGTATGACGAATATTATTATGACAGAATATAATAGCGGGCTTGGACCGCTATCCGGCTGGTTTAGATATTCGAAAAAAAGAAAAAATAGACCGGTAAATTTTTACTTTATAAAAACCATGACTTTTTTTTTTTGTTGCTAAATGAAATTTGTTTGAATTTATTAAAGAAAGGATAAAGTGTTTTGAAAGGAATATTAAACGAAACCCTTTGAGTGATCTTCGATCACACTTACCCACTTTTTAAAACTTAGTTATGTCAAGGCCTCTATAATATAGAAATACTGTATTGTCTCCTATGGAATGTGATAAAGAGTTAGTTAATTATTTACGTTTCTCATTATCGGGAATTAAATATTTTGCTTAATTAATGCATTTATGCTTCTTTTAATGATACGTGAACGAAGTCACGGGTAAAAGCTAGTAATATTATAAATCCGATTGTGTGCAAATGTTAGGCTGAAGCCAGCGTCAAAATGGCGCATTTAATGATCCTGTATCTTTGCATATAGGTTGATTATAACCCTCAAATGAACATAGGCTGTTTTTTCTTTATTTTATTCAAATATTTTTCTTAATAATTCAAAATTTCGTTATTTTCATAGAGAATAAATGGACATTTTTTCGTATAATCCTAATAATATTATAAATCCGATTGTGTGCAAATGTTAAGCTGAAGCCAGCGTCAAAATGGAGCATTTAATGATCCTGTATCTTTGCATATAGGTTGATTATAACCCTCAAATGAACATAGGCTGGTTTTTCTTTATTTTATTCAAATATTTTTCTTAATAATTCAAAATTTCGTTATTTTCATAGAGAATAAATGGACATTTTTTCGTATAATATTTTAAAATGGTTAAATTTACTTTACCGTTACTAATACTTTATCGTTGCCAAAACTAAATCAAAACCTTGAATAATAATTTTTACTCAAGAATTTAGTGTTAATTGAAAAATTTTCACGTGAAAAATGAAAATGAAATTAAAAAATTAAAGAATTAAAAAGATTAGAAATAATATTATTAGAAATAAAACGTACTTTTTTTAGTTTTTGACAATAATACAAGATGTTAATATGCGTAACCATGGGAAACAGGTGAATATGACGTCATACATCGAAAATAAAGTGGATATATATGCTTTGAAGGTGAAATAAAATTTTCTTGGGTTTTTTTCTTTACTTTTTTCTTTTTTTAAAATTTTGTATGGTAACAAAACTTGGCGTTTTATCGTCTGCGCACGGCTAATATAACTATACCGTATTTTTTTATTTAAATTTTAAAAAAGTAAAAAGAAGTTTGAAAAGAAAATGGCTAGCAAATGTCAATAATATGCTCCGCAAAATTATCTATGTCGAAAATGATGTCATGGATAGCGAGAAATAGTTATTTTCATTCTTAAAACTAAAAGAAATAACTCGAATACCTAAAAAAATGACGAATGTTAATAGTTCCATTTTTGTTGATAAAACCTAAAGATTTATTATTATTTCATTAAAGTTACATAATTTCCCCTATGCCAGTATTGAAATTAATTGCCTGGAAAAAAATTAACAAGAATTATGTCATTAAAAAGGGATTTCTCAGGGGAAAAAAAGAGACGTCATATTTGAAATAAAACGGGGATTTTCTAATATGTTTTAAAATGAGTGTGAATCAATTCCTTACATTAATAATACAAGGATCAGTAAGTATAGAAAGTAGATGAGTTTCACGCCATATTTATAAAGAAAAATTTAAATGTTTTTTATCTATACTGATTAATAAGCATGAGTGTCATATACAGATGAGAGATTGCTGCTAAAAATCACATCATAATTGTAAGAAAAGGAAAATGAACACTAATCTATTATATTAAAATCTGACCGTTTGTTTGTGTTTCGCAACTACTCCTAGACTATCGAACGCAACGCGATTTACTTAATACCGGTTATCATTAATCCGAGGATGTCACACAAACTCTCAGAGTTTCAAAAATTAAATTAGATGCCAAGATTTTTTTTTTTTTTGTAAATTTAACGAAGTTTCTCTAAAAACAGAACGTAAATTACTCCATGTTTGTGTATAAAAAAAGAGAAATAAAACAGATCAGTATACTTTTTACACCATTTTCTCATTAAAACTGGAAAACAGAATTTATTTTCATTTTGAATAGATGATGAAAACAAACTCTTGATTTCAGTACATTATCCGAAAAATAAAATCATATTTTCACATATTGAAACTTCATGAATCAATTTATTCTGGAGAACAAAAAATGCCCGTCAATATACTGCCATTTAGAAAACAAGATTTGTTTCAGCTATATATTAAACCAAGAAGGCAGAATTGAATTTAAAGAAAAAGCATATACTATTTCCAATTAATGTTTTTTGAAGAATGGCTGTTAAAACGTTTCACAAAGGCGTTAAAAGTAAAATTGTTTATCATGTAAAATTGACATTTGTTTTTACCCAATTCGTCTATTTCCACGATTTTATTTGGCCCACCTTTTTGCATTGGTTGCAATTTCATTTTCGCGATTATTTGGCACAAAATTTCACTTTTTTAAGACTGAGTTATGTCAGGGTCCCTATAACAAAAAATACCGTATTGTCTCCTATGATATGTGATAAATAGTTAGTTAATTATTAACGTTTTTAATTATCGGGAGTGAAATATTTTGCTTAATTAATGTATTTATTTTTCTTTTAATGTTGCGTGAACGAAGTCACGGGTAACAGCTAGTTATCTATAAATATAAATGCATATATGTACATAATTCATAAAGTGAAAGTTTTTTTTTCTTTTTTTTCTTTTTTTAACTAGACAAATATCGGTTCATAGGAAAATCTATACCCGATTAAATTGTCGTCATGTTTTAAATCAAGTGCTGGTTTTCATTCAGAAAATATTAGCATTTTATAGCAGTTACACAAAGTAGCGTAATTTCCACAGAATGTATTCGTCGTCAAAGCATAAGTTTAACATCCTTTTACCATACAATCTTCCAGAATATTAAATTTCGATAAAATGTAATAAATATATTGTAGTCGATGTAAAAGTTGTTAGCATATGCTGTTTCCATTGGAGAATGGAATTTGCGTTTGACATCGTTCACGTGAAATTTAAAGAGAATCGAGGCCACTAAATAAACAAGAAAATTCCCCTCCTATTTTTTAAAGGCACCATGATTATGGAAAAGAGCAAAAGAAATTCTGAAGGGTATATTTTCCCTTCATTGGAATGCATTCCTGTCAAATTTCGAAACTCCCATAATCCTAAACTACAACACAATAATCAATATGATAATGCTCCATAATTGGGTGCTTTTTTCAGATTGTTTTCGCCATTTAAATAAATAAGCAACTCTATTGCTTAACAAATAAGCATTTAGGCTTTGACAGTTTTTGGAGCCTTATAAACATTTTGATTTTATTGGTAGATCTACAGCTGTTCAAAGTGTGGCACTGTGAAATAAAATTGCCATA
Organism: Maratus michaelseni; assembly: GCA_963931845.1. NCBI lineage: Eukaryota > Metazoa > Arthropoda > Arachnida > Araneae > Salticidae > Maratus > Maratus michaelseni. The sequence continues at coordinate 224,419,036 of OZ007599.1, forward strand.
AATATACGAGGGTTAAAGGTATTTTTATATTTATTTTATTTATTTTTAAACTTTTATGTTCTATACACATTTAATTTCTTTTTTAACACTTTCCAACCTAGTTGAAAAGTATTTATGACTTCGGTTTGAATGGCCGTCTGCCGTCTGTCCATACTCTAACTCGTGTAAATATGATCGGATCGCCCTGAAATTTTTGTCTGTTATTGTCGTTTACTATAGCATGTTCCCTATTTCAACTGAAGTATGTAGCACTTATAGTTTTTTTTACAGTGACAGTCAAAAGTATTCCGTTACATTACAGTCAATGAGAAATAAACGTTTCAAGTGCGTTTTGATGATGTTACGCCATTTGAAACATGATGGAATTGATATATAATTATGAAGAGCATTAAAACATGCTTTTTGTAGAATATGGGGTGCAAAGCATTAATTATTCATTTACAGGGTCAAACAAAAGAATTCTGTTACACATTAATATATGGAGGAAAATCGTTTGCAGTGTAATTTAGCAATATTTCACTATTTCAAACATAATGAAAATTATATGCATTACTGAGGTGTACTATAAATTGCTCTCTTGAAAGTGTGGTGTGCATTGTGTTTATTTACAGGGGCACACAAAAGATATCGGTTACAGTACGTGTGCGATATTTACACTCTGTGTGATAAGTGCGTTTTCAACTTTGGTTTGTGTTTTTGAGTTTAACTAATTTTTTTCATAGTACGTGTGTGTTTATAAACTCGGTTGTTCATATACAGGGCTACACAAGGAAATCCGTAAATATTTCAGACTATGGGAGTGAAGTACTTATAAGAGTAGTTTTTAATTGTGTTACGCATTTTCCTGCTGAACTATATTTAGTAGTCTAATAAAAGTTTGTGGAATATAAATAAATTCATATACAGGGCTACCAAAGAAAAAGATACATTGTCGTTTACGGTTGGTAATTGCTGCGAGTGAGTTTTAAGTTGCCTTTTAGCTTAATATGTGGTATGTACAGAAGTATTGGCAAAAATTGCTAAATGTGAATATTCTAATAGAACTAAATTTTATCATGGTATATATCCACATCTATTGATCATATACATGACTGCACAAAATAATTCGAGAACTTTTTTGACACTGGAAGGTAATTTCGAAAACTGTATTTTTCAATTTGGTATATGTTTTCTAAACGGTTTACTTGCATATCTTATAGCACCTTATTTAACGGTGAAGTTTCGTTACAGTTTTCTGAATGTATTGGAAAGTGTTTCATAATCTATGCTTGACGCATGATTTTTTATTCTTGTTAAATATCATATAAATTTAAATATCATATAATAACATCATATCATAAACTGTTTTGGAAAAGAAACATAATTTATATTGATTTTTGGATTATTCTAATCAAATAAAAATGATATCTAAAGTGACATGTTAATTAACAAATTTCCTCAAAAAAATTTACTAAAATAATCACTTTTGAAAATATTCTTTGACACGAAAATTTAAAATAACTCAATTTCTATTAACGGAATAAAAGTAAAATATCACAAATAGAAATGTTAAAATAGAATAACAAAAAAAAAAAAAAAAAAAAAAAAAAAAAAAAAAAAAAAAAAAGTATTCCACACTTAATCTTAGTGAAACATTACGGAATTTTGAAGTTCATGAATGAAATTTAAATGATCGTATATATAAAAACAAAAATACGCAAATTGTGATTATCTACTATAAAATATGATAAAGAGTTTCTTAATTGTATATGTTGCTTAATTAATGCATTAATTTTCTTTAAATGTTACGTGAAGGAAGTCACGGGTAACAGCTAGTATCTAATAATTTTAGATTTATTATTAATTTTTATTATACTAAGGGACTCTGAGCCTACGAGCTACGCTCGCCAACCCTCCATCCAAACCCCGCATTCTCTATAAACACGCTAATTTTCTCTGTCTTTAAAAGATTAACCGATTATGAATGATATTATCACGACCAGTGGTGATCTATCGTGATCGGGTTGCCATTCATTTCGCTTTGACTAGGGGATTTTTCTATAACCAAGAATCGATGGGTATCCACAGCTTTCGCGATAGCTGACGTCTGCTTTCGTGATTGATTGAGTAAAATCAATTACACATTTGAAAATCACCTCGTATAAAATGGTTAAGTATGAAGTATGGATACCTCCCGAACTTTTACAACGTCTAGAAAAAAAGTGTTCTTTTAGAGGCTATAAGAAAATAAATTTTAATATGACGTTTGAAATATATAGTTTTAAATATGGTATAATTTTCACCATTAAATGCTTTTCGTACGTAATAATTTCAATATTTTAATGTTTTATAATATTCACCTGTAAATATATTTTTCAGTTGAAAAATGTTTTAATATTGCTATCTGGACTTTTTAAACTCTGACAACTGTAGATAAAAAAAGGCTATTTTAAAAAAATAAATAAATAAAAATAAATCTCCATTCAGATAATGAAACTGTGAATACAAAATATGTAAAAAGAAAAAAAACCCCTCAAAAGTTGCATAAATTAAAAAAATGATTGGACACTGCACACGACACGTATATGCCTGCAAAAGATGGTTAAATTACTATGCATAGTTTTCATTCTAATACTTAACCTTGACAGATTTCAACATTAAACAGCGCTTAAAATAATTCTTCGATTTAAAAACAGTCAATTTCAAATTGTTTATCATATAAAGCTACCACTTTTAAGATTTTATATGTAATAGTTTTTGCATTATCAGTTGAGAAAGTGAATAGGTTACGATGCATTCAGTTACAGCAGCAACAGCGACAGCATTAGTTACTTTTTTATTTTAGAACAGAGAGATACAAATGAATCTAATCTTCTTTTGATGAATCCCCATTGATTTGGTTTACAAATATTCGCGGAGAGTTCAACAAGTAAATAAAAAACTGTAGCACTAATAGTGTATTATTTTTAATTCATTTATTCTTTGTAGCAGTGGTGCCAAGTAATTCAACATTTAAATTTGAACTTTTCATACTCAAATAACATATATGAAATAACATATATGAAAATTCTAAAAATATATAGCGTAAAAAAAGCGTCACTATCTAAAAATATGAACACTTTTTTACCCATCAAAATAAACGTAAAAATTGGTGACAATAATAAAAAAAAATATTGAAAATTTTTTAATAAAAATTTCATCAGAAAAATATTAAAAAAAAAATTAATTGCGGAAAAGCAAAGCAATAAAAATTACTAACTTATTGACACGTCGGATATTATTAGGCAAAAATTGTTTACATAGATAATTGTTTGTGAGAAAAAGTATATATAATTATTTGATGCTTCTTAATGAAAAACCCAAATACTGAGTAGAAAAAAGGTTATTAGTAAACTTAATATTTTAGAGACAAATATTCAAATTGAACTACAGTGCGACAATGTTGTCAATTTAGTAGATTTTTAAATTTAGAAATCTACCAACTATTTCCGAAAAGTAATATATGCCTTATTTAATGGCAGATTAAATTAGGCGAATATTACTATTCGGACATAATGGCAGATTAAATTAGGCAAATATTACTATTCGGACATAATGACAGATTAAATTAGGCGAATATTACTATTCGGACATAAAGGCAGATTAAATTAGGCGAATATTACTATTCGGACATAATGGCAGATTAAATTAGGCGAATATTACTATTCGGACATAATGGCAGATTAAATTAGGCGAATATTACTATTCGGACATAATGGCAGATTAAATTAGGCGAATATTACTATTCGGACATAATGGCAGATTAAATTAGGCGAATATTACTATTCGGACATAATGGCAGATTAAATTAGGCGAATATTACTATTCGGACATAATGGCAGATTAAATTAGGCGAATATTACTATTCGGACATAATGGTAGGTTTCTGAATTAAGAAAAAAAAATTCCAGTAAACTGACAACATGACTGCATGTTGGAAAGAAGACATACGAATAAATTATCACTGAACTCTATCTTTTCATGATGAATATCTTAATCAGTATAAGCTTTTCTGTGATATACGAAAATAATTTTTGCTATAAAATTGCGTCTTCCCCCATTTATCCATAAAAGTATTTCTGAAAAAGTATTATAATATCAATAAAATTAGAATATATACTTCATCGAATATTTAATCGAAAATGCGGCTCATATAAATATCTTTCCGAAATTTCCATCTTGTCTGTTATCGATATACACATAAAAAAATGGAAATGCTTTTTCAAAACAATTTCAATCGGTGTTAAATAATGTTTTTATTTATTTTTTATTTTTTTGCTTTTTGATTGCGATAAACATCTTATAGTTAAGAATGTTGCTTATTATGTAAGAAAATTCTTGCATAATTACTTTTATTTTTTTACATATGCATTCAGACATTCTAGAAGCGTTGCTTCAATAAATTTTCATTTCAGATACCTTCATTAATCCGGCGAAAGTTCTTACGTCTGCAGGCCACCAATTTTGACTGTAAAGCTAAGGTTTACTCCATAAAAAATACTCCTAAAAATTTAATATGAACAGATATTAGAAATTCATATATACACTCTAAAAACAACATTTTCAAAACTGAGCAAAAAATATTCAAATCTGAGTATGTCGCATAGCCAAAATGGCTTCGAATCAAAACTACTCAAGTATGAAACATGTATATACTCATTTTTGAAAACATGCACACACTCAAGAATAAAATATCATTTGCTCTGTCTGTGTTTCAAAAATGAGTATGAACTGACTTCTATGTGCACATTTTTGAGTATTTCCATGTTTCAAAAATGAGTTTGAACCAATTCTAGTCATTTTTGAGTGTGCTCATGTTTCAAAAATGAGTATCAACTGACCTCTATGTGCTCAGATTTCACTATGTCTATGTTTCAATATTCTGAGTATTTCTTGTGTTTCAGAATTGAAAGCGTTGGGTCGTCCTATTTGAAACAAAAAGCTTCATAACAACATGAAAACATCGATTTACTCAGATATGAAAGTGTCATTTTCCTCAGTGTATGTCTGAATACATGATTGAAAGTGTAATAATCTTTTAACAATAAACAAAATATAAAAAATTAAGACGAGCTTTTTCAAAATACTTTTTCTAAAGTGTAAGAATATTTTTTAATAAATCGGTTGTTAAAACATTTTTTCGTTGAGAATGTTGTATATTATATGAATGAAAAACTCTTCCACAATTACTTTTTTTAACTGTTACCAACGTAGTTGAAAAGTGTTAATGACTTCGGTCTGTGTGCCTTCTAACCGTCTGTCCGTACTCTAATTCTCGTAAATATACTCGGACCCCAATGTAATTATATATATGTTATTGAAGTTTACTATGGCATGTTCTCTATTGAAAATGGAGTGTGTAGAATTTATAGTTAATTCATTTACAGGGACACTCAAAAGAATCCCGTTACATTATTGTCATCGGGGAAAAATTGCTTGCGGTGTATTTTAATGATGTTCACCTATTTCAACCATGATAAAATTTATATGCATTCTTGAAGTATGCACCACAAGATGCTTACTGTAGAATATGACGTGAATAACAGTTAGCATTCATTTACCGGAACACCACAAAAGATTTCGGTTACTGCCTATGAGTGATGAAAGCTGGAGGTGTGTTTTCAGATGTGGTATGCGTTTTTATGTTTAACTAAATATTAGAAAACTACGTAGTGTGTATAATCTCTATAGATCATATACAGGGCTACACTAAATAATTTGAACACCGTTCCGACTATAGGCGGTAAATGGTGAAATCTGTTTCGCCTCTTTTAAACTGTGAAGTTACGGTGAAGTTTTGCTGTACACTGTAAAAAAAAAATCCTGAGGTTACTAAAATTTTGTTAGTAAAGTTGTATTACACAGAATTTTTTAGTAACTGGTATTATAAACCAGAATCTTTGCCAGCTGTTTTCTAGTAATTCTTGCAGATTTTCTTATAACTGAGTAAGAATACAACAACATTTTTTAGTAATTGCAAGATTCAATGAGAAAAACTAAAATTCTTTTAGTAAATCGAGCTTTTTTTTTTTTTTTTTTTTTTTTTTTTTTTTTTTTTTTTACAGTGTAGTATTCTGGAAATATTCGAAAGTGTTTCTTAATCTATGCTTGAGGCATAATTTTTTCTTCTTGTTTTTATATCCGTTCACTCAGACTAGAAACACATAATGCACTGCAAAAAAAAAAAAAAAAAAAAAAAAAAAAAAAAAAAAAAAAAAATGTTGATTTTACAGTATAATACTGGCACCCCAGCTGTCAGTATTATACCGTAAAATTAACAGTAATAAACAGTAAAATAATCAGTAATACGCTGCTGCGCATTACTGTAAAATCAACAATTTGTTTTGCAGTGTAGTATCCTGAGAACAAAAGCATTAAAATCTATAATAATGCGCGCATTGATGATTAGTAAGAATAATAATAAAAAAAAAAAAATGTTATTTATGAAAGATTGTTAGATGTAAAATCTGTTTTCTCTTCTGCAGGCATTTTGATAAACAATACTGTAGAAATCAACTGTAACAAAGCTAAAGAGAACGAGATAATTATTCGTTCATTATTATTTCGTTACAACTGGCTTCCTTATAATATATAGAAATACGAAGAGAATGTTAAAAGTTCGATTTATCCAATACTTCGATTTAACCGAGCTCGTATTGTCCGGTATCTACTGTATTGGAATGTTATGTTGGAACATCAGTTTATTCATTTTTTTTTATTTGAGCAGTTTAACGTTATTTTTTGTTGTTGTTGTTTTATGTCTTTTTCTTATTGAGGAAAAAGCATATTTTTTACAATGGAAATTTAACCTTCTGATGCCTGAATTATTTTTAAATGGGTAAAAGGGTATTTTCCACTTAAAATAGATTTAAAATGGTTTATTAAAAACAAATATTGTTGATTTTTTTTTTACTCTATTACTCTATTACAAAACAACCAATGTTTTATCTGTGCAAAAACTCACCGGAGCGTGGCTCCGGCATTTCTCCATTTTCAGTGAAAATTTAAATACTAACCGGAGCTCATCGGAGTTTATAAATACTTAGGACATCCAACCCGGGCTTTCCGGGATACAGAATATATCTGAAAACCGTTTATTTATTTATTTTTTTAATTGAATGCTCTAATAGATGTTTTACATTTAATATATATATATATATTAGATTGATCCTAAGAACACCAAAGAGCATTTTTATATGAAATATGTCAATTATATATAAAATAAAATTTTGAAATTTATTAAAAATGGTAATTTTGTATTGGCCTCGTGCCAAAAGTTAATAGCCGAAGATATCGCTAAAAATTTCGTTATCTACAGCAGATGTTTTTATTCTGATAATTTCAGCGGTTTTAAGCGTTTATTTCAATTACATGTCTGTTAAATTTGTGTTTTATTTAAATTATTTTATTTATTAGTTAATGAAGTTTTAATTTCGTTATTGAATGTTAGCTGGAAATAAATGCTAAACTTTTTATGTTGTTTAAAGTGCAAACCGATTAATATTTTGTAATTGTCTGCAAACGATACAGGTAGTTAAAAAATAAATCATGCTCGAAATTTAATTTAAATGCTATAATAAATGAGTAAATTGAGATACAGTTTTCAAACAAATTGCATTTGAATATATATTTTATGTTCTTATATAACTGTGAAAAAAATTAAAAATATGCGATGTTTAAAAATTAAAAAAAATTGCAGTAGCAAAAATCGCAAAACCCAAATTTCGTTGTCAAGTGTTGCCATTCGCAAAATGACCTCAGTATTTCTGACGGACACGTTTGTTCTTTATAATATGGATTGCGCACCGCAGCCTATCAGAGCATCGTTGTGTGTTGTTATTGCTGGTTGATTAACCCTTTCCGGGGCGGAGTAAGTCTGTTTGTAAAATGATGAAATAATGGACTGACACCAGAATTAACAAACGACTTCATTAGAAAATAAACACTCGCTTATTTTTCGGTACTTGGGAAAAGGAAAATTTTAGTTAAATATTCTTGGTGCCGTTTGTCAGTTTTGGAATTAAAATTAGGTGTCCTTTTTTGTGGACACCGCCCGTTAAAGGGTTAAAAAAAATCCTTGGTGAGTTAGATTTCCTGAAAATTTCCCTTATAAATGTTTTTGCTATTTGTTCATTCATTAGCCTTTATTATATATATACGCAGAGCTGCCAAGTTTTTATTTTTTGTGTTACCACTATTTCCGAATATTGACTTTATTTTATCATAAAATTCTGCAATTAACTCACGTCAAGAGTAGCAAAAAATTTCTATTCGGAAATAGTGGTAAGAAAAAAGTGGAATAGTTTACAGCTATGTATATACATATAGTATAAATAATTAAAATTATTTTTTTTCTTTTGCTGAAGGAGGGATTTGCTTTAAATTTTGAAAATAATGTATGAAATACAAATATGCTCATAGAGAGGACGAGGGTTATCCTAACGGTTTTCAGTACTGCAGAATATTAGGGCTTCCGTATTACTTTTTTGTTGGAAATTAAGCCCTGAATATACTAATATAAAGTTTAGAAACATTAAAATTTATTTTTAAAAGTTATTAAACAGTTTTTTGTAATACTTTGAACTTTGGTAACCTTACCACAAATAAAAAAGTACTAAAAATATATGTGTTCATGTTTCTGTTTAAATTGAAGAACCTTGCTAAAACTTTTACTTAAAAAAAAAAAAAAAAAAAAAAAAAATCTTCTTTTATGCAGAACAGAAACAAATTTTCAAGAGTGGGTTTTCCAACCGAATATTCGAAAAGGAAATGGTTCTGCTGCGTGTTGATGTATTTCACAAGCATCATTGAACTTCATATGAGGTTTATATGTGATACAGAAATAAAAATAAAATATGTACAGTTCATCAGAAGGGCCTGATCAACTTCATATGAAGCCTGGGACGCATAGACCATGTCGTGGCCCCCTTTCTCAAAATTAATATACTATAAAATGATATAAAAAGCTTTATGTTCACTTTAAAATTCAAATCATAGTTTATCAAAAGATAAATATTATAAAATTTCAAGCAGGTGTAAAGATACTTTAAAAAACTTGTGACAACATTTAGTTTGCTACAATAAATTTTCTACAAATAATTATTTTTCAGTTATTAAAAAAATATGAGGATTTTATTCATTTGCTATTGAAATCATATACTAAAATATTCTAACTTTTCTGATAATAAGAGAACAAAATATTTCTTTGCTTTTATTTAATGAATAAATTCACAGAATTTAAAATTAAGTATAATTTTCTGCACTTTATTTTCCATGATGCGTAAAACCATACGCATAGCATAAATGATTAGCTAAAGCATGTTTGATGGAACTTTTCTTCTTGGAATTTTGAAGCTTTTGTTACAATTCATTGTCGTTAAGGTAGTATAGGAGCTCTAATTGTCGTTAGTGATGAACACTGAGATAGTATTGGGTTGTAAAGGCTTTTCCTTTTGGGAAAGTTGGTTCTTACCGGAGAATTCTATCATTTAATTATTAGACATTAATTCCAATATCTAATGTCTAATAATTGATGGGTACGAATTGGTTTTCCCAAACGGAAGGAACTTTCCGAACATCCCAATATTTTAGCGTATATGAATGCAAAATATTCCTTTTTTCTACAAACTATAACCAAAAATTTGTTTTGATTTGTATTTTCAGAGAGTGCAAACAAATGCATTTTGGGGCCTCCTGAAATTGGAACCCGGGGCCCGGGAAACGTACCCCGTCTGCCCCTGCAATAGCAGGCCCTGTTCGCCAGGACTTGTTTTCAATACAACCTCATATGAGATTTTTTTGGAGGGTTGAAGAGAGAGAGAGAGAGAGAGAGAGAGAGGTTGTTAACAATCATTCAAAAACTTTATGCTGAAAAAAAAACTATGGGTCTTTTTAACACTTTCCAATCTAGTTGAAAAGTATTTATGACTTCGGTTTTTCTGGCCGTCTGCCGTCTGTTCGTGCTCTAACTCTCGTAAATATACTCGGATTACCCTGACATTTTTGTATGTTATTGTCGTTTACTACAGCATGTTCCCTATTTCAACTAAAGTGTGTAGCACTTATAGTTTTTTTTTTTTTTTTTTGGTACAGGAACATTCTAAAGTATTCCGTTACATACAGTCAATGGGAAATGTTTTAAGTGCATTTTCATGACGCTACGTTATTAAAACATAATGAAATTGATATATAATTATGAAGCGCATTAAAACACGCTTTTTGTAGAATATGGAGTGCAAAGCATTTATTATTCATTTACAGGGTCAAACAAAAGAATTCTGTTACACATCGTTCTATGGGGAAAAATCGTTTGCAATGTAATTTGGTGATATGTCACTATTTCAAGCATAATGAAAATTATATGCATTACTGAGGTGCACTATAAATTGCTGTCTTGAAAGGTATGGTATGCATTGCGTTTATTTACAGGGACACACAAAAGATTTTGTTTACAGTACATGTGTGATATTTATAGTCTATGTGTGATAAGTGCTTCAATATGTTATATTTCTTCTAAACTGTTTACTTACACTTACATATCTTCTTTCACCTTAGTTGATGGCAAATTTTCGTTACGGTTTTCGGACTGTGTTGGAAAGTGTTTTATAATGTATGCTTGACGCATGATTTTTCGTTCTTGTATTTAATATTACGTTATCACTGGAAATAAATTGATTTTTTTTCTTTTTCGCATTAGGGTTTTTTATTTAAAGAAAGAATGAAGAAGAAGCATTATGAAGACTTTGCAAGAGCATAAAGCTTCTTGAAATGGAATTTGGCGGATCGGAAGATCCTTCTTACCTCCGAACTACGAATTTCCCAGTTTTCTCACGTCTTAACATTTTAGCACTTCTTAATTATTTTTCCTTTCTTTTTTTTTGTTTTCATGTCTTTTCTTATTTCATTTAAAAAAATAAAAAATAAAAAATAAAAAAAAAAATCTTCTTTTATGCAGAACAGAAACAAATTTTCAAGAGTGGGTTTTCCAACCGAATATTCGAAAAGGAAATGGTTCTGCTGCGTTAAAGTTATAAAGTTTCAGAGAGCATAAAGTTTTGAAAAAGCATATTTTTACAATGAAAATTTAACCGTCTTATGCGTGAATTATTTTTAAATGGATAAAATGTTATTTTCCACTTAAAATAGATTTAAAATGGTTTATTAAAAACAAATATATATATATATTTTAAAAATCTTGCATCTGTTACGAAATTACAAAACGACCAGTGCTTTATTTGTGCCAGAACTCACCAGAGCTTAGCTCCGGCACTTCTTCACTTTCAGTGAATATTTAGATACTAGCGGGAGTTCACCGGAGTTTATAAATACTGCGTACCGCAGCGTATCATAGCGTTGCACGTAAAAATATCTAATTACTGTTTTAAAATTTAAAAAAAAAGTGGTGTTGTGAATCAAATCTACACGTTTGTATATTTAATCCCTCTGTGTTGGTCGATATCCGGTCAGAATTGCCGTTTTTTTTATAGAGTTGAAAGTCACGCTTTGTTTAGCTCTTGTTAACGGTATATTGAGATACTAAATCGAACTGTCCATTTGTTAATAAAGATGTTAACAGATTGTTTAAATAACAGTTAGAGTTTTCTGTGTTTTTATAGAGCTGGAAGTCATGCTTTGTTTAGTTCTTGCTAACGGTATAAATTGAGAAACTAAAACAAACAGTTAATTTCTTAGTAAAGATTTTAAAAAGTTGTTTAAATAACAGTCAGGGTATATTAGTAGGAAAAGTAAATTAAATAAAGGAAGCAAGAACATTGACATTTAAACATCCGCAGTTGATGATTTTAGAACTTTAGCAAGGTTCGGTGACTTGTTTATTTGAATAACAACATGCTATAGATTGTTTTGATTTATTATCACTTATTCAACTATTTTAAATTAGAAGGTTAACTGAGGCATAAATGTTTAGGTCGTTAAGCAGAATGAGTACAGTACAGTGGTCAACAAACTTGTATTTATTCAAGAAAGCTTCAATTTGTAAATACTGACTAAAATAAAACCGCTGTTTGATACTAGGATTTATCTTCATAGAGAACTTTTTCTATCAACTCAACCATAATATTTAGTCTACTGGTTAATATTCACAGGTGAGTTACTTCAAAACATAATTAAATAAAACCCATCTAGTTAAAGAACAATAGTAATCTAGTAAAAAGAATCAATCAATAGCAGTGTTGACAGTTTAAATATTATGATTTTTTTATAGGCAATTTAGTTAACAATTCAATCGTAATACTCGTCTACTGCTTAACATTCACAGGTGAGTTACTTCAAAACATAATTAAATGAAACCCATCTAGTTAAAGAACAATAGTAATCTAGTAAACAGAAACAATCAATAGTAGTGTTGACAGTTTAAATATTATGATTTTTTTATAGGCAATTTATTTTAACAACTCAATCGTAATACTCGTCTACTGCTTAACTTTCACAGGTGAGTTACTTCAAAACATAATTATATGAATCACATCTAGTTAAATATCAATTGTAATCTACTATAAAGAAACAATCAATGGCAACGTTGACAATTTAAACATTACAGGTTTTTTTTATAGGTAATTTAGTCTAACAACTAAACCGTAATATTTAGTCTACAGTGTAAAATAAAAACGACATTTCTACAACACAAACTGCTGTTCATTTCGCACTCACACTCGATTGCAGTTGAATGTACAGTAGCTTTCTTTGGTTAGCAGAAAGGAAGTTAACTGTAATAATTAGAGATCGACCGAAATTTCGGTTTCGGTTTCGGCGCAAAATCTGAGTTTCGCCGAATATTCGTTTTTGGCGAAACTGCTGCCAAAATTTTGGCCTGACCGAAACTCCGTGGTTTTCTTCGAACCTTGCCGTAAATACGGGTTAGGATCCCTTAGAAAGACCTCCACGAAGGGCACTCCCACTAGGCCTATATCCCTAGTGTGGATAATCGGCCGTCAAGATCAACCAACCAATCTAGTATTTTAGTTTTTATTATATTCTCAAATAACAAATGCAAATTTTAGAAAAGGTTATTTTGCATAATATGTTTTTTTAGTCCATATGAATGATGTTTTGAAAATTTATAACCATTTAAACCGTTATAAAGTTATTACAAACCAGAAAAAGATAATTAAAATTATAATTGTCTTAGATGATACTTTTGTAATAATTGAATGCTGTTCCACACACACGCACAAAAATTTTGTTTTTATTACATACGCTTCTCAATAACGAGTATACAGTAAACACTTTTTCGACAACGTTTCCAAATTTAGCTTCGGTAAGAGTTTATTACAAAAGCCATAGTACTGCAGAGTAAATAGACATAAAGGAATTCATAAATCTTCTTCAACTAGAATCAAAAGTTTCAGCAGTTTTATTATTTAAATAAGAGAGATATAGGAGATTCTCATATACTTTAATGTAAAAATTAAAAATATAGTTAAAAATAAAGTTGCACTTTTCAAAAATTACAATCTTTTATAGTGACATTTAATTTGGTTAAGGGGATCAGATGGGCTTTTATTTTTGCGATTTCTTCAATTAATTCGTTAATGTCAATTGAATGAATAATATGGTTTTCAATTGAAATAATAGTTAAATCATTCGAATTACTGATTCACGTTTAATTAAAAAAAATTTTAGTTATTAATTTAGAAAATATTTTACACCTTTAGTAAATAAAATATATAGATCATTAAAGAAAGATATATTTCAGATTGTAATATTAATTGATTTCAGAATTGCCTGTGACCTACTATATGACAGCTAATATTTTTTGAGCAACAATTTTAGTTCTTTTCATATACTTTTATTTCGATATATTTATCCCGTGTATAGCTTAGTGTTTTTTAAATTATTTCTTTTAGTTCTTCGTTTTTAATTTTTTTCACATTCATTTATTTAATTTTTTCACGTAGTATTGTATAATAATTCAAAGAATCTGAACAGTTGCCGAACGATTCAAAAACCTCTTTCATTAAAGAAATTGCTACCAAAACTAAAATGTCAAACAATTTCTATAAAATTATTTTTTTTTATTAATATGCACAAGAATAGTTTGTTTATTTTGTTTATCAGCCGAAAGTATTCGCCTCTTTTGAACTCTATTTTTTTCGACCACACACACGAAAAAAAAAAAAAAAACTATACGAATTCTGCATATTCTGAAAGAATTTTAGCATACAAAAAGTTTTCGAAAGATATCTCTATTATTAGGAAGTATTTTCTCAATATATTTCAATATATTTCAATATACAGGGTGTTTCACAAAGGACCCCTAACTTTAAAAATCAATAACCCGGAAACGGTAATAGATAGAAGCATGAAACCAGTGGTATGTTTATTAAAAAAATCGTAAGAATCTTATAAATCTCAAAATTTAGTTTAAAATAGCACCGATAGATGGCGCTAAGAGCGTTAAGAGTCCTTCTAAAGAGAGTTCAGAAGCATAGAAAGATTAGACGTCGAATATTTCGCCATTGAATTCTGACCGCTATTAGCGTATAGTGAAAATAATTCGCGTCGGACACGTTGCCTGTCTGTTGAACTTTTTTGAAAAGCTCACGAATTGTTTTCCCATCTGGGCCTTTTGCGGCTTGAAATCGAGTTTGAAAACTCCTCCTTGTGGCAGTAGGACTCTGATTTAATCGGTGGTACTCCAACACAGTAATCACACGTTCCACCACGGTATACATCACTTTCGGAATTATTTTCACTATACGCTAATAGCGGTCAGATTTCAATGGCAAAATCTTCAACGGCTAGTCTTTCTATGCTTCTGAACTCTCTTTAGAAGGATTCTTAACGCTCTCAGCGCCATCTATTGGTGCTATTTTTAACTAAATTTTGAGATTTATGTAAAGATTCTTACGATTTTTTTAATAAACATACCACTGGTTTCATGTTTCTATCTATCGCCGTTTCCGGGTTATTGATTTTTAAAGTTAGGGGTCCTTTGTGAAACACCCTGTATTTTCTCTAATATATTTTATAATAGCAGACTTCATAACAATAGTGTTATGACGTCTGCTATTATAAAATATATTACAGAAAATATATTCTTTTCTTAGAGCAGCTGGTGCTATTTACATATGCATGATATCTGACTGTACACTGTTAAAAATAAATCCGTAAATTCACGGTAAAACTACTGGCAGCGAAGTTGCCGGACTTTTTCCGTTCCGTTAGTAGATTTTCCGTTTTGAAAGATAAAAGAAGGAAAATCGCCGTTTGCAGAAGCGGTAACTTTCCGTTAACGCTCTCAGAAATCACGGAAATATTCCTCGTAGAACTGACAGAAAAGGACATTTTCCGTTTTAGATAAACTCGGTTTAAAAAAATCTTGTCATCTCACTTGGTGCTGCCATCTGTCGACTATTTACTATCTGATATACGTCAAGAACAGCTTCTGGTCGACATTGGGTTTTGAACCAGGGGTGACAATGCCTCGAGTCCAGCGTCTTGCCGATTTGACCAGTGGGCGCTTGCTAGATTAGCAGTTTGAAAGGATCATTTGGAAATTCTCAAAATGGCGGCTTAGAACAGACATAATTTGGGGTTTAGAAGCTTGGTAATTTTGAAGTTAATTGCGAGGAGATTTCGTTATGAGATGATGTTGATGTTTTAAAATTGTAATATTAATACAGGATAAAAACATGAATTATATATATTCTTAACTTGATTGTTAGATGTAAAATATGAATATTATATTTGAATTAAATTCGATAAAAAATGTTTGCTTGTTTAAGAAAAGCGATTTTTTTTTCCAACTATTATATATTTTTTAAATGTGTTCGCTTAGAATATATTTTCAGTGCGAGTGCTTTTTATTACTTTAAAAACGAAATTGCGAATAATTTTAAAGGAATGAGAAAAATATTATTTTTTTTTTTTTATTTGAAAGCATTATTTTTGTATGTTGCTTTTTTGAGTAAAATAGATTTTTTTTTTCACTTAATTTAACTATTATATATATATTTTAATCTGCTTGTTTAGAATATATTTTAAGTGCGAATACTTTCTTATAACTTTAAAAAATAAATTTCAAATAATTTTAAAAGAATGGGAAAATTGTTACTTTTTTTAATTCGAAAGTACTATTTTGTTGTTGTTTTTTTTAATAAACTCGAAATTTTAATTTATTAAATTTTTAGTTTTTCTGTGCAACAACATGTCAGTTTTTTAAACATTGAAAATAAATATGCAGCAGATAAGATAACGGAATATCTCCGTTATCCCCTTTCGTCTCCGTCCGTTCCGTTGTTTTCAGGAAATATGAGGAAAGTTTCTGTTTTTTAACGGAAAATACCCCTTTGTCGCAAAAAAGGACTTTTTCTGTGAAATTCAGGAAAAAAATACCCGTGAATTTCAGATTTTTTTTAACAGTGTAGCAGTTCTTTTGTAGAACTTATTTTCGTTAATACTCTTGCCGTCTATTGATATATCCAATTCGTAAACAAAATTAAAATAGTTCAATATTTGAAGCACGTCACTACAATGGTACATCACATTAGAATATAACATATTTAATAATGAATCTAAGCTTATTCTATATCGTATGTATTAAAACGAAAAGGTATTTTCGTCAAATTCTATTTTTCACACGAAAATGACCCATTTGCGCATGCATAAAATTAAATCTAGAACCTATACAGGGTACACTCGAACGAGAAAAGGGTGGCCGAGTTGTATAAAGCGCGGTGGTACTCTGTTCCGATCATCATGTCGGTTCGATACCCACTCCGGACCTAATGATTTTTCTTATTTTACTGGCAATAATTCATTTTAATAATGCCATATTTAGTTCAGGAGGAAACATTATATAATTTTCATTTTTTCTATTCGAATGCTTTATAATTAAGTAAAATTTAACACCTAATAATATTTTGTTTTAATTACTAAATTCATATTAAAAGTATTTGAATTAAAATATCGTGCATGTAATTATCGATTAAATAAATAGAACTGGTCTACAATTTTTATTATATGTGGTATGATCATTATCACGATGTCATATATATAATAAGGTAAGTATATGATTATTTTTCGAAAACGGAAAAATAGAAGGAGAGAAAACAAAAAGAATGAAAAATATTCATACAGGAACTCCAAATTATCTTGATATCCATGATTTAACAATTAAACAATGTGTAAAAATGTAACATAAAAATTCAAGTAATTAAAAAATATGTATTATAAATCGTTAGCTGCAAACAGCAAAGTTTAAATTCACGGTTTTAGAATCAGACTGATAAAAATTAATTTAAAGAATTTTTTTAAAGGTCGTGTAGTTAAAAGAAAAAATTAGAAATACTAAATATTGTTATTTTTTCAAAATATTGGGACTGTGTGGTAAATAAAATTTTACAACCGACAATATTTTTCAATTATTTATTTTATATTATAAATATTTAAATTAAAAAAAATTGCAGTAGTTATCGATTAAATAAAGTGATCTAAACTTTAATCTATATTTTGTATGACCATTATCAATCAGATATATTTGTATAACTAAGAAAAGTATATGATTATTTCCTTAAAAAAAGAAAAAAAAAAGAGACAAAAGAAAGAAGTAAAAATATCCATATAAGAATTATAAAAGAAATCACCTTGATATCCCTGGTTTATCTGAGTTTTAAAGTCAGGCTAATAAAAATAAAATTTATGAAAAAATTTAAAGGTCGCATAATTAAAATAAAAAATTAAAAAATACTAAATACTAAATATTGATATATATTTGTTTAATTTTGAGACTTTAGTAAGTAAAAATAAATAATTCAATTAATATTTTTTGTTAAATTCTTGCTAAATTAATTCAAGTATAGTAGGATGTAAATTACAAGCTTAAAATTATTTCACTTCATTAGTTGAGTAGGCTGGACTGACAACACCATCTATCGTCTTTTATCTATAGGAATCGCTTACACAATATAACAATTCAGAAAATCTTCAATACTTAATTAATTTAAAAGCAGCTAATTAAAAATAAAAGCATATTTCTATAGGAACTTTCAAGTTATTTACCGTCAAATCTTGACGGCTACTATGTAGTAAATTATAATAGCAAAAATATTTTTTTAAAAATATGTATGAAAAAGGAGTGAAAAAAAAAGGTTATTTCAAGTTGACAGAAAATTTGGATTTACTATGTCTATCGAAACAATTTTGCCCCCCCCCCCCAAGTAAAATCTGAAATGACGTTCCTGTCAAATTCACTTTTAAAATTTTAAAGACGATTATTGCATATGGTCTTTGGAAACTCAATGTAACATCTATACTAATATTATAAAGTAGTAAAGATTGTTTGTTTGTTTGTAGGGGGTAATCTCTGGAACTACTGAAGCGATTTCAAAAATGATGGTGGCAAATTGATGGTGACAATCCCTGCTCCAACATAGGCTATATTTTATGTCGGTGCTACTACCCCCAGGTGGGTGCAGAAGCGAAAAACGTTCTAAAATTTCGATTTTTTTTATACTGAACAGCTAGAAACATGAAATTTGGCATAGTAGTGACTTACAAGATGTAAATGCTCTCTAAGAACAAATTCTAAAAAAATTCGAAATTTAAAAGGTGTGAGATGAGAGAAAAGTGTTCTAAAAACATTCTAAATTACAATTACTATGGAATCTCTCGAACTACAGAACCATTTTCAAAAGTGATGGTGGCAAATTGATGGTGACAGTCCAGGCTCCAACATGGGCTATATTTTATGTCAGTGGCACTACCCCCAGTGGGGGGGGGGGGGGGGGGTGCAGCAGCGAAAAACGTTCTAAAATTTCGATTTTTTTATACTGAAGGTGTTATAAACATGAAATTTGGCATGGTAGTTACTTATAAGATGTAAATGCTCTTTAAGAACAAATTCTAAAAAATTCGAAATTTAAAACTGTGGGAGGAGCGAAAAGCGTTCTAAAAACATTCTAAATTACAATTTCTATGAAATCTCTGGAACTACCGAACCCTTCTCAAAAGTGATAGTGGCAAATTTTTTATGACAATCCCTGCTCCAACATAGGGTATATTTTACGTCGGTGCCACTAATCCCTGGGTGATGCAGGAGCGAAAAACGTTCTAAAATTGCATTTTTTTTTATACTGAAGGAGCTAGAAATTTGAAATTTGGCATTGTAGTTACTTATAAGATGTAAATGCTCTCTAAGAACAAAATAAAAAAAATCGAAATTTAAAAGGGTGGAATGAGAGAAAAGTTTTCTAAATTACAATTTCTTCGGAATCTCTGGAACCACAGAACCGATTTCAAAAGTAATGGTGGCAAATTGATGGTGACAATCCCTACTCCAACATAGGCTATATTTTATGTTGGTGCCAATGGGGTGCAGGAGTGACTACTCCAATGGGGCTACTCCAAGTGACTACTCCAATGGGGTGCAAGAGTGAAAAATGTTCGAAAATGTTCGAAAATTGCGACTTTTTTTTATATTGATGGAGCTAGAAACTTGAAATTTGGCATGGTAGTTACTTAAGATGTAAATGCTCTCTATGAACAAATTTTAAAAAAATTAGAAATTTAAAAGGGTGAAAGGAGCGAAAAGCGTTCTAAAATCATTCTAAATTACAATTTCTATGGAATCTCTGGAACTACAGAGCCGATTTCAAAAGTGATGGTGACAATCCCTGCTCCAACATCCTCTTTAATATAAAGCTATGTGTTGCTGACGACTGGGTCTTTCGCGAATCTTTGCCACAGATTAATCTCGGAAAATGAAACATTTGAAGTTACTGAAAAAAAATAATAGCTCGAAAACTATTTGTCATAAAATTGTTAGACAAATTGCGTTTGAAAGGTAAAAAATTGTATATTTCTTGATATAAATTTCAAATCTAATGATTATGCCCTTTTTCAAATGTTGAATTTCAAAAGTTACCAAATTTCACAATGGTGTACCATAGCGAAACCTTCACGCGTAAAAAGATAATGATAAAGGCGACGTGTTCTGACGTATATTGGCTATAGCACGAGTCACAAATTATAGTAGCCTTATTATTATGTTAAAATATAAAAGTGAATTATGAAATGTCAATATTTTGTTTGATTTGATTAAAGGTTCGTTAAGAGAAATTGACCAGCGTAGCGGGCGTAGCTTGCTAGTTACATAATAAAACATAAGATTTAAAATGTTTCCAAATATTTCGATATCTTCTCTAGCGTGTTCACCTTTATGAAAAATCTGTAAGGTTCCTCTTGGTATGAGGCGCTTTTGTGTATCACATACTTCGCACACCATACTCTCTGCTAAAGCTCCCAACTTGATTTTTTCTACCCGCAAATCCGTTTCTCGGCAGTACTTGATATTTAATGTTTTGCCTCAATAATATTAGCAGCAAAATTCTATGTCATTTCAAGTAATGTAGAGGATTCTTGACTATTTTTTTCCTTTAGTTCTTGTTGTTTATATTTCTTTTTTAAGTTTGGCAGTAATAACTTTTTATAATAAGTAAATAACTACTTTTACAGTATTATTTTTTATTTTATCCTTTTATCGGTAATTTAAAAAGTTTTTCAATTTAGATATAATTTAAATATCTCATATTCCAGTGATATACTTCAGAAGAATTTTTTTATGATAATGTTCTTCACTTATTTGATTAGTAAAAATAAACTAATATTAAAAATAAAAATATCTCAGTAAAATAGCCTTAAATATTTAAGTCTTTTAACATGAACAGAAATAAATCAACCCCTGCTTTAATATATTTTTGTCCCCAATATTTTTTTTGCGATTGATCTTCTTAAGGTTCCTCATCAGTCAAGCCGCAAATTCCCCTCTCTAATTTTAAACCTATGGGCTTGGAATGCATCCGTATTTTTCAAATTTCTCTTTACCTTCTTTTTTCTGTGTACTCTTTGTGAAAGATCTTTCTTTCTATTCTATTTAACAAAATGTTTCTAAAATATGTACTTAATTTTATATTTCAAGTGTTAAAATATAAGTGAAGCAGACAAGCTGTAGATAAAACATTAACATTTGAAATCAAACTAGTTATGTATTATAGAAACATTTTGTCAAAAAAAAAAAAAAAAAAAAAAAAAAGAAAAGAAAGAAAGAAAGAAGAAAGATCCTTCAAGAAGAACATACGGAAAAGAGAAAATAAAAATGTTAATTTTCCCATGAGAAATGTGAAAAATAGTGTGCATTCCAAGCCCATAGGTAGAGAGGAGAATTTGCGGTCGGACTGATAACAAGCCTTAAGGCAATACGCTATAAAAAAAAAAATTACAGATCAAATATATATACTCTAATCCCGAATCACTGTCAAATGTGTTCCTCTTCTAACCAATCTTTCTCAGCATTCATATAAGTATAGAAAAGTTAATAGATTTAAGGGGGTCCGGGACACAAAAATCTTAAAATTTGTGAAAAATCTTTTATTGTATTACCAAATTCTCTGTTTTTTCCCGCTTAAAATGACGTTTAAATCATGTTTCTATTTTAATTAGAACAGGATATTTTTTTTTTTTTTTTTTTTTTTTTTTCAAAATCTAGCTTTCAAGTAGTGGTCCTCATGGAACCGTTTTTACGCTTTTCTGCATGACGAGATTTTTCAACAATTCTGGTCTTTAAATTTTTACAAGTCAAAAACCGTTAATGATAAATGCTTCAAACTTAAAACGACTTTTTCAATTATTTTACTTTATTTTTGATTCAGAAAGTTAAAAGAATATATATTTACTTTAGAAAATATGATTTTTTAAAAATAAATTTTTACTTTAAATATTTTTATTTTTTAAAATAAATATTTAAAAAAATGCTGAATCATAATTAATATTTATATATTTCTATTTAATTAAATGTTTTTTTTTTTAATTTGACAAATAACATTACGAGTTATAACGATTTTAAATTCTCCCCCTTTAAAAAAAAATAATTTTTTTTTTAAAAACTTTATGGCAAGTTTTATGATTTCTTATTGCTTCTAAATTATCTGGTTAACCATCACAAAAAAAAACTCAACATTCTAATTCAATAAATATTTTTAATTGCGTCACAGACCCCCCCCCCCCCCTTAAGTTTACAGAAAATATATTGAACGTCTAACAGATTAGTGGTCAGTGATTTCCTATCTGATCAATTCCATAAAACAACTAATGTTGTAATAACGGCTTATTCTTTCTTTTAAAAGAAAATACGCCCAAACAAAGTACTTTTATAATATTTCGAAACGTTCCGGATAACAAATTACTTGAAAAAAAGAAAAATTAGAGTATTTCTAGATGCTACGAGATTTTGAACTATTTTCTCTAAAAAGAAGATTTTCTTCAACGTACGTAGTACATTTGCATCTTCAAAAAATCGATTTTTCAAAAATATATTTCCAAGTATTAATCTGAAATTTAGGAACATTCTAACAAACCGCATTGAAATCTCAGACAAAAATTACGCCTGCTGAAATAAAAAGATAAATTTTAATCGTGACATGTCCTTTGTGAAAGAAAATTTTAAAATTTATTTTCTCAATTTAAAATTTTTAGGGTTTCGTTCTTCTCACGAAACCCTATTACTCCCGCTCCGTTGTCTGTCCGTCATAGAGCCGTTCTCAGAACCTATATAACTTACATAGTTGAAACTTTGTGTATATATAACTGAATACCTGCTATGAAGCTCAAAATATTAAAATTTGAAAAAATCGTATTATTTTAATAAATAGAGATAAAAAAAACAAAATTCTAACAGCCTTTTCCTATTAAATTGAAACATTCTTCGTTACAGCAGTTACCAACAATTAAAAATCCCCAATAAAATTCTTTCTACAATAATTAATTTTCTATTGAAAGATTTCCACTTGAAAAATGAAAATGAAATAAAAAGTTTCACCAATTGAAAAAAAAAAGGATAATATGAAATAAAAATGATTGACGCATATTGGTAATAAAACGAAAATTTTCAAAGCTTTCTCAATAATACAAGGAGTATGAGTATGTGTATGTACAGAAAGCAGATTAATATCACGTCATTAGAAAATAAAAAAAAAAATTAATCTGACGTCATATTAGAAGTTTGACGGATTTCTCAAATGTTTGAGAATAATAAAAAGCCAGTATCAATATGAGTAATAGAGAATAGTAAATATATGAGTTTGAGGAACGTATTGAATCACGATAAAAACCCAATTATGGAAATATTAGCATATTTTAACATTTTGAAGGTGTACAGCATGTTTAATTTTGAATTTTTTTTTAAATATCGTATTTAATCCACATGACAGATATTATTATGACAGAGTATAATAGCGGGCTTTGCCTGTTATCGGGCTGGTTTAGATATTCGAAAAAACGAAAAAATAGACCGGTAAATTTTTACTTTATAAAAAACATGACTTTTTTTTTTCTAAATGAAATTTATTTGGATTTATTAAAGAAAGTATAAATGTTTTGAAAGGAATGTTAAACGAAACCCTTTGTGCGATCTTCGATCACACTTACCCACTTGTTATACTTACCCACTCCAACAGTTATGAACATAGACTGGAGAAATTTTATATTTATGTTGTACATACGGATCGTTATGATGTACCGTCAACCCCAGTTTGTTGACGAAATCAAAAGATTTTATTGTGTATTATGTATAATTATTATAAATTTATTGATTTAAAATTAAATGAAATTTTTAATAATAATAAAACAAAACGTTGAAACCTTAGATAAATTTAAAACTTTAGGTTTACAGTATAAGGGCGATATTTTTTTTAAAAACATTCTTATTATTTTCAATTGACTTGGAGTTTGTTGTTTATAAAGTATCAATATCAATTCTGACAATATATCTTTCCGAAGTTTGTGTATATATATTAGAGCTCTTTCTTTATTATTTGTACCGGAATGCCTTCCAATATAACATCTTTCAATAACTTCAACAGAATTTCTATATATTAAACGTAAAATTTCATTTTTCCTTTGAATAGAATAGTACTGTAAATATATTTTTCTTTCGAATCCGTAAGTTTATCTTCAATTTACCATATTTATTCATAGAGAGATTTAACATTATTTTGATAAATTGCAAGATGTATGTATAAGTACAATTATACACCAGTAAACAAAATAAAAGGAAGCAATATATCATACAAGTTTAATTAACAATGACACGTTTACTGAACTAAATTATGAAAAAAAAACATAAAGGAGCTGAAATCCAAAATCCACTTCTTCAAAAACATTTTCGGGGGTTATCTTTTTTTCTTGCACGAAAACTGTAAATCATGTCAGTTTCAAAGCTACTCATTTAAAAACTATTTATTAAAAGCTATTAATTTAATAATTTAAGTTTTGCATTAAAAAATAAATTTAACTGTCCTTAATTTGCGTCGTATTTTCAATAATTTTTCAATACTTTTGTTAGTATTTACCGAATACTGAATATTATTTATTAATATCATGTAAAATAGAAGAAAATAGTAAATTAAAATATAATGGTTTCAACAGATAGGGGGGTCCGCAAAAACCTACGGTGACTCAGCTAACTAAATATTTTTTAAACAAGAAAGAAAAATCGCTCATTTCGCAATCATGCAAAACACTTTCCAACATTTCCAGAATACTGCAACAAAAATTCACTATTTAGTAGGATAAAAGAAGCTATTTAAACAATTTAGAAAATGCATAAGACAGCTGAGCACCCAATTTCAGCAATTAGTTTTCAAAATCAATAAGATATTCGAACTCTTTTGAGCAGCCTTCCTGTATATATGATCTATAGATTTCTATACACTCCACATGTTTTGCAAAAATTTAATTCAGCTATAAAACGCAAAACACATTTAACTCTTTTTGAACATTTACCGCCCACATAGGATGACTTGAAATTCTTTGTGCAGCCCTGTATGTGATCTATTATTTTTATACACACCACAACGCACTTCCCACGATTATCGCTCATAGAAAGTACTATAACCGAATTATTTTTGCGTCCATGCAAATCAGTGGTTTCTAACGGGGGGCAATTTCATTTTTTAGTGGAGCAAAAACTAAAGATAACAGTAATTAATACAACATTGAAATAAAAAGTTTTGCATTGAATTTTCAAAATATTTCCAATCAAAAGTTGAAAATAGAATCCATACCAGAATAATTATGGAAAATCTTTAAATTATAATTTTTGACACCAAACATCTTTTTATAAAAAAAAAACTTTCTAACTTTCCTGGTTATTATTGTATTTTATAATTTTTCAAATTATTTTTTGAATAAGATTTGTGTTCTGATTCGTTCTGCTATATGTCACATGAAGAAACTTTCATACGTGAAAACAACTTAAGGGTATATTTAAAACTGACTGTCTTGAACGCATTTAATCTAAAACTATTTGAAATAGCCGAATGAGGTAACTAAAAACCTTATAAAATGTATAAATGCCAAAAGTGCATCAGAAAAGGAAATGGGTAAATAGAAAATATCTTATGGCTCTAGTTCAGGCCCCATGCACAGTAAATAAATTTATATCATGACATATACATTAAATTTTTGAATTAGAATATATACACGTGCGTTATGATGGGAAAGAAATGTTTCTTGTTCTTGTGGAAAATTATTTATTTGTGTTATTTAAAATGAAATCTTTGTTTGTTTGTCCAAAAATATTTCAATAGTTCTTACTGAGTGATTGAAATCCAGAAACACTTATTAAATTTAATGCCAGTCTCTTCAAGAAATTTTGTGAAGATAAAAATGCAGAGAACATAACAGTTTTGTTTTACACTCAGGTAAAGTTAGCAAAAAACAAGAAAACTCTTTATGGTATGAAGGCGAACTCGTATGGTCTCATTGCTCTTATAGAGTTATTAATAAAAAACATATTTGTGACAGAAAAATTACCTGTTTAAAAAAAAAAAAAAAAAGCGAAATTACTTGTTAGAGTTAAAGTTTTTTTAGGCTCGCTCCACGTGAAAATTATTCTTTTTTTAAACAATAAGATATATATGCTATAGTGTGTGTGTGTGTGTGGGGGGGGGGGGGTAGTCACTTCACAGATGCATTGAGACTGACGCAAAAGATTGGGAAACCACTGCTGTAAATGAACAAATAAATGTTATGCACTCCTTATTTTACAGTAAAGATCATGTAGTGAACCTCAGCAATGCACATCAATTTTGTTATGTTTAAAATAGTGAGACATTTAAAAACTACACTGCAAATGATTTTCCCACATAGGCCGTAATGTAACAGAATTATTTTGTGTCCCCCTGTAAATAAATGATAAATGCCATGCAGTTAATATTCTACAGAAAGAATGTTGCATTGCACTTCAATAATGTATATCCATTTCAGTATGTTTATTAAAATACATTGCAAACGATTTTCCCCATAGACCATAATGTAACGGAATTCCTTTTGCGAGTTCCTGTAAACGAGTTACAAATGTTGCACATTTCATTTTCAAAATGTCCTATGATAAACCTCAATAATATATACCAAGTTCATGGCAATCCAAAGTACGTTTACGCGAATTAGAACACAGCCAAGCAGACTGCCAGAAAAACCGAAGTTATATTTCAGCTATGTTGAAAAGTGTTAAGAAATAAGCATATATTTTACGAAAGGAAGCAGAAAAACTTGAATTATGGGTACCCCAAATACAACTGTATTTCTTATAACTATTTTTAAGATTCAAATAAAATGTAACTAAAAACGGGAACCATGTATATGCTATTTTGCTGTTGATTTAATTTTTTTTTTTTAGAAATATTAGGCATATTCGTTTTATTCTATTTTTAACATTTTCCAAAATAGTTGAAAAAATTTCTGATTTCGAATTGTCTCGCCGTCTGCACGTGCTCTAACTCCCGTAAATATACTCGGATTGCCATGTTGTTAAAATATGTTATTGAGGTTTACTATCGTATATTGCCTATTGAAAATGAAGTGTGTGGCGTTTATAGTTCATTTATAGGGATAATGAAAATAATTGCGTTACATTACGGTCTAAGAGTAAATATTGTTTGAAGTGTATTTTAATGATGTTACAATATTTCAAACTTGAAATTCATATACATTACTGAGGGGCACTAGGAGGTGCTTATTGCAGAATATGGTGCGCATAGTGTTTATCGTCCACTTTATAGCGTCACACAAAATAATACGGTTATAGTTCATTATGGTATATGAGGGAATATGACGGAGTATATGAGGGAAAATTGTTGAAAGTGCGTTTTCACATGTGGTACGCGGTTTTAAGTTTAACTAAATTTTTGCATATTACTTGTGTGTATAAAATCTATAGATCATATACAGGACTGCACAAAAGAATACGAGTACGTTTTCGTTTATTGATAAAAATTGCATTGTTGAAGGAGAATTTTCAACTGTAGTGTAAGTTACCTAACTGAACTAAATTTTAGCAATGTTTCAAATCTATAGACCAGCCATACTCAACCTGTGGCCCGCGGGCCGCGTGCCGCGTGCGACCCGACGACCTTTTATGTGCGGCCCGAGACACATAATCATTAACTCCTAATTATAAATTAATTAAGATGTTCTTGAAAAGTTTTTTAACAAATTCGCTGTTCCTTTATATATTTTCATGAGAAGAAAAAATCCGACAGTTATTTGTAATTACTAATTTAAAATCATGTTAAAACATCTTACATAACATTTCCTTAGTCAAAAATGTAGTTCTAATCGTGCTTTAGTGGTCTACACAAATGTAGCATTATTCCAAATTAATTAAACTTGCACTATATATTTCTACATTACAAATTAAATAAAAAGGTTTTCCATTGAAAAATGAATGATTTATTAAAGAAAT
This sequence comes from Maratus michaelseni, assembly GCA_963931845.1. Lineage (NCBI taxonomy): Eukaryota > Metazoa > Arthropoda > Arachnida > Araneae > Salticidae > Maratus > Maratus michaelseni. The sequence continues at coordinate 224,446,814 of OZ007599.1, forward strand.
TTCTTGTTTTTTTTTCCTTCTTTAGAATTTGGTGATGCTGCATTGTTTTATTGTTATGTTTTATACTTATCATATCGCTAATAATGCTTATTCGAGTTGTCGTGGAAAAAAATGCCAGAAAAAAGTTTTACACTGTTATATCTAAACAACAATCTTCCCGACATATTTCTACGTCATTTTCAATAGAAATCTACCTCGAAGTAAATTTTTTGGAAATATTGGTATTGAAAATTTTAGTAACATTCCTTCCACGATAAACGTTCAATACTACTAATTATATTAACTTTTTATTTTGCTTTGTTATGCTGCTTTTGTTACCTTATTATTTTAATTATCCATTTCTACATTATTATACAAAGTGTGTTGCAGCCCGCCAGAAAAAAAGGTTGAGTATGACTGCTGTAGACCATATACAGGACTGATAAAAATAATTCAGATAACTTTCTGATTATAGTTGGTAATTGCTGAAATTGTATTTTCAAATGGGTTATGTGTTTTTTAAATTGTTTACTTAGAAATCTTTTTTCGCATTATTAAACGGTGAAGTTTCGTTACAGTATTCTGAATGTGTTGGAAAGTGTTTCATAATCTATGATTGACTTATGATTTTTCTTTCATGTTGTTATTTGTTGTTTAGTTGTCGATGTTTAGTTTTTTAAGTAACGTCGACTTTTCGATAGCTCAGAACTTTTAAGTCCACTTATAGGAAAATCAAAAATAGCTGAAAAAAAAAATTATTTGTTACTTAAAATAAAATTTATTATTCTGAATATATATATATATATATATATATAATATTTTTTAGAAAAAAATGCAGTCCAATATATCATTAATTCTTGAAAGACATTGGTATTTAAAAAAAAAATACAGATTAAATTATTCGTTCGAAATAAGTAAATAAAAATGTAACACTTCACCTTATTGCATTTCTATTACATTTCTCAGTTCTCAATCTGCGTTAATCATGAAGTGGGAATAGGTAGAATTTCAAAGAAACAGTATGTATCTGAAAACAAAATAATATGAAATACATATAAACATTTAGAGAATAAGTATTTTATCAAAACATAATTAACTAAACTTTCGTCATTAATAATTTTTATATCAATTAGTGGCACCTTTCAAGCACAAATATTTTGGGGGCACTCATAATTATAACATTGTAATACCGATAATGTGTGAGTAAAGTTAAAGCGAATTTCAGATTTATAAATCGTTATTTTGTTATGTTAAAGCTTACAAACTTTAATTTCATATATTGTTTATTAGTTATTCAGAAAATCAATTTTGAAAATGTGGGACTATACCTCTTACAGTATTTTTAATTAACCTTCAACTAGATTAATTAATAATTAAAATAATTAAGTTTTCCTGCTTCGCTTTTTGCTGAACAAAACTGAAATTAGCGTAGTTTAAAATGTTTAATGTAGAAAATAAAAATTAAGTTAAATTAAAAAGAAAATGAAATGCATGACTGATGTTGTCTGGAAATAGAAATTTTCCTTGATCCTGGTGCTCATTTAGGTGAGTTCCACGTAGTGTTGCCAGTTCCACTTTCACCAAAAGTGGGACAGGGAGGTTAAAAAAAGGGGGTTGGCAGCCCTTTTAAGGGGGCAGTACACCTTTAACTCTCGCAGAACATGCGAAATTTGTCAAGAGTTTAACATTTAAAAAAAAAAAAGATTATGACTCTAGAAGCACCAAAATTTCAGAGTATATTTAGGTAATGTTGAACTCTGTTTAAAGATTTTTAATTTGGATATAATATCATTAAAAAAAATTCAGGGGGTCAAAATGATAATTAATATTTTTAATTTGGATAACATTTCACTGCGCGCACGATAACTCATGCAAATTTCATGGAATTTGCATAAACGTTACCTTAAATTAAACATGACACTCTGGACTATAATTTGAACTAAAAATTTTGTAAACGGTTAATTATATAAAGAGTAATTAACTTTTAATTAGAAAAATTAGAAAAACCACTCATTTTTACATGCATTTAACATCATAATTTTTTTAATACTAAACACAGCTTCACCATTCTAGTTCATTTTCATGATTATATCGATATTTAGGTAGTGTAAAAATTTTGAAGCTTACTCCAAACGGTTTTGGAGATATCATGCGCGAAGGAGTAAAAAAAGTCATTTTGAGAAAAAGCCTTTTAAAGATTTAATTGTATTTTTAAAAAATAAAGTTCATAATAAAAGAAACAAAACTACTAATTTTATAACTTATTCAGTATTAAAAATAAAATAAGATGCTAGTTTAAATTGATAAATATAAAATAATGTGTAAAATGCTGCAGAATATAGGAACATGCGTCAAAAATAAATAAATTTAATGGGAAAAATATAGAACTTTAAACATACAAGTTAAAATTTTGTTTCGAATTGATTGCTTAGTGAATTAAATATGCGCTTTTTATAAAATGAAATTATTTAATGCAAAAATTGGCCATTTTTTAGGGATTCTGATATTTTAATACCTGATTCACATACGTTGCAGCACAACAATTCGGATAGTTTACTAAAAATAATATCAATGTCAAAACTCCGTATCCAAAACTGTCAAATGAAACAAATTCATTACTTTTTAATTTTTTATAGGATAAATTAGCACCTTAGGACATAGTTTTATATTAGCATTTTTTATAGCGATTACCATTAAACTGACGTTTTTTTAACGCTATTATTCGTTGTAAATTCGAAAATAAATACTAAGAAGTGCATTAATATTGCAAAATTAGAAAAATATTATTCTGAAAAGAACAGTTTTGTTTCAAATTGAACGCTTAATAGCGAATAAAAGTAAGCTAAGATAACAGCTAATGAAAAGTGTGATTGTGTTTCAGAGTAAAAGTAAGTAATCAAAAGTAAACAAACTTGACGAAAATGGAAGTTGAAGTTAATGTTTTAAAGATTTTTTTTACTATTATGTACTGTATTCAATTAAAAACAATTAACGCATTTACTCATATTTCCAAAGATGCAATAATGTGAAAGCCTGATAACAAAATGTTAACAAGCCGCCATGACAGTTTTAGCATGGCATTTAAATCGGAAATGAAGGAGTGGTGTGTATATTTTCCCTAATATCTCAGTAAATAATTATCGCACAATTAAAAGATTGGTATCACGTTATTCAGAATGGAATTATCTTTCTAAAGATGTAAAAATCTATAAATCGATTTTTGGACCATTTTAAAGGGACCCTAAAATTGGAACAAAAATATATGGTACATCCTATGAAAACGAAATTCTGACTTAAATGTAAAAAACTCACAGTCCTTAATATAAGAAATACCATAAAAATTATATCTGCTAAGACGGACACCTATCTAAAACGGAATCCTTCTCCAATCATTTGAGATTCCTTATTAATAAGATTGTACTACACTAAATAAACATAATAATTTCGCACAGTAAAATCTGTGAAAGCGGAATCGCTGGGGACCGAAACAAAATTCCGTTTTGAACATGTTTCCGTTTGAGCAGTTATATACTTGTATGGTATTCTTTCCATAGGCATTATGGAATTTTTACATTTAAGACAAGATTCCGTTATAAACAGCTTCCGTTATCCCAGGTTTTACTGAACCACGTACATTAAAATGTAAAAAAAACGAATCGCTATAGGAACCGGAAACATATTTTGTTTTTAGACAAGGCTCCGTCTTAGCGATTTGTGCGATATTCCATTCTACATAGGGCCATAAAAGTTTTCCGTAATAGATTTACACAGGTTTTACTGTATTAAGTTCCACTAGATGCAGACTAATGAATAGCATGATACTAAAACAAATTTGAAAGAATTTATGTTTAATGAAAAATCGAAACTTTTTGCGTCCCATAGGATTATATGGGATTTCCCCCTCAATTTTTCAATTATTGCTGTAACTTTTTGAGTTTTCACGATATTTCACTGGTCTTTTTATAAGAGTTGTTCTATAATATTGAGTATCAAATCATGACAAAAAAATCTGTGCTGTAGTTTGCGCATGCGCAGTTAAAATTTATTTCATAAAAATACGTATATCTCATCAAATATTCAATATATTAATATTTTAATCACAGTATACGATTTCTACGATTTTTTGTCAAGATTTTGGAAAGCGGTGTTAAATTCGGCTAAAAAAAAAAAAAAAAAAAAAAAAAAGGATGAATTTTTCACAGAAACGTTAACATCTTCACGAATATACCTGTTATGCTTACACAAATGCACACAAATGTTGAACAGGACCTACATAGTCATTTGCTACAGTGACACACACCATTTTTAGCATTTTTTGTTACTTGGGTGATAATATTATTTTATTATTAAAATTATTCTTGCTCCCTCACTAATTGTTATCCAGACAAAATCTTCGCTGAAAAACATGAAGTCAAACATGTTCTTTACATCCTCAAAGTTCAAGGGCATTCCGGGCATTTCCTCACAAGTTTCAGTAAGATATTCGACAAAACGTCTGAAATTGGTCACTGCCCCTTAATTTCTGGACACCTGTATATTTGATCTGTGCAGGATTCCAATCTGGATAAGAATAAAAATAAAGTGTTAATGTTAAGTAGCAAATAAAGAGTAAGGCAGATTAGATATCAATAAAGGTAAAAAGACAATCTCTTGGAAGTCGGCTTTATTTTTTTCTCAAAAAATACTTTTTTAAGGGGGAGGGGGGGGGGACCTTATAGGTTTTTAACTATTATACTTTTCTTTTAAATAACAATATAGGAATAGATCTTTCCCCACTTACTTTGTGGTTGAAGGACCGTTATGCCAATAGATGTTATAAAATTAGGTAATACATTTAAAAATATTTTTTATTACTTTTTTCAGCAACCAACTGTTTTTCGTGGCCGAATGTGGGTACCAACAATATTTTTATTGTCTCCCCCAAAAGAAAATCCTGCATATGACCATTGCGAGATGCTCTGGTTTGCACCAAATTGAATTTCGGCGTAGTATTAACTGACTCATTACTCCTCAAATAAAGCTTTCTCTGCGATAGGTCTGAAACAAAACAAAACAAAAAATAAACAAATAAATAAATAAGTAAAATCAGTTCCAAATTTCTTATAACTGAAATTTAAAAAAAAAAAATTATTATAATGAGTTTAATGAAAATATAAATAAATATATATATATATCTTATACAAATAAAGTATAGATACCTTATAATACATAAATGGATATATAAGTAATAACATATTTATATAAATATATCTTTTATTTTTAATCTCTTCCTATTACAATAGTACAAAATAGTGATTATCAGTACAGTGTCAAAAACGACGTGAGTGAAAAAAAATCATACCAAATATTCGGAACATAAATTTTGGATTTCTTGGCTGATGTTTAATTAGGTCCTGTACGTAACGAGCCCCACTAGTGGCTGAGAGGTTGTGCTCTCGAAGCTGGTAGACGGGAGGTGCTGGGTTCGATCCCAATCGCGCCCGTCGGCCTAATCGTTCGGAGTTTTCGTGGTTTTCTTCGAGCCGTGGATTTATCCATGCGTAAATACGGGTTAGGTTCCCTTAGAAAGACCCCCACGAAGGGCATTCCACCCGGGCCTATATCCCAAGTGTCGATAATTGGCCGTCAATAATCAACCCAACCCAACCCAACCCTGTACGTAACGTCACCAAAAATATTTTTTGAAACATTTTAAAGGTGAAACTGAATGCAAAAATCAATAGCACGATTTCTATGGAGATGAAAGATAAAAAAAAATTAAAAAATATTGCCGAATTGCATGATTTGTACTTATTTATTCCAGAGACCGCGCCAGAATTTGCCCGACGATGGGGGGAGGCGGATTGGTTTCTCCGAAAGGCTGGCCAAACTGGTAAAATGTATAAGAAGTCTACACGAAACAGGGCTAATGCCGAAACCCGAGCACAGCCCAGGCTTGGAGAAATTTTCTTTCATTAGGCTCTGGCCGGGTCACGGCTAATTTTTTTTCCTGATAACTTGGGCCAGTCCCGAACTTCATTCTTCCCGGGACGGGCTTTATATTTTATCTACAGATTCGGGCCGTACTGGGTTTGTATTTCATTCTTTCTGGGCCGTGTCGGCTGAGATATTTTTTTTTTTCACAATATCGTGTCAACTTTCCTCCTTAATTCATAGAGAAAGTGAATGATAAAATATTTCTTTGTTTAAGTTAACATTTCTTTGTAACTTTGTTAACATTTCTTTGTAATGGTTTACGTAGTTAGATAAACGAATTTTACTTTTTAAGGAAAAAAAATTCTGGCATCTTATTTTCTGGCATTATATTTTAAGGGACCTACTAAAGCGAATGCCAAAATATAGTCAACAAAGAGTGGAAGGTGAGACGATTTAGATAATTTGTTATTTATTGTTGGTAGTAAATAAAAATTTGGAAAGATAGTGAAAATAAGTCCTTCCGGCTCAGTCGAAAGAGTAGTTTTTTTTTTTTTTTTTTTTTTTTAAAGGTACATACATCAGATTTAATACAAATTAAACAAAGCGTTTTTTTTTAGAACCCTCTGGACTTCATAATCTTTTAATAATTATGTCACCTATATTACAATTAACAAATTTTCTAATTTAAAATAAATAGTTTTATGACAAGAAGCCTACTTTTATCTATAGTTATAAAACATTAAAGTAGAAGGAAAAAGATAAGCTGTGAATTAGTCACCTCAAAAAATTTCAAACAACCCCCTAAGACATTGCCGGTTGCTTACGGCCCTGCCCGAACCCATCCCAAACCCGACAAAATTCAATCCCAAGGCAACTTCAACCCGAACCCGAAAAACAAATCGATATTGTAATGCAATCAGTGTTGGGCAAGCTCACTAAAAAAAATGAACTAACTCAAAATTCAAACTCAACTTCTCAAAAATGAGTGAAGTTCATGCTCAAATTCAAAATTTATGAAACGAACTCGCTCAAACTCAAACTCAATTTTTAAAAAGAGCGAAGTTCACTAAGAAATTCGCTTTTTAAAGAAAAATATGTAAATAAATAAGGAAAATAAAATTAACAAGTAAAAAGGGGAAAAAATATATTAAAGGGGTAAATTATATATAAATACACATATGCATATGTGTGCTTGTATGTATAGTTGGTATCAGTAAAAAAAAGTAATATATAAGCTTGTCTGTGTAATAAATTCATTAAAAAAAACAAGGTTTGTAAATATAGTACCAAAAATATTAAAAATAACCGATATTTTGATATATATCCGATGTTTTTAAAATAGTGAAGTTATTGATGATTTAAAAAAAATCAGGCTTAATATGAATAAAAAACTAAATCTATTTCCAGTTAGCATGAAAAACTTAATATATAACAACATTCTAAATATCATTTTCTTTTGTTTCTTTTCCTTTTCTTTCTTTCAGTTATTTAACAAAATTGAAGATCATCTAATTGAAAACATACACAATTTGCTTTTTAGACTTATATATATATATATATATATATAGAATATATATATATATAGAATATAATTTAATTTAGTTATATTATCATTATAAGTGTTATATAGTATTTTAATTTATAGTTTTTATGTTCTCTTTTATATTAAAAAAATGTAATAATCTATGTGTTTATATCTATTATAACTGCGACCGATGGATATAATATATGCTTTAATATAAAATATCTTAACGGTTAAATTAACCTTTTTCGATAGCTACAATATTTGAACATGTGCAACCCGGAATAGTGTTAAAACTTTTGTAAATAAATGGTAAGAAGTAATTTTTTTATTATTATTTTCCATTTCAAAGCTTTTCTTGTTTTTCAATGTTCAGTTTTTTCTTTTATTAATCTTGTCCTGTAGTCGATCGGGCAGAAAGAGACACAATTTTTAGCTTAAAGCTAGTGTCTCTATAGAAATCGACTGTTCTTTGCTCATTTGTAAATCCTATGCCTTTTAAGACGTGATTTACAATATAAGCTTTCATCTGTGTTTATACTCTTGTTTTTTCATTTGAATTTTACATATTTCATTTCATAGGACTACTTAATTTAATTTGTAATTGACTCTGCTATTTAATGTAGTGATTTCATAATATTTGGTCAATATCTTATGTTTTAATGGTTTCATTGTAAAGAAAGTTTATATATAGGATTTAGTATCAAGCATATATATATTTTTAATTTTATACAACAAAATTTTTTAATACAAAATACTTTGATTTAATTGAAAAAATTGAATGAATGTAAGTTTGTCTGTTTTTCGTTCCCTAACCTGTTGCGGAGTTTAAACTGAGCTAAACCAAAACTAGAAAAGATTCTTGCAAATGAAGCTGTAAAGAACTCTTTATCCAAATTAGACTGTTTATATATCGATGGCTGTTCTAATTAAATATTGTTCCATATAATTATTGGTCCCATGTTTAAAAATGCAGCTTCAAGTGTAAAGCTTAAGAAAGTTATACATTGGTTAAAAAGTAACTGTTAAAGCAAAGTTCTTCATCTACAGAGCGTATATTCAATATTAGTTGAAAAATCATTTACACTTGTTTTGAGTGAAAATATAAAAAATATCATACACAATGATTCGATAATATCAAATATCATGATATTTTGAAACTAAATATATATCAAGATATACACTGACGGAAAAAAAAAATCCCAACACCAAGAAAGATAGATAAACGAAAGTGTGTTAGATAAACGAAATTTGGTAGGCGTGTTTATACAACTGAAAGATGACATCGATTCAAATTTTGCGCTTCGCGCATAAGTGTGGCGCTAATAGCGCCACTCAGAATTTGCAAATCAAGTTTGCTTTAAATGCGTGCTGTAAAGTTTGTGACCGTTATTTATCTTCAAAATTTGAGGTATTGAGTTGATGTTAGCCAATAATGCCTTTAAGAAGACGAAGAAGCCATTATCAACAGCTCACCGAGGTTGAAAGAGGTCGTACAATAGGGCTACGAGAAGATGGATTTCCTTTCCGCGATATTGTAGAAAGACTTGGCCGGAATGTATCTACTGTGCATGATTGTTGGGAGCAGTGGTCAAGGGATGTACTGCCTCAAGAAGATCCCGTTCCGGGCGGTCACGTGGCACTACTGAGTGGGAAGAGCGCCGTATTCGGCGTACGGCTGTGGCGCATCGTACTGCGTCTGCAGCAGAAATTCGAGCTGGAGTTGGTACCATAGTGACACAACGAACTGTTAGAAATCGGTTTCTTAAAGTACAGCTCCGAGCCAGGCACCCTGTAGCGTCCATTCCACTGACTCCAAGCCATTGCCATATGCGACGCCAGTGGTGTCAAGCCAGAGCTCATTGGAGGACGGAGTGGAGATCTGTTGTGTTTTCTGATGAAAGCAGGTTCTGCCTTGGTGTCAGTGATGGCCGTGTGTTGGTCAGAAGGAGGCCAGGAGAATGCCTGCAACCAAACTGTCTGTGGCCTAGACGCACTGGACATACACCTGGAGTCGTTGTCTGGGGAGCAATTTCCTATGACAGCAGGAGCACTCGCGTGGTTATCCCAAACACACTGACTGCAAATTTGTACGTCAGTCTGGTAATTCAACCTGTAGTGCTGCCATTCATGAACAGAATTCAAGGGGGAGTTTTCCAACAGGATAACGCTCGCCCTCATACCGCTGTTGTAACAAAATGTGCTCTACAAAATGTCGACATGTTACCTTGGCCTGCGAGATCACCAGATCTGACTCCAATTGAGCACGTATAGGATATCATTGGACGGCAACTCAAGCATCATTCACAACCAGCACTGACCATCCCAGTACTGACACAACAAGTACAACAAGAATGGAACTCTATATCACAAAGTGACATTCAGCACCGGTATTACACAATGCATGCACGTTTTCAGGCTTGCATTCAAAATTCTGGAGGTTACACCGGCTATTAATGTAACAGCATTTCACATTTGAAATGCATTTTCTTGAGCTTAAATTAACCTGTGATCTTGAAAATCTAATCAATTAAACATGTTAACTAGACAAATGCATTGTCCAAATTTCATTACACTACAATAACTTTTTCTTGGTGTTGGGATTTTTTTTTTTTTTCCGTCAGTGTATATCACCGAGCTCTGTTAAAAAATACAAATTTTAAATATTTACCAAATATAAGTTTTAAAATGTAATAATTGTACAGCTCTCTTTTTTAGAAGAAATATGCGTGCGATTACTACGAAGCAATTGCGTGTTTTCATCATATATTTCTTATATATGTGTATTCTTAAATTAAACCAAAATATAGAGCGCATGTAGCAAATTGAATATTTTATTTGTTTATTCATTTGTAATCTGTTGAATAAAAAAAAAATAAATAAAAAAAAAAAAAAAAAAAAAAAAAAATGCGCTTTGCCGTTTAGAAAAATAAAATAACTAAAAATTAAAATTAAAAAGACATAGTTAAATTATGAAGAGCAGCAACATGTAAAATTTATACATTTCATGATTTTAATTTGTACTTAGCGGAAGAATCATATGTACAGCCGTAATATTTTTTGAAATACTGATTGAAAATAGGAGATACGTTTTAAAAATTCATTAATTTGTAAAAGAAAAAACAAACATAAAAAAGAATTCAGTATGAATAATAGCAAATGATGCCATTGCGAAGAGGGCTGGGCTGCCTCCTGTATTTTGAAATTGAATTAACATAATTTTATATGCTTTTGATGATTTTGTTAAAAATAGTAAAATATATTGACCTGATTGAGTCTTACAGGAAGTTCTAAAATAGTTAACAAAGAGAAAGAACTGCTATTTGGGGGGGGGGGGGGGGGGAGGGATGGCAAGTTAAATGGCTGAAATTTATTAGCGAAATTTTTAAATTTTAAGCATTTAAATTCATATTTAATACTTGGAAATTTTTCCATAGAAAATGTCTCATGCCTTGCATTCATAATATTCAAATTTTAACTGCTTAATAGACGTAAAGCCAACATAGTGAAAAAGTACATTATAAATTAAAATCCGAAAAGTACTTTTTCACTAATGTTGGCTTTACGCCTATTAAGCAGTTAAAATTTGAATATTTAAGCATTTAATTTCAAATATGACGCAAATTTTAAACAACTTTTTAAAAAAATAAACAAAAGCAGCCATATTGGAATTAAAATAGAAAATGATTTTATATGTGTGTTGTGATATAAAATGATCATGTAGCATTATGTGTGCAATGATACAGCACTATCAGATTGCTAAATTTTAATTCTTGGTCATAGATTCTTCGGACTCTTTTCGGTGCGTCTCATTGATTTTTTGTTATGTAAACAACACATTAAAAACTAATAATTTAGGGCGTTCAACATTTTCAAGGTCTCTCTATTTTTGTGATAAACATTATCGAATTCAATATTGCTTTTTTTCAATATCTTCTTTAAAAGTTAAGCAGTCAAAAATTTATTAAAGAAATACAAACACGTGCAAATATATCAGTGAACAACTTCAGCATGCTCTTAAGTTTAATTTGAAGCTTAGGCTTATAAATGTTAAATAATTCCTAATATGCTACAATCTTTGTGCAAGTTTTTCGGGATGAAATGAAATGCATTGGTTTCTAAAATTTTAAATTAAATAAATAAAATAATCTTAATTGAAGTGTTTATAAAACGCATCTCTTTCCTTTTTGTTTTATTTTTTAGGACTGCAACATATTTGAGGCAATAATTCACTCGTTTATGTTTATCCTTTTCAACTTATACATGAGATTTTGCTTTATGTTTTCATTTTTTTAATTGGGTTGCAAACTAAACCGTGAAAAAAATAAAAAAAAAAGAAAGAAAAAAAAGAAACTTAGAAAATAACGCTATTTCTCTTATTTTCTTCAATAATAAGTTAAAATTAATACGGTTTTTTAAATCAATAATAATTCAAAATAATTCAAAATTTCCATTTGTAATCCCTTGTTCATATAGGATTTATTTTAACGGTATTCTTGCTTATACGATCAAATCCATGAGAAAATGCAGCAAATTCTCAATCTCTTTGCTTTTATTGTTTGAATAAATAGAAGACCATCTCTTCAAGGAGTTTGCAGATTGGGAGTGATAATGCCTTTATCAAATAATACAAAAGCTACCATCAGCTCACTGTCTCGGACCTCCCGCTATTTGCCGCTCAGACAGTAGTAGCACAACATTGCAGTTTATGATACCCATCGATAGAAGAACAGAGAAAAAGTTGCAAGCATGCAAAACCAACAATAAGGGTGCGACACGACGTATCTCATGGCCATATACCGTCCTATCTAACTAGTTTTGCTCTAGGGAAAAATTCCGGAAAATAGTCCGAATCAGCGCCTGATTTACGGCAAGGCATTCAAGGCACGGGCCCAGGGCTCCCGATTTTCAGGGGTCCAAAAATGCTACTGAAGATTTTTTCAATTATTGGCCGATACAGTTTTAACTGTCAAAAAACAAAATTAAAAAGCAGAAATCTGTTTGTCAAATATTTTCTATGATTTGTCAAAGTAACTTCATTTTTTCCTGATTGTTTTTTAACAATTTATGTACAGGAATGTACAGAACTCCATTTTTGAGATCGCCAGATTATTTTATTTTTATTTATTTTACCTGTAAGGCTCTCATGGTTAACATGGACAAAGCCATGTGGTTCTGCTAGTTACTTGTATAAATTTAGTTTTTTTTTTTTTACTTTTTTTTTTCAGTCAAAGCTTGTATTTGAAAGAAAAAGTTATTTGATTAATAGGATATGCTAATATTTTACATAATTATAGCTTTCTACTGCGGTAAATTTATTATTAGTTGTAGTATACTTTATCATTCCAGATATATGGACTTGCATAGAAAAAGGTAATCAGCACCACACAGTTTATTATAAAATTCAATTAAAAATTCATAATTATCAAATAATTATTTAAAAATAAATTAATGATTGTCAAATTTAATTTTTTTAATTGATCGGTGCAAGCCCCCCCCCCCGCCCCCCATGCGCATCTGTGCCCAGGGCCCCCAAATTTGTAAATCGGTCCCTGGCCCGAATTAATATAAACACGTTTCCTTGCCACAATGAATGTTTAAAAAATAGGGATAAATAACATGCAGTTTGAAAGTCAATGGAAGATTTCAAGAACAGAAAAATCTACCTGATCCATTTTATTGTGTCATTGCGAAATATGGTGATGGAGAAATGTATATACTTATGTAAAGATATGATCTGTCAGATTTTAACCATGAGAGTAAGTAAGAAGGCAAAATGCAATTTGAAAAAATATTTAAAAAATAATTAAACATTAATTAAATGTAAATAAATTCAGAGAATTACTTTTTCATCAATTTTAAGATTCGCTTTTGAACAATAATATCCCTGGCATTGGTATTAATGATATTTTAAATAAAATTGAATGAATTTTTAATCTGAAGTCTAACTTAATTAATATCTGAATATTTTAACTATATATATTTTTAAGGTTTTTAAGTAATATACTTCCAGATAAAGCAGGAATATTGTATAGAAATGAGAAAATATTTACGAAAAAATGATTTGTTTATATTTAAACAAAATAATTTTGTAAATAGAGATTTTTACTGTTGAGATTAAAAACTAGTCATTGGGGGCCACCGCAATAGTTACCCATCATGGATATGCATAATATAAAATATGAAAATAAAACATATGTAAGGTATTTATAAAATGCATTGCAATTCGAATAAAATCGTGGCTTGATGACGTCATAAACTTTAAATGCTCTATTACTGAATTGCGTAAAAGAAACATCCTTATAACTCCAAAATTGAAAATCATATTAACTAACAGTTTATTACGTCGGATTAAGTATCTCATTTCCAATTAAAATATATCTTTGAATTGAAATTTGAATGAAATACAGGGTCATGAAAAATCGAAGAGTGTGGAAATTTTGATTACAAATATCTCGGCAACTAATTATTCAATCGACTTCATTCTTTATGCAAAATTTGTTTTTTTTATTGTCTTTTATATTCACTCCGTAAAATAAATAATTTCGAAAATTTGTATATACCTTTTATCAGAGCGAATATTTCGAGAGTCCGAAAAAAAATGGTTCCGGATAATCGAGGTTACTGAAATTCAATAAGCTTCTTTCCATTATTACATACTAAGTACACACCAAATTTCAAGCCTATCTCAATTTGTTCGGGAGATAGAGCGTTTGCAGACACACAGACAGACGGACGGTATTTTTTTTTTCTAAAAATATGTTTTTCGGAATCTCTAGTGTCTGAAACGTGTAAAATCGTCAACAGAAAAATGTTCAATTTTCAAAACGATTATAAGACTTACCCTACGACGTATGATGGGTAAGTAGTACAAAGTGTAATACGTACGAGTAAATTTAACACAAGCTCATACTAGATTATATATATATATATAAAATTATAAATTCGTATGGTTGTTTTTAAATTTCTTTTACCTCTGATGATTTGAAAAAAAAAAAAAAAAAAAAAAAAAAAAGTAAAATTTATTATTTGTAAGTGACGTAAAATTATTAACCATTAAGAGAAACAAGAACTAAGAATTTTTCGAGTTGGGAGTTTGGTTTTGCTTCCTGAACACCATGTGCAAGACAATTTTTAATTGTGTTTTTCTTTTTACGTTTATACGTTTCAAATTTATCTTGAGGCTACTTCACTCAGTCGAAAACACCCGCTCGCTAATGTTAATCTTATAAGGGAATTATTTTACAATATCTCGTTCGTATTTCAATATTTTAAAATGATTTTTTTTTTTTTTTTTTTTTTTTTTTTTTTTTTGCATTGGATAGCTGATGTCAATCTCTATGCAGGCCCTTTTTTACTTTTTCGATATTGTTTGAAGTTTTTTTTTTTAATTAAGGATACTTTCACTTTCGAAACCGGTTCCGAAAGTGAAAGTATCTTAATAATAAAAACTTGTGATCAAAAATACAAATGGGTCTGCATAGAAATAGACATTAGCTATCCAATGCAAAAAAAAAAAAAAAAAAAAAAATTGAAATACGAACGAGGTATCGAAAAATATTTCCCTTATTTAGCGAGCGGATGTTTTCGACTGAGGGGGTGGGGGAGGGGGGGATGAGTCCATTGACGTGGCAGTTCTCAATTGTTTTGTATAGATTTTTTACGCCGATATATTTAAAAATTGCCTTGTACGAGGAATTCTGACAAAAAATACTTATTTTAGCCTTTTTTTCATATTTGCATTCTTCACTTTTAAAAAAGTGTCTTGGGCTGCAAAATAGAGGCATATTCAGGGCTTCACAAATGTGGTCGCCACAGGTCGCCACTGGCTAAAAAGTTTTTTTGATCTGGCGACCAAGTTATTTAATATTTCGGGGGGGGGGGGGGGGTTGTAAAAAGAATTGCCTAAGAAATGAGCACAAAAGACATTTTTTCTCTCTCATACCCCTACTCGTACGCGGCAAGCAGTGATAATCCCTTCTCTCGTACTTTTAATAGAAGAACTGAATTTAAAAGGCATTTTCCAGCTCATGCACAGAAAACACCATTCTTTTCAGCTATAGCCAGCTAGTATATGTCACGTGATTAGAATGTGGGGGGGAGGGAATATGTCAATAAAATAGTAAGAAATAGTGTCAATCCAGCCTCTGTGGCATCTAAAATTGGATATAATGCTAAAAAATACTGAAGTTTTTTTGTAAGTTTCAAATTCGATTTTTGTGTTTATATAAGTTGTCAACATATAAGTGTTTGTAAGTTTTATTAGAAAACGTAGTTTATATTATCTTTCTAAATTATATATTATTATAAACTATGTAACTAGTACTTGAGGGGATCGGGGCAAGAGAGTGCTGAGTCACATTTTTGAAGTTCTGAGATATTTCAATTTGAAAATTTGATCAAATACTCAAATCAAGATACATAACATAAGTTTTTTCGCCAATGTCTTGGTAACATTTGAGAAATTCTGAGTAATAATATGGCATTACTTTAATGCTATTACTACTATACGTTCTATGTAAATTAACTGTCTTTATTGGGGGCATAAACGTCTGGGGCAAAAACAAAACCTGGGACATATGCTGCCACCAAGTGACATTAGAAACAAATTACATGTAGGATATTATAATTTACAATATTAAGCAACAGATTACAGCGTTAGATTTATTTCACCAAAAATGTGGCTTAGCACTTTCTCAATTCTAAGCTATGCTTGCTATTATTTTTTCTCAATTAATTCCTAAAATACTCTTGTGTTTTTTGAAAATCAATGACGGGGAAGGGGGTGGGGGGTAAATATTTTTTACTGGCGACTAGTATTTTTTTTTCTGGTTGCCAGATTTGATAAAATTTGTAAAGCCCTGGGAACATCCGTTTCAAAATACTGGCCCTTCTTCAATATATTCCTGTCTCTCTTTATGAAAACTATATCTCTATCTATAGTCTCTCTTCAAAAGATTGATTTTTGAATGAACCTCTATTTGTAATGTAAATGTCCGTTTTATCATTAATATCGTTAATCCATATATTCCGCGGCTTTGAGATTTAAAATTTTGAAAAATGGTATACAGTAAAATCTTCTAAGATGGCATTGCATATAAGAAAGAAGAAAAATCCCATATAATATATACAGGTACATCGTCTGTTGTAAATGTATTATATTATTTTCTCACGGATTATATTCACATTGCTCGGATCAAGTCATTTTTCCGTCTAAGAAAGGATTTCGTCATTGTCTAGAAATGTATGTACTATTTTTTACAAATAATTTTAAATGTAGAATAATTGCGACTTAAAAATAAGTGCACTTTTTGCAAAAAATATTGCGCCGGACCTCATTTTACTGTTTTTTTAGGACGCACCAATGATTTTCATATAGGATCAGGATCGGGCCTGAAAATTTCGTCCCGTGCAGACTTCTAGGATGAATGAAATTAAAGCCCGGCTCGGCCCGAAAAAAAGTCTCACTTGGCCAGACCCGAGCCTGCGGAAAAAGCCTGGGCTCAACCTGGAATGAGTGATGATTAGAGCCAGCCCACCCTGTGGTCGTGCAGGCCTCTAACTGATATTTGAAAGAGTAAAAACGTGTTCTGAACGACAAGAAAGTTTTTAAAGAAATTATGAAAAAAATTGAGTTTGAGCTGTAATTTTCACTTAAACTCGTGGATTTTTTGAGTTCAAACTCAGCTCACGCTCATTTTTCAAGAAATGAACTAAACTCAGCTCAAAACTCAAAAGCAAGTGAGTTAAGCTCACGATTTCCTCTAAATGAGCGGTCTCGGTTACAACACTGAATGCAATTCTGGAAAAGTCAATTATATCTCATGTATCAATTTTATTTTTTAATTAGGAAAATAAATACATTCTCATTAATATTCAAACATATAATTTTTCATCTTAAAATAGTTTTGGAGATTCTTGGGAAAAATCGAGTCAATTCGGACTCGGCCTGCAAGTGTCCGAAACCCAACCCAAAACATTTAAAATTATCCCGAACCGCAGTGAAAAAAATACAAGTCAATGTGTCAAAAAAAAAAATAAAAAATAAAATAAATAAATAAATAAAAAAGCGTCGGCCTATCCGACCAAACCTCGGGTCGGGTTTGGTCAGGTCAATTTCGGGTAAAATCGGGTTACCCGACTCAATGCAGAATTCTACCCGCAATCCGTTCCGAGTCCAACAAAAAATACTTTGTCGTCACGCATTCCAGCCTGAACCCAACATACTTCAACCTGAACTCGAAATACTTCAACTCGACCCGACCGGAAACCTGCAATCAAAGGAAATTGATTCACAATTTAATATAATTATGAAAAAATAGTCTATAATGATATCTCCAATACCAATTTTATCTTTTGTGTTAAAAATAAACATGTAAAGAGTCATGCATATTCAAATACACAATTTTTAATCTAAAATAATAGTTTGGAAATTTTTTTGAAAAATCGTTTAAACAGAACCTGACCTGCAAAAATCAAACCTGAACCCGAAACCAATATTAGCGATTTATTTGGCAATCCCCAAGTTGGTCGATCAGACTTGCAAAGAAAAAAAAAATCTTTGACGGCTTGGCCTACAGGCACAGGTAGATTTCGAAGGCAGACCGCGGGGCGCCTGTTTGTTGAGAATTGCAGAAGAAATGACCTTCTTACCATGATGCGGCAGTTGGGACCACCCACTTCGAAATCTACCTTGTCTGTAAACGGAATTTTTTTTGTTTGAATATATATATATATATATATATATATATATATATATATATATATATATATATATATATATTGCTATAAGGGTTGGTCCTATAAAAAACTTGTCAGTATAAAAGTTTTAGACAGTATTAAGAAGATTTATAATCAATTTAAGCGGATTTGATATCTTTTGAATTGACGAAATTATGATTTTTTTTCTCCTGAAACCCCCTCCCCCCCCTTCCCTTCCTTAGGGCCATTTTTAATGATATCAAAAATTTGTCATACATAAATTTTCGGCCCTTTTCCTAGAAGTAATAATAACTTTAAACGGATTAGATGCGTATCATAATTAAGAAGTTATGGGGTTTTTTCTGTTTTCACAACCCCCCCCCTCTTTATTTTGCCCATTAACGGAATTGACCGAGAGACCGAGATTTTATAAGTTTTCGTGTCCATAAAAAAGTGACATAGATATATGTATATATAAAGTTTTGAACTGGGGGTGGTTTTGGGTTCTGGGAGTCATGATCGGCGTAGATCTGCAAAAATGTTTCAGAAATTCCAACTTAGGGGAGAATGTAATAGGTAGTATTTCTTACGAAATCTACCTAAAAAATGAGCGCCAACCGGACCCAATCCTCGGGTCAGATATCCGATATATAATATCCGATGCAGGACTCCACTACTAATTTAAAATATTTTTTTCCGACTACAATTTAAACTTTGATTCCGACGAGGAGGGGTTGATTCATTTCCATATTCCCATTAAAAATACGGAATTTTAAGGCAATAATATCCATATCTGATGTATTTTTTAAATTTCTTTTTAAATAGTATCGCAATTTTAGCTATTAAACGATGAAATATAAACAATTTATCCAATAAATTGGAAAATGTGGGATAGTTAATTTATTACTTATGTTTAGTTTTGATATGAAGTTTAATGATTAAATTAGCAAAATAAAGTGGATAGTATCAAAATTAAAATATATATTATGTTTCAAATACTTTTTAGAGACCATTTAATAATACTCTATTGTACAATAACCCCCTCAGAAAATATACAGTTATTACATAATCTGCGTCAGTTCAATGTTGAGATTACCAGAATTATAAATATCCCTTTGGAATTATCTTGAGATGTTTGATGAGATGAGATGGGAAAGATTCTACTGCTGCCATCTACCGTCAATGTAAAGAACCTTCTTTTAAAAATTCTATGGCTGAGGAAGGATATCGATTTAATTTTTCGACACACTATAAAAATCAGATGTCGATATACAGTGTAATTGCTTTTTATAATAAAACAGATTAATTGATTTTGTACGAATATATTAAAAAAATAAGTAATTATTTCTTTTATTTTATAAGCAAAAAGCTTACGATATATTAAAAGCAATTTTTCTTTTATGATAAAAATTCAGCAACGATGCATAATGAAGGCAGTAAAATATATTTTTTATATATTACATGTCTATGTAACTTTCAAGTCAAATAAAACCATAAATTAATTTTATTAATAAAAATAAGTTAATTAATAGCCATATGATGATTGAGAGATTAAAAGATTAAAATATTTTTCTTTTTTAGATTTAAAAAATAGAAAGGCTGGTAATTATGATATTACATTGATAAATATTGTGCATTAACTTTTTGCACCTCCACTGACACCTGTTGACATCTAAGTTTAATCCCCAAATATCACAATGACACCGGAATTTTCGATCAAATTTATTTGAAAATAAGTCAATGCATTTGTTCGTGTAGATAATAAACGATTTTTTTTTTTCAAAATTCCGGTACCAGTGTGACATTTGGGGATTAAACTTAGTATGTCTCCGTATACGTGTCAGTGGAGTGCAAAAAGTTAACATTATACATATGCTGCATTTTGAAATATGAGCTTTCTGCATCTGCAAGGTTTTGTGAAATTGTTTTCAAATATTATTTTAAAGAATTCTGGTTTCTAATTCAAACCAATTATTCAAACTCATCTTATTTGGATATACAGGTCATCTTCCATATTTAGAAACTTTAGTGTAAAAAGCAGAGTCAGATTATCATATGAATG
Source organism: Maratus michaelseni (assembly GCA_963931845.1). Lineage (NCBI taxonomy): Eukaryota > Metazoa > Arthropoda > Arachnida > Araneae > Salticidae > Maratus > Maratus michaelseni. The sequence goes on from OZ007599.1 coordinate 224,466,994, forward strand.
TGGGAAAGGGTAGTTCCTACAGATTGAAAATTGTTTAGTATGTTAGTTATTCGGGCTATATCAGCTAACGAACTCAGAATTTCTTTAAAATGATCTTATAGGTGAAATTTGATTTTAATTTGAATTGAAGCATGTTCTCATTGAAGAATATTTTTTCTAACTATCGGTGCTGGAAGAATGAAATCTGGAAGGGGTGGGAACACAATTCTTTTTGTGCCGTTTTGTGACAAGTCTTATTACAGTAAATTAAACACGTCTATTTCGAATTATAATTCTTCCCTCTTGACGTGTTATCATTTTAAGCCACCTGGAAAAAAATTAATTTTAATATTTCCAAAATTACCAAAGATGAAGAAAATTTATATTTTTGAATATCTGGAAGTGTGTGTGTGTGTGTGTGGGGGGGGGGGGGTATGCTTCCCTTGTCAATGCCCATGGCTAACATTTACAATCCATCTGTCAAAACGTTTAAGGTTGTTCTCAAAAAATATTTTATCTCACTCAATAATACGAAATATTGCAACTCATCAATGGATTTATTTTTAACCTTTTCCGGCACAGAAAAAGTCTGTTCGTAAAATGAGAAATTACTGACTGACACCGGAATTTACAAATGACTTTTTTTGAAAATAAGAACTCCTTATTTTAAGCTTTCATTATAGAAACAAAATTTTATTAAATATTCTTGGTGTCGAATGCAAGTTTGGAATTAAAATTTGGTGTGCCCGGAGTGGGACCACTGTGCCGGAAAGGGTTAAATGCAAAAGCATGAAACATGCAGGTATGACTGTTGATGTGGTTTGAAATCGAATAGCGTTTTTCATTTTTAAATAAATGTATTACATCAGCTTTATTTATAACTTTTACAGTCTATGTGTCAAAACGTTGAAGACGGTTCTCAAAAAAAAAAAAAAAAAAAAAAAAAAAAACTTTCTCCCACTTAATAATTCATTTTCCCGATTGACTACAGTTGATTTTTAAACATTTTTCTTATATAATTATAAGATAACTTCCATCTCGACACGTGTGAAATTTACAGATATCCTCATTCAGATATCAAATAATGGAGCATTTTTTATGTTTTAACAAATGCAGTACTTATTTATTATACTCGATTGCTGGCATCTTATTACAATTTTCCCTCTTCGAATACCAGTTCAGACATACACTTTTTGTAAGATGTCTCACGTTTATAGAAAAATGAAAAATGAAAATGTTCGGTAGGTCAGAGCCTATATGAGAATTTTTATACATGTAGAGATGTAAAAGATTTCATAATTGAGATGAAAAATGGTCAGAAAGGTTTCAAATACATTACCCATTGTGGGCCGTTTTTGTTTTCAGTAATAATTGAATTTAATATTCAGGGTGTTTTGCTGGGTAGTTAAGCAAGCTCCATTATATGCAGGGTGATTATAAAAAAACTATCCCGATATATGAGTCCTTAACTATCACACCGTTCACAGAAACTGACTGAAATTTTGGTTTTTAGTATTTTGAGGTATGCGCTCAAGAATCGTATGAAAAACAACAGTTAAACTCTAACAGTTACGGTTACTGTGACAAAATTTTGAAAATTTCAAATGGCAACACCTATTTTTTTTATTACAATGTGATCTTCATAGTGAAAAACCATAAAAAGCGTTGAAACGGTACCTGTAACACGAAAATTGCCGGCGCTAGAGAGACTAAGAAGAAAAGTGAAAACAACCAATAAAGGACAGAGACGCAACAGAAAGTAAAACATTTTATTATTCAGTGCTATCCACCATCTGCCGCATGCAACGTGTCTTCGTGTGTGACGGGGAAAATTTGTGAAACACAATAAAATGTTTTGTTTTCTGCTGATTCTCTGTCCTTATTCGTTGTTTTCACTTTTCTTCTTAGTCTGTCTAGCGCCGGCAATTTTCGTACGACAGGTACCGTTCCGACGCTTTTTATGGTTTTTCACTATGAAGATCACATTCCAATATAAAAAAAATAGGTGTTGCCATTTGAAATTTTCAAAATTTTGTCGCTGTAACCGTAACTGTTAGAGTTTAACTGTTGTCTTTCATACGATTCTTGAGCGCATACCTCAAAATACTTAAAACCAAAATTTCAGTCAGTTACTGTGAACGGTGTGATAGTTAAGGACTCATATATCGGGATAGTTTTTTTATAATCACCCTGCACTTGAATTTTAATACTACGATTTCCGAATGGTAATCTTCGCCTTATTTAATAACACAATTCCTCCATTTAATAAGACCAATATTATTATTCAGAAAACGTGGTACTCTATTGAGTAACAATACGAGCCCAGTGAAACACACGTTACTATGAGACTGCGATTAATTGACTTGTAATTAAGCGCGAATTTCATAGAGTTCATACGCAAAAGAAAGTGGCATGTTTTTATTTAATAATGCGTCTACTTCACCACCTATGCCATGATAGCAGCTTTTATTTCCTTCAAATTCTAGTGAACTCATCCAAAGTCTAATGCCTTCTTATTATGTTATATTACTATGCCATATATGTATTATGCCAGAGTGTAGTTTCAAACCTGTCGAGCATTATTATATAAATTCTATCTTAATCATCATTATATAAATTATATAAATTCTAAAGTTATCCATCTCTTTAAAATGTAACCAGTCGGTTGTGTCAATCTTAAAACTTTCTTCTATCTCATACATGTTAATACTTCCAGAAGCGCATTTTTTTTTTTTTTAATTATGCATTTTAGAGAAAAAAAATGAATAGTTATAACAGATCTGTTATTTATTTTTTCATTACACTTCAAATTTTTTGGCAATAATTGTTTCAAAACAATGGAGGGGGGGGGGGGGGGGGAGAAAAACATTTTGTAATAAAGTCTGATCAACGGGTAATATATCGAAAAACGTGAAAAAGTTTGCTTATCGCAAACATGAAAATTAAACCTAGATTGGACATTTTGGTGATTCAGTATATATATATATATTTTTTTTTATTGCTACCGTGCACCGTCTGGGAAATCGAACAAAATTCGCTATCACAACGCCACCTTCATAGAAATTTTATACAAACTTCTGCCTATGACATTACATCTAAATATAAAATTTCGTCAAAAATATTCACAAATTCTTCACTTAAACTGCAAAAAATCGGGAAAGACTCACAAAAATCGCTATCACAGCGTCCCCTTCTTGAGCAATATCCCCATTTTTAACTGAGACCTGACGTCCATATAGTCAAAATATATATATTTGAAGTTTAGTTCAATTCTATGCATAACTTCGTACACTTTTCGGTGATAGAAAGAGAGAAATTGTGAAATATTAATCCAAACGAGAGAGGAAAACTAGATCAAGCGTGGATCCTGGATTGAAATCCCACCCTGATGCTGAAAAGTCAGTGCGATTCGTTTTTCTCACGAACTTTTGTTTTGACAACTCGCCTCAGGAGAGGAAAGTGGCGCCAGTGTGCGCCAACAAATTTAACACGTACTGAACCACGCTCTAAGTATAATGTCAGGATAGAAATTGTTTTTGTTTATAGGTAAAAACAATTGTAAGCGAAATGCTCTGGTTTAAATAACACTGCAATGTTGGAATATAATAATGATATTTTCTTTTGTTTTTGGAATACAGTAGACAAAACTTCATTTTAGATTTTCCACGAATAGCAAAATTGGACATTTCACATTTGCTGTCTCAAGCGTCAGTTTTAGAATACAGTGTGGAACAGTTTCTCCGGAAACAAGATTCGTAAGTTTTCTAACATTTGTATTCAAAAAATAAGTTTAAATGCTTCTCAGTGGACTGTATTAACACGCAATTTATTTTAATTTCACATAATAAAACTCAGAAATTGCGATGACAATACTACCCCTTCACATTCGTTTTAAACTCTTAGAACAAAACATTGAAGCACATTTTTTTTTTTTACTTTTTCACTACGTGGTGCTGCTGCAACATTGTTTGCGGTTTGGTACGAAACATTCCACCCCACGTTTCAATAGTTACATTCAATCATTAAATTATACAGACATCTCAAATCTAAATCGAAAATAAGCACAATATAAGGTAAAGCTAGGAGAGTCTGCACACAATTCAAAAGAATAACAATAAAAAAATCTAAATATTAGTTTTTTGCTAAACTATCCATGAATAATTTTCACTTCATTTGTTTTTTATGCATTTCCATTGCTATTTTGTTGTTATGTTGTAATTTAATAGAACAGTTCTAATAAAACCAAGAAAGTTATTTTGCGCAATCTGTCCTTACAGGGTTGGTGTGATTGCGCACATGGGTAGGAGAGATTGTTACTAATAATAACTACAATTAAATTGTTAACAATAATAATTATATTTAAATGACATTGTTGTAAGGTTTTTGTGAACAAATATTATTGTATTAGGAGTGAATAGTTCAACCTAATGATTAAAGAATCAAAAAAAGGAAATAATTTTAAAAGCGATAAAAAAATTATAATTAAAGAATCAGAAAAAGCAAGTCCAGATATGATTACAAAATAACATTAAGTTACTTGATAACACGTTTAACTTAAAATTAGTACATTTTAATTTTTCCTTTTTTATGTAAATTTAACTATAAGCTGCGTAATCTCTCCTAGCATGGAAACTAATGAGAAGAATGCGCCATCTCTCCTAAGTAGCAGATGCGCAAACTCTCCAATTTCGGTAGGAGAGATTGCGCGGCCTTTTATATACACATGGCCGCTTCTAAAACGAACCGTTGATGTTCACATTGTTAGTCTAGATTAGTAGCTTATGAAAAATCGTTTAAGTTTAAAATATTTTATACTGCTGACATTGTATAGAAATTTTGATGAATATCTATGAAAATTAAGCACTTACTTTGGGAAAACAAAACAAAATAGCAATGCTTTATCTTAGACGCTCAGAACAATCAACGTACACTTTCAAATAGACACTCCACTACTGCTGTTGTACAACTACCTGGAGTCGCTGCGCGCTCACTCTACTCTTTCCTCCCGAACCTCTATGTGCGCAATCTCTCCGACTGCGCCATCTTTCCTGGATTTACCTTATTGATAACATTAAATCACACATAAGAAAAAAACACTAGTATAAGACTACACATTAATAGGTAAAATACAGATTTTTGAAATGGGTCTTATGTTAAACTTCAGATTGAGTTTTTATACTTTAACAACTCTGACCCGTTTGCCTTCACCAAAATCGAGCTCAATTATTCAACCCAATGCCCATTTCTGTAGGGGCAGATTTTAGTGCTTGAGAAGCACTAGTTCATTGAATCTCACATTATCTCTTTCCACCATACATTTGGACCTCTGTTGCAAATTATTAAAATACTGTATCTGCCATTTCTTCCGAAAAATTTGAATTATTTTCCAGTTAGAATAGCGTTCGTCTTTAAACCCAATTAAATTTGATTCTACAACAGCATTTAAAGGGTCTGCCAATTAGGAAATAAGCAGAGGTTAACACATCACACACATCAGTATCTGACGACAGATGTATAAGCAGTCCTAAATTTAGAATGCCTTCTATTTGATTAAAAACCGTTAGGAATCCTAATAATATTATAAATCTGATTGTGTGCAAATGTTAGACTGAAGCCAGCGTCAAAATGAAGCATTTAATTATCCTGTATTTTTGCATATAAGTTGATTATAACCCTCAAATGAACATAGGCTGGTTTTTGTTTATTTTATTTCAATATTTTTCTTAATAATTCAAAATTTCATTATTTTCATAGAGAATAAATGGACATTTTTTTCGTGTATTTTAAAATGTTTGGTTGGTTTGGCCCAAAGGACTCGGTTTTGCAGCTTTTTTTAAAATGGTTAAATTTATTTTACCGTTGCTAATACTTTATCGTTGCCAATATAAAATCAAACCCCTGAGTAATAACTTTTAATCAACAATTCATTTTCAAGTGAAAAATTTCCACGTGAAAAATGAAAAGGAAATGAATTATTTAAGAATTAAACAGAATATGAAATGATGTCATATTAGAAATAAAACGTGCGTTTTCAAATATTTGATAATAATACAAAGTGCGTAAATACGAGTAACTATGGAAAGCAAGCGAATATGATGTCATATATAGAAAAATAAAAGAGATTTGCTTTGATGTTGAAATAAAATGATCTTGGGTTATCAAATTATTTGTGATTAATTTCTCTTTTTATTTTCTTTTTTTTTCTTACATGAAAGGAATTATTTTAAATGTACGTAATATATGTATTTAAAATGTATGTGTTGTAAAATAAAGTTCTGTGTTTTAAATGAAAGATTTATAATTTTAATGAATTCAATACGAATGATGGGATAGGTTGGCGATTTATCGTCTGCACACGACTAACATAAAGATATAAAGAAGCACTTAATTTAATATATACATAAACAAGATAATGTACTAATAAATGTATAACATGTGTCTATGCAAATAAACAATATAATAATGCCGATTTAGCAATGCACACATATACAAATTGTACACCAAATCCCACCTAAAATGCACTGTTGTATAGAAGAATTCTGCCGGTGCTGTTTTTCGTTTTACGAAGAGGAATTTCTCGATTTTCACGATTTTACTTGGTCCTCCTTTTTTCATTAGTTGCAGTTTCATTTTCGCGATTGTATATATTATTTGGCATGAAATTTCACTTTTTTAAGACTGGGTTATGTCAAGGCCCCTATAGCAAAGAAATACCGTATGGTCTCCTATAAAATGTGATAAAGCTTTGGTTAATTATATATGTTGTTAATTATCAAGTGAAATGTTTTTCTAAATTAATGCATTTATTCTTTTTTTAATGTTACGTGAACGAAGTCACGGGTAACAGCTAGTTCTTCATATGTCAATATGGAATTTTTTAAAACACTTTTTAAATGATACATAAAGGGGCCGTTCAAGTATTACGTAAGCATACTTTTAGTCGTTTTGTACCCCTCCCTTCCTCCCTTGTAAGAAAAAATAAACAAATGCTAGACCCCCGCTTTATTTTTTTTTTGCTTACATAAGATTTTATGACATTTTGTACGTCAACACTGTTTGCAAGAAAAAAAATTACCAATAAATTACATTATTAATCTACAAATTTATATAAATAGGTATATATAGGGTTTGTGGTGTAACAGCCATTGCTGTTAGTGAGAGTGAACCAGGCTGTTCAGTCGTAAAAGAGAGCACAATAGGTAAAATTTAAAATGTCAAGTTTATTAAAGCTTAATCGGGCAGGGATTTGAGAAAGGACACCACTAAATTTTCCTTACTCCAAAATAATTCAGCTTTCCCGAAACTGTACTAAGCAAAACAAAACTTCAATATATTAAATATAAAGATTCAAACGAACTTGCAACTTTGAAGATAACAACACGTCAGGATGTTGGATTCAGTAAGAATCCAACTCCACGCTGCAAACTAGTCGAACACTGATCTCAATATGTCCGCCAAGACTAATGCAACTGCTTATACTCTTTTTAGCTTCGGATTGATGACTCAATAGCAGGATCTAAATGTACTCTCATAGAGGAAAAACTCGACCCAAGTTCCGACTTTTAAACGCATTCCGAAGCTTATATACTCAAACATCGATTGACCAGCTATAATAATTTGCATAAATATCGATGAAAAGCAAAAATTCACAAGTTCCGAGGTTTTCACAGACATCCGTCGAAAGTTAACGAATGATAGCCTTGATCAACTTCTACGCACATGGACAATTAGTGGACAAAAACTAGGTTCTCATTCAAAACATTGCCTACTCACATGATCAGAATAGTCGATCCATCACAGTGCTATCAAAAGAATACACAATTGTTTTAATATATTGTTGCTTATTACATTAAACAATCCACAGAATACAAAATTGTTTAAATCAAATATTCTAATTAAGCTAATTGTTAAGCTAATTGTATCTAAAAAACGGTTCAAACGATTATGATTACATTTTGTATCCTACGAGTTTCGGGCACGAGAAAATCATTGGGCTAGATCACATATCCGAGAAAATTCGATTAGTGGGTCATTTTTGGGTCAACGTGGGTCAAGTTAATTTTATCTAAAAAACGGCTCAGACTATTTAGCCTAAATTTTGCATCCTATGGTTTTCGGGCACGAGAAGACTGTTGGGCTAGGTCACATGTTCGAGAAAATTCAATTAGTGAGTCATTTTGGTCACGGTTCATTATGGGTCAAGCTATTTTTATCTTAAAAATGGCTCAGAGTAGTTGAACTAAATTTAGTATCCTACAGTTTTAGGGAACGAGAAGACTATTGGGTTAGGTCACACGTTCGAGAAATTTCAATTAGTGGGGCAGTTTGGTAATGGGTCATTATGGGTCAAGCTATTTTTATGTTAAAAACGGCTCTGACGATTTGAACTAAATTTTGTATCTTACGGGTTTTGGATATGAGAAAATCATTGGGCTAGTTCACATGCTCGAAAAAAATCCGAGTAATGGGACATTTTTTTGGCACTGTGGGTCAAGCTAATTTTATCTCAAAAACGGCTCAAACTATTTTGAGTAAATTTTATATCCTACGGGTTTCGGGCACGAGAAGACAATTGGGTTTGTCACATGTTCGAGAAAATTTGATTACTGGGTCATTTTGGTCATGGATCATGATATTTGAACTCAACCCTAATTTTGACCGAGCGTAGCTCGGTCTTCCCTGCTTTTATATTGTTATTTATTGCATTGAACAATAAAATTTAAGAAATACAATAGGCCCTAACTTAATTAGGCATCATAACTAAAATTTTTAACAGGAATCGTAGAAATGTTATGTGTTTGGAGTTTACATTTTTAGTGTGATGTCCAGGATCCTTGATTCCATGTTTCTACATTATCTATTATTATGTTTTCACTGGAACGGTGGGCTGGAATATTGCTGGTTTCCGGTCCTTGTTTCTTCACCTTCTTCTTTCTCAACCCATTCAATGTATTCATCACAAGTTAGAGCTTGTAGAATACACATATCAACTCGTTGGCACCCCGAGCTACTTGGACACACTCGTGGCTGCGAAACACCTTGTACAATATTGACATAAATGTTTTTTTGTGTGGCGATCAGCCGACTTATTAGAAGTATTATAAAGTCCACAAGTCTGTCAGATACGTTTTGAAAGCTTTGGTTTCACTGATGAACCAAAGTAATCGTACGGTACATGGGTAAACCTTACTGAAATAACTTTTAAATTTACTGCGAGGTGGAGACTTAGGCCAAGAAATTACCCTTCATCACTTACGATCTGGTCATGTGAGATTTGCTACATTTTAATTGTTGGTGGCAAGAAGGGTGATTTGAGAGTTTTAAAAATTCCGCTTTTTGGTTGAAACAAGTTTCATCTTTGCATTTTACTTTCATAAGTAAGTAATAACTTTCCCAAATATGATCGGAGTGCCATTTTATTTGTGGTTCAACTGGAATCTCAGGCTGAGCAGAATTGACGTAGTTGGCGGGGATAGGATGTCCGTCGATGTTCATGGTGTTTCATACCTCCGCCAACACCTTCCCAGCAAATTCGAAGTTAGATATCTCCAAATCACCATTAACTCTACAACCTTTGTTGTCCAGATGGGAGCCAAAGTGGTCGTGAGGCAAAATCAGTTCTACCATTTCTCGATTGAGAGGGGCGATTCTGCGTTCAACCCTGTTGAACGCAATTCTTCCTGACACTTTAGAAGAAATGAATAAAGATTCCAAATTATACATTTTGAAATGATATACAGTAAAAGAAATTACCTTTCGTACCTTGGATTTTCATCTGGCCATCCATCCACAGTAATAACAACAACAGCATTTACAGAACCATCTTCGGCTTTAACAATTGAATGAAACTCATCGACATTTAGCAGTGTTTTAATGTCCTGGTCCTGGGCATGTGTTTTTGATGTTGACGAACTGTGTTTTCCACTTCTAAGGGGAATATGCCTAATCTGATCAGAGAGACATTTTATTTGTGGCTCAATTATAAGTTAGGCTGACCAGAATTGATGTAGGTGGCGGGTACAGGATGTCCGTCAATGTTCATGGTGTTCCAAACCTCCACCAACACCTTCCCAGCAAAGTCGAAGTCAGATTTCTCCAAATTACCATTAACTGTACATCCTTTGTTATCCAGATGGGAGCCAAAGTGGCCATGAGGCAAAATCAGTTCTACCAGTTCTCCATTGAGAGGGGCCATTCTGGGTTCAACCCTGTTGAACGCATTTCTTCCTGACACTTTAGAAGCAATGAATAAAGCTTCCAAATTACACATTTTGAAGTGATATACAGCAAAAGGGATTACCTTTTGGTACCTTGGATTTTCATCTAGCCATTCATCCACAGTAATAATGACAACAGGCTTTACAGAACGATCCTTGGTCTTAACCACTGACTGAAACTCATCGACATTCAGCAATGCTTCAAAGTCCTGGTCCTGATCATGTGTTTTTGATGTTGACAATCTGTGTTTTCAACTTCTTATTGCAAGAAATGTTGGTCCAGAATATCCTACTGCGTGCGGATTTCCAGATGTCATTGACTTGATTTCAATGCCAGCGTAAACTGAGGGTATGAGTTGTCCCCAGGTAATGTATGGATGTTGCGGAAAACTGACTATTAATATGACTATGGTGGAGGTCTGTTTGTACCTGGGAAAGTAATGATCTGTCAATGTTAGTAGCTATATTGTAATTAAATCCAACTACAAGTAATTTCACTACACCACTAAAACAACAAATGTAAGTAAATTTAAAAGGAATAAACAATTCTTTTGTCGTGGCACACTACACAAGTCAACAGACAACACTAATGACAATGACTTATGTGTGTAACGTGAGTGCTGATGGATGGGAAAGGATGGGAGAAAGAATAAAGCCGGAAAATAGACGAAAGGTTCCGAGCTGATCGCAGAATGCTCATTTCTCATCATGCTTTGTTTGCTTGTTGTTGTTGCACTATAGTTGCTTCGTTGTGTAATGCTTATGTAAGAATTGTCGTGACTCCTCCCTTCCCCTTGTCAGAAAAAAGCAAACTCTGGACTCCTTTCCCTCTTATTGCTTACGTAATACTTGAACAGCCCCAAAGTCCTTAACTCCCATTTCCCAGAAATCACCAAAATTAGATGCTCTCGGTTGGAGGAAGTTCCAGTCAAGACAAGTCAGTTGACAAGTCCAGTCAGTTGACAAGAAACCAGCAATGCCATCGTCTGGCTTTACAACTAAGTTGTGTAACCTTCAAAGTTCCTTATTCATTCCTGTGAAATTCATGGCATTATCCGAATATAAGTTTGGACACAAACCTCTGCGAGTCACAAATCTTTTTAAGCATGCTACAAAGGTCTCTGATGTCAAATCAGTTTCAATTTCAAAGTGAATGGCTTTGTGACTAAGCACACAAAAATAAACACATGCACTTTATGATACACAGCATTCTTTTGATGTTTATACTTAACAAAGAATGGTCCACAAAAATCCACGCCTGCACAATTAAATGGGAAATCAAGAGTTACTCTTTATTTCGGTAAATTGCCCATTAATTATTCAACTCCTATGGTTTAACTCTAAAACATTCAATGCCATCGTGCACAACTTTCGTACACGTTGTCTTACCCTGAAATGGCCAAAGCTTTTGTCTGATATAATGTAGCAAAGCAGTAGGGCCTAAAAGATAATATCGCTTATGATATGATTCTAAAATGAGCTTAGTGAATTTATGAGCCTTTGGCAGCATAATTGGTAATCTGCTGTTAAAAATTACATTAGCATGCTTTATTCTGCCGTTCACTCTAATTATCCCCTCCATTTTAACAAGGGATTTAAACATCTTATCTTACTTTTGTGGGGAACGCTTTTTTGGCGAATAACACACTTGAGTTCCTCTGGGAACTTTCAACTGTGGACCTCTTTCAAAATGAAAATTTCGCCTTTGTTGATTTCTTCTGTTCTCAAATGTCTCAACCTCCATTCTGTTGGATTCTTCAAGTTGTGTATAAATCTGAAAAGATAGCTCAGAGCATGCAACATTTTAATATAACCGTTACTAATATTAAATAACACTTGAATAAATGGATTAGAAGTTACAGTAAGTACAGGTAAGTCCATTTGCTCTGAATGCCTAAGTTTACACGCAAATTCGTCTTGAATGACAGACGTAGAAATTTTGCGATTGGGATACTCTAGATCAGTCAGGAAAGTAAGGCCCTCGAATCGCAGTTCCTTCTCAACCAGTTTCTCAGGATCCATCTCTCTTAAAATAAGATCTGCGGGATTGTTCTCGGAAGATACGTGACGACCCTGTTGAACTGTTGTCAAGTCCTGTACTGTCACTATACGATTTACCACAAACGTCTGTGTAGGTATGACACTTTTCGTATCCAGGAAAGTACTATCACTGAATCACTCCACAAGTAGATGTCAGATAGTCAGTAAGTTGTAAGGCACTCCTCACTTTTGTTATCAACATTGCTAAAAGAGCGGTTACACAGAGCTATAACCTAAGTTTTGTAGTATGCTTAAGTGGTAACACACATGATTTGCTACAAATCATGTTCACTTCAAAGGCTCCAGCATCTGATGTTGATTTGCAGTAAATGACGCATCCATAAGCATACTCGGAAACATCTGCAAATACGTGAAGCTCAATATGCCCTCATTTGTCTGTCACTATGCACCTCTTAACCCCTTGGGGACAAGCGACACGTATACGTGTCGCATAAGATGCTCAAAATCCTTGATTATTCCCACCAGTTATTTTTTATTGTAAGCTTTGACTTATTCAATCATAGCATTTCTGCGATTCAATTAGGCGAAAATTTCTGTTTTGAAAATTCGGTGGTAAAAGATTAAAAATTCTGTAAAGGACGCTCGTCGTGAAGGGGTTAACACTCACACTGTTTACTGTTGGCAAGGACTCGATGAATCTTTGCCACTGTTGCGCTTCCGTTTCAGGGAGTGGATTTCTCCAGTCTTATTTCAAGCACCACAATTTTTGTAAAAAGATTTTAGACATCGTCACCACAGAACTCAAGAATCCAAAAGGGTAAAAAATTCGTGCGGTTTCTGAAAGCATTGATTTCTTGGTAGGCGAAACCACGCTCTCCATCTGAATTTGGAAAGTAACTTTGTCAATGGTATGTTTCCACGTAACACCATAGCCCCTTTGTCTCTTCTTGAAAATTGTAGTCATTGTCAAGCTCTGTTTTTAATTCTGGGTTATTACTACACCACTTGTGTAGCATCATACCTCCACTCTTGCGAACCTCTATTAACTCCGATTGAAGTTCCTTTTGCTTCGCTTAGAGTGTCTGCACCACTCAGGACATCGTCCATATAACAAGTATTTTTCAAAAACCGAGAACGCCAAAGCATAGTTAGCCCCACCAGTGGCTGAGAGGTTCTGCTCTCAAAGCTGGTAGACGGGAGGTGCTGGCTTCAAACCCCTGTCGCGCTCGTCGACCTAACCGTTCGAAGTATTTCGTGATTTTCTTTGAAACTTGCCGTAAATACGGGTTAGGATCCCTTAGAAAGACCCCACGGAGGGCACTCCCCCCTAGGGCCTATATTCATCGAGTAGATAATCGGCCGTCATCCATCGGCCGTCGTATCCAATCGGTCGTAATATCCATCGAGTAGATAATCGGCCCTCCAAAGAATTCTCAGAAGTTTAGTTTGTCTGGGGTGAATTAAAATCATCCTATACATATGTTTAACGTCAGCCACGAACGCATAAATATGTTTACGAAATCTCATAATTATTTTAAAAAGTTCTTCCTGAATAACTCCACCATTATATTGTAAGAAGTTAAGAGAATTCCCTAAGGTTGTTCGTGAAGAAGCATTAAAAACTACACGGAGCTTTGCAGTACTTTTATCAAGACAACAGATTCCTAAATGCGGTATATAATATAGTCCTACTTCTTCCTCACACTCCAAATTTTCGGTCATGTGACCTAATCTTTCGTATTTGCGTAAAAATTTCCTATATAATATCAAATACTCAGGCTCTCTTAAAAAGTGATTCCACAGCAAATTTAATTTTTTAAGGGCAATATCTTTTGATTTCCTGAAACACATCGGATTCACTTTTAATGGTATTTTTACTGCATATCTCCCTGTACTATCTCTGTTAATGTTTCTCTCAAAGTGCTCTTCACAAATTATTTCTTCTTTATTTTTGGGTACATCAATCTGCACATATTCTATTTCCCAAAATTTTTTCATAGTTTCATTTAAACCAGTATTATCCTCAATGAAAACACAATCTACATTTCCTTCAATTGGAACGGGTACACTTCCACTTGCTACGTATCCAAAAACTGTATTTTGAAAAATCAAATTATTATTAGACAGAAAAATTTGATCTGGCCGCAACAACTCATAAAAGATTTCAGCACTTAAAAGCACATTATTACGACCTGGCATATTAAAGTTTTCATCCGCAAATTTTATATATTTTAATTCTGGCACATTATTCTTAAGCACTTTTGACGGCATGAAATCCGTAATTTTAGATAATACCAAAAAATGTAATTATTCTTCAAAATTTCATTCACTTTTACAAATAACACCAATTTTTTAAAACATAAAATCAAACTCCGTCAAAACGCCTCATTTCCGCTCACAACATCATCATTTCTCTTTTTCTTTCCCCACGTATCGACATGACGCTCTTCAAGACCAAAGCGCCAGCTGTTGAATCGAAAAGGAGAAACAAATCCAGTTCAGACGTATACAGTGAATGCTCGCACCTTGCGAGTTGGTTTGGATTCGAATTGGGGGGGGGGGGGGGGGGGGGTCATTACACCACACTTCTGGTCGACTCTGAACTTTAATCGTTCAAGTTTTTATGCTTTTTATTAACGAATCCAGATAATCATATTCCCCAATTTTTTTCTGAATCGGTTCGCATGCGAATGAATTCTAATTTAGCTTTCGCTCTCTCTAATTTGATTCGTCCTAACTCTAATTCTAGTTGTTTATTTTTCTCGATTGTCTCTAATTCTACTTTAGTGTCCTCGATTATCCCGTCTATGAGACCAGTTACAAATTCAGGTTCGTTTTTGAATTTCTCAGTATTCTTTATGATATTAGTCAGTTCTGTTACAGTCATTTTATCTGTTGTAACTTCACCTAACTCTGTAGCAGCAAACTGTAAATAAACTTTTCTCGAGTTTTTTAATATTTTGCGAACAAAACTCAATTACAAAACGCAACACAATTAACTCTTAACTCTAAAAACAATAACACAAATTATCTCATGGGAATAAATGACCAGGAAAGCTCTAGCACGTACTTCATTGCTGGTTAATAATCTAATGTATCCTATGATTGTTCCACTGTCGTTTTCAAACGCATCACAAAACGAAAATGAAAGTTGCACTTGCACATCAGAATTATCCATAGTGCGCGTAGTAAAGTCTCACTGTCGCACGGACCAAATGTTCAAAAAAGAAGTTCAAACGCATCTCAGTGGATTGTATTAACTTACACTTTATTTTAATTTCCCATTATAGAACTGAGAAATTGCGATGACAATACCTCCACTTAACATCACTCTTAAACTCTTAGAACAAACCACTGAAGCACTCTTGTTACTTTTTCACTAGGTGGCGCTGCTGCAACAGCGCTTGCGGTTTGCTACGGAACAATTTGAATACCATTATTTTAGAATATCACTGTTCGCCTTATTTAATCGCCGATTTTCTCTCTTTAAATCAGGGAAATATTAATATTTGAAATCAGCGTTATACAAATGTAAGCACTTGTGGGAACCCTATTTCCAAATAACCGGTTCTATGTTGTGATTAAGAAAAATCATCCTAAGTCTTGTTGATAGCGTTAAAATAAAAATTTTAAAGATATAATTATATAGTTATTTATTTATAGGAAATAAATTATTATTATTATTATTATTATTATTTATAAGCATAATTATTATTCTGTAGCAGTTTTATAGATATTATACAGATATTTATTTTAAAATACATCAATTTAAAATATCATTCAAAATAAAAAAAAATTGTTATTAAATTGTAAATAGCATTTGATCAGAAAAACCTCTCTTTAATACATGAATGTTTTATGACATTAATTACTTGTACAACATATGTTACTTTAGTTCTAAAATTAAATAACTGAAACTACTAATTTTCTTAATGTACACCATAAGATGTGCAATACTTGTGTGCCACACATTCTAATTTTATGATTTTTATTTCTTTCAATCTTCTGGTGAAAATTAAACATCCAGTTAATATAAATCTTTCAAAAATCAGAACATATATTAGCACAATATTTGTTATTGTATAAAAGAAGCAAAACATTGTGTTTCTTTAATTTTTTTAGCCATTTTATCACGGTATTTAAAATATATACATAATCAATACAAAACGTTTGTGCGAATGAGTTTTATATATCTCATTCAAATGTACCCAGAAATATTTTTTAGTAATTATTTTTGTAGAGATTTATTCTGGTTCTATTTTGAAATAATATTACTGACACAGAATTATTTTTTTTATTCTGATCTAGCAATAAAAGACTATTCAATGTATTAATCTCAATTCAGTTTTTTTTTCATATATTTGTTTTTAGGTCCTTTCTATGTGATGTTTTTACTTTAATTGCAGAGATCTATATCATAACCATTTACAATTTACTTAACTTAGTTTTTAAAGCAATATCAGTCACAGGATCATTAATTTTTCAGTTCCGTAAGTGATATCTTACCCTCCTGTGATCATTGAAAAAAAAAGAAATATTTAATGAACTGGTATCTGGTCGTGTGACTGTTATACGTACAAGCTTGGTAAAGCACACATGACAGTATAAAATCGTGAAGTCGTAAACATTTTCAAAAACAATTATGAAAAATGTCGACTTGAAATTTGCACGTTAGTGAAGAATGACTCAGTTACACTGATTTCCAAAAATTAAGGAAAAATCACAAAAATAGCGATAACTCAAAATATTACATGTAGATTTTAATGAAACTCAGCCACAATATACAACGCATAGTAAGGCATAAAATAACATGAAAAGAAATTACCAGACAATTATGGTGTTTAAAAAAATAGCATAATTATAAAATTAGCAAAATGATTTTGTCAGTTCGGTATAGGAAAAGTACCTTTAATATGCCGTATGATCACCTCTAGTAGCAATACTGAACATACAGCGACGTGTCATACTGTCAATTATGCTGTCGATGAGGTCGCTGATAAGTGCAAGCCATTGGTCTAGCAAAGGAGTTGTAAGCGTGGCAAGGGTCTGAGGAGGGGGGTTGAGAGCAGCAACACGTTTTCCTAAAGCACCCCAAACATGCTCGATGGGATTCAAGTCCGCGATGATCGAGCTGGTCATTGCATGCGCTGAATTTTCTGGTGCTGAAGATAATCTTCCACGATACGAGCCCTGGGCTGTCTTGTGTTGTCGTCCTGTAAAAGAAAATCATTACCAATTGCACCTGCATAAGGGCGCACTTAAGCACCAAGGATGTCATCTCTATAGATGTAAGCATTCACGGTTCCACGTGGAAAGACATGGAGGTCTCTGCGTCCACCCAAAGAGATACCACCACGAACGCAGATATCGCCTCCTCCGTATGAATCTCTTTCACAAATGATTGATGGATAATAACGTGTCCCCTGTTCTCTCCAAATCAAAAAACACCTACAATCGCTAGGCAATTTGGAGGCTAAACCGGGACTCATCTGTGAAGAAAACACGCCTCCATTGATCAGCCGTCCAGTGGACATGTTGATGTGCCCACATCAAATGTTCCCTCCGGTGACGTGAGGTGAGCGGCACACAAATTGCTGGTCGTCTCGCGTAAAGTCCACTTTTGCGAAGCCTTCTACGCACAGTAGACATTGACACCAACCTTCCAGTGGCTGCAACAAGGGATGATCTAAGATGAGATGGGATCGCGATTCAATTCTTCCGTACACATAACCGCAAATATCGGTCATCGGCGCTTGTCGAAACCCTTGGCCATCCTTGGCTGAACCACCTTGAGCTCGAACCAGTGGTTTGAAATTGTTGCCAAAGCCTAAGAACCACATAAGGACTCACATTTAGCCATCTAGCCACCTCTGTCTGACTTTGTCCAGCCACCCATCTCCCAATAGTTCTAAATCGTAGTTCTGCGGTCAATTGATGCCTTGAGGTAATTGTAATGAATTGGCTATCCCAGATTTATAATATCACTATCACAGCGACAACTGCAGCCTTACTCTCTAACGTGCATTTTTATGTTCCTCACAGATGACGCAATGCGATTGCAGCGCCACTAATTTGAATTTGGTATTTTTATTCAGCATCTTTTATTTAATAATATATTCAAATTTCTTACGAATTGCTTTCTTTTTGAACGAGTTATAGCTAATTTTGTGATTTTTTCCTTAATTTTTGGAAACTAGTGTATTTTAAGATTATCAAATAAAGTGACACTCTTGATTAGAATATTTTTGTGAGTCGATGTGACGTCACAAGTGGTTTCAAATGGTCACAGTCACAGCAATGACCAAAAAATGATACCTTTATTCCGCCACATTTTGACACCCAGGTTACCGTCACTTCGGAATTCCACTATAAAATCACTCTGAGGGCATCGACTGCACGCAATATGTGTGATATACGTTAAATGTGAAAATGAACATATAACAATTAAAGACGTTTAAATGTATACTGAGCACACATACATACATTATTATTTTGTCTTAAGTACTTGTTGCACTACATTTAATGATGTCGTAACTCCCAGTTTATAAGAAATAAATCAGTTTACTTCTTATTTGTGTTTCAATAGAGCATTTACTTGCACAACCACAGCGGAGTTTACATCTTCTGAGGTGCATTTTTACATTACTGTTTGGTATTCTCAGCCATGCAAAATTTCTGCAAAATTTTTCTGACTGAAAAAAAATAGAAAATTTAAGACAATTGAATTGCATATTTAGACATTTTTATTTACTTACAAAATACTACGGCAAGCTGAGTATGCTATACTAGTCTGGGCACCGACGCCAAGTAAAGAGCAAGATTAGTGAACTGATACTGATGTTAAGAGTTTTATTTTACAGGAATTATAATTCTTAATAGAAGTCACTGGAAAGTTTTCATAAACCTCGATTACAGCTACGAACTTAACCCTAGAATACACGCGTAGGGTATGACATGCACGGTTGTTATATTTGCCGCAACTGTTTTCCAAAAAGTTATCTTGAAATTATTTTATCGCAGAATTTGTAACAATTGTCTATGGTTAAATAAGATGACGATTTTTATTTGAATTTCTTGATGGCAAAGCAAAAACCGCACATCCGGGTTAAGCACCTATTGCACTACAATCAGCATTATTTTGGTAACTCTCTCATTATAACAAATAAGCTTACTTCTCATCCGTGTTTCAATGAATCATTTATCTCAGTGTTGCCAAGTTGGGGAATTATTTATTCCATATATGTCCAGAATTTTCAAATAGTAATTTTCACTTTCTTTAATGATAGACATATTTAATCACAGAATGTTTGTCATTAAATATAGCGAAGATTAATAATCGGGAAAAGAGGTAGATATTTCGAATAAAAATTTCCCCAATCTAACTACACTCATTTATTCACACAATAACAGCAGATTTCTACATCTTGTTCTGAACATTTTTACTTTACTGTTTATTAACCATTTAAGTAATTGTTATAAGTCAAGGTGACCAATTTCTGAGTCATTTGCATCTTGTAAGACAATGGGACATGTCGACTTCACACAGTGATGATACATTGACACCTTTTCCCCTTCAGGAGAGGGCAATGTAGATAGTAAGAGTTGAGTTTAGTTCACCGTGGATTCATATTTTGGTAAATTTTGGGTTATTGTGCTGTTAGGGAAAGTCACAAATTTTGGAAATTAGCGCTAAGTGAATAGATGGAATCTAAACTAATCAAATTGTTATTAGGAAAAACATTATAAATGATATTCCACAGCATAGGGATTAATTAAAACGTTTCCAGTAAATCGTTAGATTTTGGACAGTTAATTAAATGCTATATACACCACTACGGCTTTAACCATATCAAATGTAAAGTACAGAGCTGACACAACATTTGTGATACTTAAAACATAATGAGACAAAAGGCTGAACTGCCTGTTTCTTTTGTAAGGATGTATATTCAGAAAATTAGAAATCAGAGTGTGAATGCGGTAAATTAATTTTCCTGACAAAATTTAGAAGTCGCTTTTAATATACACTGTCTGCCGAAAAATTATCATACACTTGCGATTTTACATGTTTTGTGGAATATCTAAAGATATACATGTCGATACATTCTTCTGAAATTTCTGGAATTTTTAAGCATTTACTGACTTTTGGTCTTAATTTAATGTTTATACAAAATTATACTTTATATATATAATTATATTTTATACTTTCACTGTGACTTAAACTTTTGGTTTTAAATTATATTTCAAAATTTCAAATTCAGAAAATCATAATCTGAAAAAAAAATCTAGAAATGTAGCCCTATTATCTGTGAAAGATATTTTTAAATCCATACTCGCCATACTTTCTGACACATTCACGAAATCATTTTATTGGAGAAAAACATTTCCGTAAAAATACGGAAATTGCTTTGTAACATGTTTGATCTCATATTTTTCAACGAAGACTGCATCACGACGGACAATTAGGGGATCAACAGAAAATTGAAGAAAAAATAATATCTGGGATCATCCTGTAAAATAAAATGCACGAAATCATCTGCGGCTGAAGCACAGGATTAGCTGGATACTGTACAATATTTGCGCTCACTTGTGTAAGAATGGCACGTATATTCATGGAAATATAACGATTTTTTTAAAATAAACAGAAGAAGAAGGAAGTCAACCATTCTCAAGTCATCCATCCTCTTACAAAACTGAGCTGGAACTAGAAGAGACTGCCAGACAAGCAAAAGCACCAAAGACACCACAAACAAAGAAAAACAGCCAGAAAAAGAAGACACAAGATAAGATAAAAATCGAAAGATGGAGACTTCATCATCATCAGAAAAGAACGTGATGCCATAGACGTTTGCATTTTCTGAAATGAACACTGTAAAAAGTACAATTTTTGCATTTTTACGGAATTTTTTTTCCGATAAAAGTCAATTCGTGAATGAGTAAAAAAATATTGCGAACATGGATTTGAGAGTATCCCAGACAAATAATGTTAATTTTTCTCTGTAAGATTTTTTTATAATTAGAAAGCAAAATAGAAAAATATGGAAATTGTACTGGCAAAATACGGAAATTCTTTTAAGAGTGTAAATATTGTGGTAACGTGGACACATGTATATATAATTAATGAAATCCATTTATCGTTTGAAACGAAAAAACTTTATTTTAAATTAACACATTGAAAAAAAAAACAAAAGTAAAAATGAAAAATATGATGAACGTATCCAACGTTGTAAAAGTATCATTTCAGAAATCCTAAGATTCTGAAGTCCGCTCAAGGACAACCACTCTCTAGCTTGTTCCACCTCCAACTCCTTCAACATTCAACTCCCGTCTTTTCATATCTCCTAGCATTCCTTCCTCTCCGGCAAAACTGGTATTTTCTCCCTAAGGAAAGAAACGCCATCTAGCCTCCTATGAGTGACAGCTATTTTAATCCCATACTTATCCAGTTAGAATTTTCACCTCATATGGGCTAGATCTTTTGTATCCAAAAAATGCCTTTCACATTTCTTATCCACCCTTTTCAGATAACACATCTTTCAATACAAAGCCTGCATTGCAGCCTTGCTTATCTTAAAGTGAAATTGAAATTCACCCTTTTGATAGAATTTTTCTCAATAGAGATCAATCTGTCAGATTATTTTCTTCCAGAGAGATTATCCTTTTTCCACAAGTAAGGGAGGAGTTGATTCATGTCAACTCATCACAATATATATACATAAAAATACCAAAGCCTTAGCGAAAATCACAAATTAACTGGAAATGTAGCCCTATTATCTGTGAAAGTAAGGTATTTTTAAATCCATACTCGCGATACTTTCTGACACATTCACAAAATCATTTCATCGGAGAAAAACATTTCGGTAAAAATACGGAAATTGCACTGCCAATCAACGGATTTTTATTTTACAGTCAACTGTTGACAGAATCATGTACTAAAAATAATAAGCTTTTAATAATGATATATATTATATATTAATGAATGCATTTTGTATTTCTTATACCTCTTCCTTTTTTTTCAGAGGCTGTGGATAGATGTATTCAATGCCCCATCTGCCAACAATGGGCTCATGAGAAGTGTAGTGGACAAGAGGCGGAAGATGAAGATTTTATTTCAGATTTGTGTAATGTCATAGAAACAAATTTTAGGTTAAACTTGTAAAAAGTGCAATATTTTTTTTAATATGCCTATTTCTGTTTAATTAAAAATGAAAAATTGTCGTTCTAAAGCTAGAGGGCTTTACTCCGCACATAATCAAAACTAAAAACTTAGAGACTTTGCAGAAAAAATATCCAGGATATATGCACTTTTGATCAATATGTATTAATTTCCAGATAGAATAGCTCTATCCGTATGAAGAATGCTTGCTGCTTCTTTATCTCACTTTCAGATTTGATTCTGGAAAAACGTCTGGTACCTGGTTTTGCACCACTTTCTCCTATGTTATAAAAATGCTATGGCAACTAGAGTGTGCTATGCAAATCTTAGCGAGGATGTCATCATGTACAGAGGATGACTGCTGAGATGATACTGACAAGAGTTTAAGTTAATAGAAGCTACCTGAAAGTTTTACCAAAACTCGATAACAGCAGGCTACAAAAACAACAACTCAAATCCAAAGTTTCTACTTTCTGACACATCCTTGTATTAGGTTGTAATAACAGTTTTCCGCTAAATAACGTACTTAATAAAGTTAGAAAAAAAAGCATGAAAGCAGTTCCTTCACTTCGGGTAGTAATCACCACCCAAATCTATGATTTTCTGCCAACGTTTTGGTAGTTTTTCAAACCCTTCGACACAGAAACTTGGAGGCCGCGAGTCCAAAAACAGCTTCAATTTAGGGCGTCCTGTGCAGTGTTAAAGATAGAACCAGCAAGATGTAGCTGCAGGTGTGAAAAAAGGTAGAAGTCTGAGGGAGCGATGTTGGGGCTATATAGATGTGACAAAAGATCTCATTCGAGTCCATACAGAGTCCAGCTAGTGAATGCAGACACATGTGGTCAAGCATTATCTTCGTGAAACATTACCTTCTTGCGCCGGAACTCATTTTGACATTTTGCCTTGATAGCAGCGTCAACACGCACTAGTATCTCGCTGTACACATTAATGTCCATGGTTTTACCGTTTTTCAGATACTCTTTGTGGATAATACCACGGTAATCTCACCAGATAAAGCACTATCTTTTTGTTAATCAATTGCGCTTTGCGATGCTGCCGACGGGCTCTCCAGGCGCAGACCAACCTTCTTTTCGGCTTGTGTTGTTGAAGTAAATCCACTTTTCGTCAGAAGTGACGATCCGGTTTAGAATTTTGTCCTTGCGTTGATATTCGAGCAGATTATTGCAGACCCGAACACGTCTGTCCTTATCTGCTTGAGTCAGCTCATGCGGCACCCAAAGATTGAACTTGTACATCAAGTTTACGTGATGCCTAGCGCGACTAATGGGTATGGCACTAACGTCTAACTCCTTAGCTAACTCTCGATGGTTGCATGTAAATCTTCTTCCACAAGTTCTCACAGGCGGGCGATAAGCCGCAGGCAGTAATAAATGGCATTAAGCCGGCCAGAGCACTCTGCTTCTTGAATGTCATAGTCCTTGTTTTTGAATTTTTGGTACCAAACCTTCACAGTGTCATATGATACAACAGTAGTACCTAAAGCTGTACAAATGATTCGATGACATTCTGTAGCTGAGTTTTTGCAACAGAACTGGAAGTAAATGATGGCTCTAATCTGGTAGCGTGATAGTTCTATTTCAGATACCTTGAACTTAATGATAACGATATTTTTTTTTACAAATTTCACAACACAGTGTTCTAAAACATGTCTCTTTCTTTCAAATGCTAAAAATTGTTTGACAAAATAGGAGCGAACACATTAACGCGAACTGTTTGTGCAGATGATGTTAAATGTGGTGAGAAACTTTCGTTACAACCCGATATTAATTTAAACGCATGAAATTAGAAGATACTTTTATTCGGAAACTATGAAATCGCACAGTATTTTCCATTTTTTGATGAAAGCAAAGGAGGTCTCATAATATGCTGTAAAATTGGGGTTATGAACCGAATTTTAGGACGCGCCAGCACGAAAAAGGTCGTCATGTCGTCGTAGTCGCATATAACTCAGGGTAAAATACACTTATTGAAAAATGAAAATTCAATTCAAAATCAGTTCAATAACCATTTGTGCCTTTTTCATACTTTTACTCATAAAAACGAGTCCGTGAATTATGTCAAAAAATTTTGCATAGTTGAACGGGGCAAAATATATTTTTGAGAAAGTCTTAAGTACCTGTCGCATTACATTCAATGTTGTCGGCAACTCCTTAAATATAGCAAATGAGTTAGCTTACTTTATATTTATGTTTTCAATGGAGGCTTTTTCCACACAACTAAAGAGGAGTTCTTCATTTTGTGCGGTACGTTTTCCATAACTGTGCCGTATATAGCAGCCAACATTCTGGCATTCTACTGGAGTCTGACCGAAATAAAATAAACATGTTTTGAATCAGAAAGTATACTTAATAAATGAAATCATACAAATATCACGCAAAAACATGATACATTAAATTAAAAATGAACTTTCTGATTAGGAACAAATTGGGTCAGATTCTGAAAGAACATCACAATGTTGGGAACGATGCACTACTGTTTTATCTTTTAAGCTACAGTTTCACCAATATTTTTCGGATTAACATTTTTTGATTGAATGAAGTTATTAATATTGCTCGATATTTATTTAAGGCCATTTCAATAGGAGTTCTGGATTTTCTGATAACTCTAATTACCATTAAAATCATGGAGCCATTTAAAAAGGTAGACCACAGACTTAAGAACATATGCAACTGCCCTGAGTTATGTATCAATTGATTGAAATTCATAATAAAATTGGCGTTGAAAAGGAGTCATAAAAAGCTGGCTACTGCAGCATTGTCGCTGTTGGTCAAAGTTAGATTGTGGATATGTAGCAGAATAAAATACAGAAGTGTTACCAAAGAATACAGACCCCAAAGAATATGTTCCTTACAGCGAAGTAAATTTCCCCTACGATAGTGTGCTTATAGTGGAATGCATGTAAAAAGCTTCTGTTTATCTCAGCCAACGTTATTTAATTACCGAGAATCGGCTCTCGTAGATACTCAAGTACCAGTAGCGTTGGAAGGTCTGGGGTTATCTCAACCTGGAATATCATTTATGGTTCTTTTGGACACTAGGCAAACATATCGATGCTCTTGAAGTGTTATAATCCTACCGCAGGCGCCAGAAGGTCTTCCCCACCCAACATTTCCCCACCCAGAAGTACTTTTAAACCACAAGATTGCACTCTTCGATACGTCTTTTGCTTTGGTAACTTGACCATTTTACCCTACCTTGAGACATGTAACTGCTTAACCATGATCGTACACACACAAAGGATGTCTTACAGACCTTTAACAGTCAATACCTGCCATCTAAAATTGAAATTTACAGTAATATCTTCAGAAATCAACAGTGTGGTTTCCCCCTCAAATGTTACTACTTGTAATTTCAAAAATTAAAAACACGTGGATGCACTGCCCTTAATACAGACAAGAGACCTTGCCATACCATATCCTCTATCGTTGTTTTTTCTGTGATTGCACAGCTTAATGAAACGTAATTTTACAAAAATTCGTTGTTCTTTAGTATTTGCCAAGCAGCGTATTTATGTGTTCTTAAAATACCAGATGACAATTCATGAGTGTGAAAATATGCACATACTATATACATTATATTATATACATTTTTTAATACTATGATAAAACATGTTGGGTAAACTATTTTATGTAACGGTGGTGCTACAGAAAATAGGAATGCCTAGTCCTCATACGTTTAGCAAATGTGATAGTCTTGATAGAAATTCACAAAACAATAGTATAATTTACACCAGGAGCAAGGAAAGAAAGAAGGATGACGGTTAACTGGTAAACATGCTGTACAACCAGTTAAATCACTGACTGTGAAACAAAAATTCGTAGGATTTGTGAATGGTTCATAATCTTCCAGATTTCCACAAGAGTACAAGGAATACTACCAGATTTTCCTATATTGGGGTGACAAAAACTGGTTGTGAACCAATGAATGTTGCTTGATGATTTCGTTCCAGTTATATAGTTTCACACAGTGTCCCATTAATCGATTTCCATTAAAAAAAAACTCATAAACAATTAACAAGTTGTCATATTTAACTTCAGTTTGCAACATAAGACTGGTCAAACCATCAGATATTTTGTAGTAAACGAAAAAGAGTAGTTCAAAATGTATTGAACTACTTTTGGCTACAAAAAAGTATATTTATTTGTCAAGTATTATGATGCAAACTACCCTCCAATACGACAACTTGTTCAATTTGTTTGAAGAGTTTTTTAAGTGTGAACGGACTTTTGGGACTCTTTTGTCTCTTTTGCCACAAAAATAATTTTTTTGACAAATCTCATGGTATAATCTGTACTACGACACAACAATTTATTAAATTATCAGGATTTTTTTTTATCTGAACCTACTTTTACCTCTTTTAGCTCTATTTTCTATTGTCCCAAAAATCTTTGACAAGTCTTATGGCGCAAGTCGTACTCCGATAGGATAATTTCTTAATAGTTTTAAGTGAATATTTGAAATGTGTATGGACTTAGAGGACAATCCGTATATCGATGAAGTGAAGCAGTATGTAGTCTGAATATTTTCTAAAGTAATTTCTATCAATACAAAAAAATGCTAATGTGATTTTTATAAACACGGAAGGAATTCTAAAACTGAGAAGCATTTTACCCTTCAAATGTGTTTTTGTATTGCATTTTCGAACCTCAATACCGGGTCATCGAAAAAGGTTGGACAGATTTGAAAGAATCATAACTCTAAAATTAATTGAGTAAACGCAATTATTTTCTTTACAAAGTACTCGGCAATTATCCAAGATTTGTTAAATGTATCTGTTTAAGTCGAGACATTCAGACATTCAGACGATAATCGATGATTTGAAAATGCAAATCGCACCACACATTCACAATTTTCTTCGATGATTCCGGAGTGGAAAGTGTATAAATCTAAAACTATTGGAGGTATGAAAAAAATGTCAATTAGAAAGTTCTTCAGCATCGTCGATTTAGTAGGAAATAGTCCACTATGTACACGAATAGCCTGAGCAAAAAGTGAAAATTGCGAATATGTGGTGCGATTTGCATTTTCAGATCATCGATTTTGCGCATCGTCTGAATGTCACGACTTTAAAACAGCCACATCTAACAAATCTTGGATAATTGCCGAGTACTTTGGAAAGAAAATAATTGCGTTTACTCAATTACTTTTAGAGTCATGATTCTTTCAAATCTGTCCAACATTTATCGATGACCTTGTATTTCTGCCACAAATTAACGATTGCAGATAAAGTTTGGTGGACTTGTATATTTTGGTACCCTTTACATATATGCAAAACTTCGTTATTATCGGTGTGTAACGTCCCTTGTAAGATACAAAAGCTGACGAGATAATTCATTTTTACTGTTAAGTTTCATTATTTAATACAGAGGGTATGTATACGCATATTGGGAACAATTTTGACAACAAAAATAAAATACATAAATTAAAACAATTATTTTTTAATATGTTCTATCTGGTAGCCCTTGTTGTGGACTACCATATTGCAGCGGGATTTCCAAGATAGTAGGGCTTTTTGTAAAACTGGAAGTGGAATTTTGTTTCTTTCCTCTACCACATATTTCCTGAGTCCACTCAACGTAGTCTGAAACATCTGGGGACTTGATTGGAATATTATTGAATGGTATATACTTGATTCCAGTTTCTCTTGTCAATTTTTTAAGAAATGCGACTGTACTTTTGGATGTATGGCTGCTCGCTTTATCCTGGTAAAACTCAACACTTTTAACGTCCGTAGGATAAAGTTTTGAAATTTCTTCTTTAAAATAGGATATAGAACTTTGTTTTGATAATAATTACAATTAATTTTGGCATTTTTCTCAACTTTTCTGATCTTTAATTTTCCGTTGTAAGAGATTCTAGTAATCATCACAAATTCTTTAGAGAAAATTTCTTTGCAGTGTTTGAACCAAACTTTTTCAAGTCTTTTTGGCCTCTTTTTCGGTAATAAATCTATCTTTATTTTATTTCAGTCATTTAGATAAATCCACGCTTCATCAATTGTGACAACTTTTTTCCACTTATCACCTGCTTAATGATTTCTAATCACGGAATATGAATAATTCTCTTCGGGAAGACAAAATATATAACCTTCAAGCCACTCGCTTCTTTCGTGTGCCATTTAAGTAGCAGACGATATTTTTTCATAGCAACCAATATTTCAGCTATCACGTTATTACATGTTGCCAGATTTTTTTCCCTGTTGTTTTTTGTTGTTTTTAACACTTTCCAACCTAGTTGAAAAGTGTTTATGACTTCGGTTTGTCGGCCGTCTGCCGTCTGCCGTCTGTCCGTGCTCTAACTCCCGTAAATATGCTCGGATTGCCTTGCAATTTTTATATGTTATTGTCGTTATCTATAGCACGTTCCCTATTTCAACTGAAGTGTGTAGCACTTATAGTTTTTTACAGGGACACTCAAAAGAATTCCGTTACATTACGGTCTATGGGGAAAAATCATTTGCGGTTTATTTTAATGATGTTACACAATTGCAAAAACATTGTAGTGGATATATATCACTAAGGTGTAGCACAAGAAGCTTAATATGGAATAGGGTGTGGATAGCACTTATAGTTAATTTACAGGGACGGTCAAAAGAATTCCGGTACATTACGTCTATGGAGAAAAATCGTCTGCGGTTTATTTAAATAATGTTTCATTATTTTAAACGCAATGAAATTTATATATATCACTAAGTTGCATTACAAGAGGCTTACTACAGAATATTGTGTGTATAGCAGTCATCGTTCATTTACAGGGACACACAAAAGAATTCTCTACTGTCTGTTAACAATAATTCCTGGAAGTGCGTTTTAAGTTACTGAAAGCGATTTTAAATTTAACTCACTTTTTGTTTATTACGTGGTGTGTATAAATTCTGTAGATCTTATACAGGGAAGCACAAAAGTTCGCGAACACATTTCTGTTTATTGACAGAAACTCCAGAAGGAGAATTTTAAACTGTGCTACGCGTTTCTTAACTGAACTAAAATTTAGCATCCTATGTAGTATATATACAAATCTATAGATCATATACAGGGCTGAATAAAAGTATTCGGATATTTTTCCGAATATTGTATACGTTGGAAATTCCTGAAATTATGTTTTTAAATATGTTATGCGTTTTTCAAATTGTTTACTTAGATGTTATCTTTCAGCTTATTAAACGGTATGATTTGTAAAATTATTTTGGAAGCGTTGGAAAGTGTTACATAATCTATGCTTGACGCATGATTTTTCGTTCTTGTTTAATTAAACATCAAAATCGTTCCCAATATGTGTAAACACCCCCTGTATAAGTAAAACTATTGACGTTGTTGATAGTGATGAGGACTAAGTGATTATTTAAATACTTTCAATCATTAGTAATTTTGAAAACCAGCTGATTTTTATTTAGCATCTTACATAATGTTTTCAATCTTGTTCAAGCGATGTGTGAGCGTTTGTGGCTGTTTAACCGCAACCGCAACCTACTGTGACTGTGTCAACGTTAATATTACTTAGAATTTGTAAACTGAAATCTTAACTGTAACCTTCCAAAACATGGATTGTCAATACAACTCAACTCTATGTTTTTCAAACGGATGTATATCTGTAACGTTACCCTTCTAGCACAGTTCGATCACTGCTGCTATGCGTGTTGCATCGTGTGTAGGCCTCTTGTATTTTTAATGTTAATATAATGTTTCGTTACTAAAAAGTTTGTCGAATCATTTTGTTATTTACCTTCACTGAGAAATGCTCTACCTTGCCCACAAAATCAAATTATTATCGTTTGTGGTTGGCTAAAAACCATTAGCCACCATAGTGGTGACCCATACAGTGAATCGAGCGCGCCTCCATGCTCCATCCAGAAGATGGCTCTTGATAGCATGAAAAACCTGAAGAAATCCAGCAAGAAAGATCGTAATAAGAACGCATAAAGAACGCCTGTGGCGTTATTTCGTAAAAGTTTTTACCACACGTGTGTGCGGGGCCGTGTGCGTAACATTCAGTATTATCAACAACACACGTGTGTGCGGGGCCGTTTGTACGAGATTAAGGTGCCTGAGTTATCTTTTTTGGTCGGTAAACTTATTATTATTTTTTAAATTATTCATTTCAGTAGGCATTACTTTTTTTAATATTATGTATTTTCTGTAAGATTGCTATTGAGTTACAAATGAGTTTTTTTTTTAATCTGTCACGGGTGCTTTAATTCGGCTCATTATAATGAATAACTTTCAAAAGGCAACAATACATTTTAATTTATGTGCATTTTAATTACTATTGTGTATTATTATTATTTTATATGTATTAACTTGTATGTATATAATTTATGATGGGAAATGACGGTACTCCAAGCACGACCGCCGATCAGGTTTCTTATATAGGAGTTAAACCCCCTCCATTCTGGAAGACAAATCCCTCATTGTGGTTTTTTCGGCTTGAAGCCCAATTTGCCTTAGCCAAAATTAAGTGTGGGCTAACAAAATTCAATCATGTGGTAGCAGCAGTCAATATACTGATATTCTGACGTCAGTTAGTGGCATCATTGTAAATTCCCCCGGTGATAAACCATATGAAGCTTTGAAGAAGCGTTTGATTGACTCTCATTCAGAGAATGAAGAGCAGCGAATCCATACGCTACTGCAGGGTGTGGAAATCGGTGACTTGCGCCCATCTCAATTACTCTCTCGCATGCGTACTCTCGCGGGCAATACTGTGGGAGAACCGCTGCTAAAATCCCTCGGGCTTTCTCGTGTCCAGGACTGTTACCGCTGCTAGCTACCATGCCTGACAAAATCCATGATTTAGCAGTGTTTCCGTAGATTAATGCAGCCGTCAGTATCGCACCCACACCCACTACTTCTCTGGAGGCGCAAATCGCACAACTGACGCGACACGTTAGCGAGTTAACCGCCAAAGTTAATGAACGGAGTCGTCCTAGGGAGCACAAGTTTCGGGAACACAACGACCGGAGTAGCCGCTCTAGGGGATCCTATAAAGAGCCCACAAACAATCTCTGTTTTTATCACACAAATTTTGGCTCAAAGGCTAAAACATGTACTCCCCCGTGTTCCTTTCGGCAGGAAAACTAGTCCGGCAATCGCACAGTGGCCATCATCGCGACCGCCATGTAAAGCATATTTTTTTGACAGATCCCACGTCTAAATTAAACTTTCTTATCAATACCAGGGCTGACATCTCTGTTTTACCGACAAATTATATCCAAAAAACTGCAGTGAATGAGGGTTTAGCTCTTTATGGCGCAAACGGCACAAAAATACCAACATTCGATACTAAACGGTTGACTCTTGACCTAAATTTACGCAGAAGTTTAACTTGGCCTTTTGCAGTCGGAAAAGTTAATCAGCCAATCATTGGCATAGATTTTCTCAAAAATTTCAATTTACTTATGGATGCAAAGAACAGTAGTGTAATTGATGCTAAAACAATGTTATCATAGCAGGAAAAGGTCACTCACATTCTTCCGGGGAGCAGTACCCTAAGCGTTTTCCTTGGTCTTTCTAAATTTGATAAAATTTTGACAGAATATCCTGAGCTCACTAATACTTCACACAGGTCAAAAGAGGTGCAGAAGCAAACAATTTGTCACCATATTGAGACCAAAGGACCCCCTGTATTTTCCAAACCGCGTCACTTATCTCCTGAACGTCTGATTGCTGCTCGCCAAGAATTTGAATTTCTTTTAGAGCAGGGCATCGTGCGCCCTTAAAAAAGTTCATGGTAAATCCACTCCATATGGTTCGCAAAGCCAGTGACAGCTGGCGTCTCTGTGGGGATTAACGACTTTTGAATGCCGCTACAATCCCAGACCGGTACCCTTTACCCCATGTCCAGGACTGTACGCAAATTTTTTATGAAAAAAATATTTACAACATTAGATTTAGCGCGCGTTTACCACCAAATTCCTGTTAACCCTGATTATATTCCAAAAACTGCCATGACTACACCTTTTGGTCTATTTGAGTTTGTTTATACAGCTTTCGGCCTTCGAAATACAGGACAAACCTGTCAGCGGTACATACATCAGGTGTTAAACGGTTTAGATTCTTGTATACCTTATTTGGATGACATCCTCATTGCTTCAGCAAACGAGGAAGAACATGAATGCCATCTTAGGCAAGTTGATCGCTTTCGGCAGCATGGACTAAAATTAAATCCTTCAAAATGAATTCTTGGGAAAAATTCAGCTTCTTTCCTTGGGTATCTCATAACACCTTCAGGGGTTCAGCCACTTCCTCAAAAAACACAAGCTATAGCTGAATTTACAAAACCTGAAACAGTTGTTGATTTAAGACTTTTTTAGCTATGATAAATTTTTACCGTTGTTTTATTCCAAACGCTGCCCAAACCCAAGCCCCCTTCAATTAATTGCTAAAAGTTTCTAAAAAGAATGAGAAGCGTCCAGTACCCTGGAATGACAATTTGACGCAAGTGTTTGAAACTTGTAAAAAAGATTTAATAAATTGTGCAACTCTTGCTTATCACGCTCCTCATCAACAACTCTATTTGAGGGCTGATGATTCTGACATTGGTATCGGGGCTGTCTTGAATGTCATAAATGAAAATAATTTACAACCTCTTGCCTTTTTTCTCGAAAGCTAAGTCCTGCCGAGCAAAATTACAGCACCTATGTCAGAGATTTCCTTTCAATCTATTCGGCTGTTAAACATTTTCGGCACAGTCTGCAAGCCAGGGAATTCATAATACATACTGACCATCGGCATTAACCTTAGCCTTTTCAAAAAAGTCAAATTCAGGTTCTCCGCGGCAGCTCAGGCACCTAGATTCCATCTCACAATTCAGCACAGATATTCGACATACTGCTGGATCTGAAAATATCGTGGCAGACACCTTATCACGAATAAACGTTATCCACTTAACTTCTATCGACTATTCATGCATGGTTGAAGAGCAGGCTAATGATAAAGAATTAGCTGAGCTATTGACGAAGTCTGACACGTCGATTCAATTTCAAAAACTGCAAATCCATCCTGAAGCAACACTTTATTGTGACGCGAGTACAGACAGAATAAGGCCATACGTCCCAGAAAAGTTTCGTCGTGTTGCATTTCAAAGCCTACAGGGCTTATCTCACCCTGGTATAGGAACTTCCCATAAACTCATCCAAAAAAATTTGTGTGGCCAGGAATAGCGAAAGACATCTCCAATTGGGCACGTTCATGCATGAGTTGTCAGAAGTCTAAAATCCAACGACACACCCGTAGCCCTGTGCAACAATTTCTTGTTACATCACAGATATTCGAGCATGTCCATCTTGACATCGTTGGACCCTTACCTCCATCAGATGGCTTTGTCTACGTGATGACATTCATAGACCATTTTACCCGTTAGCCAGAAGCGATACCTATACAAGATATTACTGCTGATATCCTGGCTCGGACATTCGTCACACATTGGGTTTCAAGGTTTGGTGTCCCGCAGATCCTGACTACTGACCAAGGGAGGCAATTCGAGTCGCACCTATTCATTTCCTTAAGAAGAATTCTAGGCACTCCCGCATCAGGACGTCTCCATATCACCCTGCTAGTAATTGTCTTGTGGAACGTTTTCACCGTACTCTTAAGTAAGCTTTGAAGTGCCACAACCCCACACGATGCACAGAACCCCTACCCATTGTACTTCTTGGCCTTCGCTCGATATTCAAAGAGGATCTCGGGGGTATTTGTGCTGAAATGTTGTATGGCACTACACTGCCCCTACCTGCAGAATTTTTACAGCCTTCCAATCCTATAAGCCTGTCTCACATGGATCCTGCACCCTTCTTACAGCAGCTTTGTGACACCATGTACTAGTTAACTCCAGTTTCAACGCCAGCACATAACAAGGCTGCTTCCTTCGTGCACCCTTCTCTGGAAACGTGCACACATGTCTTCGTTAGCAATGACACCGTTAAAGCATCACTGACGCAGCCTTATAATGGTCCCCTTCGTATCATCAAACGCACTGCCAAACATTTCACGGTAGTGATAAATGACAGAGAATTTGTGATTAGCATTGACCGTCTTAAGCCAGCCTTCAGAGCCTACACTAGTCACGGGGAAAATTGAATCAAGATGGCTGCCGTTATTTAAAGGCGTGCGAGGGGATTGTCGCATTTCAAATGACTGACAGGGAATTTCTCCAATTAGAAAACGAACGGTAATTTCTTCCCTGTCCGTCTCGAAACAACGCCCCTCGAAAGCATTGGAGGTATGCCATTGGATAATTGCCAAGATTTTAAAAGTAGAAAGACTTTTATCAGAACAGAAGATTCAAATAGCATCTTCATGAAATTAGAAAAAAAAAGGTTAAACAAATTTATTTTAATCATTGTACTTTCTGTATTAGGAAGAGGGCATAAATTCCGGAGAGAAGGTTGGGGGGAAGGGGGGGGGTATAGATCTAATATCTCCATAGTCATTTGAAGTAATAATATAAAAAAAATTATAACCAGGACTAAAAAGGCAATCTAGAAGAATGCCATTAAAGAAGGACGATGTAATTAAATTTATATCTAAAATAAAGAAAACAGAAGTTTGTGTGTATGTTTGTGTGTCTTTCCGCTGTGTTCTGAAGACACCGCTGCACACAGAGCTACAAAATTTGGTAGCAAGGTACCTCTGTATGCAGTTTTAAACCTCAAAGCCGGAATATGGATTTTTTTTTTATTTTTTAAATGCGATTTTTAGTGTTTTTTCCCCGTTTTGCAGAGATTTTTTCACATTAGTAATAAGAATCCGTTTCCAATTCTTTAGCCCCAATATAACAAATTTCGTACTCTTTTCAATAAAGTTTATTCGTACAAATATTTTGAAATTTTTGGCGATTTTTTTACTTTGCCACTAAGACATTTTCTCCAGAATAATTGATTGGTTTTTTGATTGATTCCATTTCGCCCCCAGTTATGTCAAAAATCATGATTTTTTTCCCCAATTTTTAGCTTGGAGAGTGTTGATAATTCTTTAAAGATAACAAACCAAGATTTTAAATAAAGAGAGAGTCATTAATTGTTCCAATTTGGATTCTTTGATTAGATTTTTTATATTTTTATGCGTTTTTTTCACGTTTTGCAGCGATTTCTTTACATTATTGAAATGAATCCAATTTTAATCTTTTAGCCCAATATACTAATTTTTTTCCTCTTTTCAGAAAAAGTTATTCCATAAAGTAACCGAGCATCGATTCTTGAATTTTTCGCGATTTGTTTTATGCAATTTTTTAGAGTTTTTTCATGTCATTTATGTATTTGATTTTAGAAATTTGCAACGATAACTTACTGTATTTGGAAGTCAAACAAAAAAAGCGGCATTTTGTTTCTGTGTCAAAAGTTAACGATAATTGTTAAAGTCCTTGGTTTAATTTTGAGGGGACAAGGGGTGTCCGGACGTAATTTAAACATTGCGTTAATGCTCTGATCGAAACTCCCCCTACCCAATCAGAATTTTTTAATATTAAACTGATTCAAACAAAATATTTTCTATCATTCTTGTCAGGTCCCTCAGGTAGTACATAAACTTCGGTACTAAACTAACGGTATCATTTTCTCAGATTTTGGTTACCACCATTTCTGGATATTAATCTCCAGGGGAGGGGTATTTTCTTGGGTTCTATAGACACGATTTCATCGAAAATTGGTTGATTCAACTTACTATGAACTAATTAAGATATAGATTTGGCACTTTTGGCGTTGGAAAGGGGAACTAAAAGATTTTCAGCGCGTACGCAGCACGCCTGCTATATGGCGCCATACGCAGCGGGACACTTTCCAGAGTTTCGTTCTGAAAGAGAATTGTTTAAAACAGAGTTCTTTCTTTGGCGGTGGGAAGTGGAACTAAAAGATTTTGCATAGGTTACCACCATTTCTGAATTTTAATCTCCAGCGGGGGGATTTATTTTCTGGGGTTCTATGGGACCAATATCAATGAGAATTAGTTAATTCAAATGAACATGAAATAACTAAGATATAGATAACTAATTAAGATATAAATTTGGTGCTTCTTGGTGGTGAAAAATGTAATTGAAAGATTCTGTAGCGTTTGCGCAGCACGCCTGCTATACGATGCCATAGACAGCGGGGACACATGTCGGAGGTTCGCTTAGAACATAATGCGCTCCCAGGAGGTGGAACTAAAAGAATTTCCTGCCCATGCGACGAAAATGACTATTTTAATGGAGACGGCAAAAGAAAATTACCGATTTGACAATCCCTGACAACAAATTATTCTCATTTTTGCTCATCCTTTAATATTAAACGAGCAGGGAAGACCGAGCTATGCTCGGTCAAAATTAAATTTGAGTTCAAATATCATGACCCATGACCTAAATGACCCACTAATTGAATTTTCTCGAACATGTGACTTAGCCCAACAGTCTTTTCGTGCCGGAAAACCATAGGATGCAAAATTTAGTGTAAATTGAGCCGCTTTTTAGATATTGACCCACAATGACCCAGAAATGACCCACTAATCGAATTTTCTCGAACATGTGACCTAGTCTAATGATTTTCGCGTGCCCGAAACTCGTAAAATACAAAATTTAATCAAAATCGTTAGAGCCGTTTTTTAGATAAAATTAATTTGACCCGCGTTGACCCAAAAATGACCCACTAATCGAAAGTTCTCGAACATGTGACCCAGCCCAATTGACTTCTCATGCTCGATAATGGTCGGATACAAAATTTCGTCAAAATCGTTTGAACCGTTTTTTAGATACAATTAGCTTGACCATGACCCAAAATGACCCAAAATGACCCACTAATTGAATTTTCTCGAACATGTGACCTAGCCCAACAGTCTTCTCGTGCCCGGAAACCATTGAATGCAAAATTTAGTGTAAATTGAGCCGCTTTTTAGATCTTGACCCACAATGACCCAGAAATGACCCACTAATCGAATTTTCTCGGACATGCGACCTAGCCCAATGCTTTTATCGTGCTCGAAACTCATAGGACACAAAATTTAATCAAAATCGTTAGAGCCGTTTTTTAGATAAAATTAATTTGACCCGCGTTGACCCAAAAATGACCCACTAATCGAAAGTTCTCGAACGTGTGATCCAGCCCAATTGACTTCTCATGCCCGAAAATGGTCGGATACAAAATTTCGTCAAAATCGTTTGAACCGTTTTTTAGATACAATTAGCTAGACCATGACCCAAAATGACCCAAAATGACCCACTAATCGAATTTTCTCGAGCATGGGACCTAGCCCAATTGTTTTCTGGTGCCCCAAAACGGTAGGATACGAAATTTCGTCAAAATCGTTAGGGCCGTTTTTAAGATAATTTTTGCATATATATATATATATATATATATATAACCACCCACAAGATTTGCTCGTATTAGAATATATGATAAACCGTTAGAGGTATCGATTCGAAATACGCAATTTTAAAGTAGTCAATTTTTCCGATTCCGAAAATGCAAATTTTGTGAAAATCGGACAGTGAAGATTACTCTGAGTAATTCAGTTTCTGAAGAATGGAAATGACAGATTTTCCGTTTTAAGTTTCTCCTACAAAATATAGTGAAAATGATGTATTTTGATGCAATCAAGTTGAATATTCTATCCCAGAGACACTTTTAAGAGCCTACAAAAGTCATACTTTTTCTCGCAACGACATGGCAGCTAGTGATTTCAAGCCGACAAGAGTCTTACTTCAAATGATTGACAAGGAAATCCTCCAATGAAAAAAAAAATCGAAAAAGAAATAAATTCAACCAATGATCTGTAACATTTTTTTGCTGCTATCACTCTTTGGTAATTGCCAAGATTTTAAATGTCTACAAAAAGGAATGATTTTAACCCGTTCATGATTAGCGTCCAAAAAATAAGACGTTTTGAATTTTCGAAAATAAATTAATATATTTTTTGACAGATTTTTTTTTTCTATTTTTTCGTTCATTTTGCTCTTTTTACAACAAAATATTGATTTTGGTATAATATAAAGAATTTTTTTATTTCATGTAGTGCAATTACATAAACCGGAGTATTTAAAAAGAATAAAATATCAGGTATAAATGAGTTGAAATAACTATATTGGTAATTTTTCTTTAGAATTCGCAATTTCCTGAAAGACTCAAATAAGATACAATAACACTACATGCTAAAATAGCATCTTCATGAAATTAGAAAAAAATCTTAAACAGATATTAAGATTTTAAACATTGTATGTTTTCTACCAGAGGGAGGGGGAGAAATGAAGTCTAACGCAGGGTGATGAGGCGATCGCCCCCACCCCTTGGGCTAATAAAGGGTCTACAAACTATCAGTGAGGTCTGCACCCGAAAGGGACAGGCCAAAGACTGGGCCGCTGGCCAAGTAAATTTTCATTCATGAAACTCGGGTCCGGCTTTGTCTCCAGTCTCCACACTTTCCTCACTCGGCCGGGCTGAACATTACTTTTCTCTCCAGACTCGTGCCGGGCCACACTTCCGGGTAGACTTCTTTTCTGGGTCCAGCTTGGAGTGGAATTTATTCTTCCTAGAGGCGTGCACCGGCTGAAATATCAAGATTCGGGATCCGCATGGTATAAAAGCTAAGATTTCGTTCCGGATTCAACCCAACAAATATGAAAACCATTGTTATCTCGACTCATGCATCCTCTAAATTCTTTCCTCCCAGCCCATGCTGGATTGGCATTTCTATTACTTTCTTTGATTTTTTAAAGAAAAAAGTATTGGATTCATGAAAATTTTCGAATTCCGGTTTTCGACGGATTTATACATTTTAAAAGGTACTAAACACGATTTCACTCTTTGCATTTCTTCTAACTTTACAAAAAGAAAGTATTGGATTGATGAAAATTTTTGACCTCCGATTTTAAACGGAATTATACGGTTTAGAAGACTTGAATACGATATGACTGTTTTTAGAAAAATATCTGTCTGTATGCATATGAACATTTTTTCTCAGGAACTAATTCACAGAATTTAATAAAATTTTAGAATCAGCCAGAACTTGTAACAAATTGGTGCTGATCAGTTTTTGGTGTAAGTCGCTCAACAGGTGGCTGCTATGCTACATTTTTCACGATTTACGCAATAGCTCTGTCTCAAGAACTAACGCACAGATTTTCATCTAGCTTCAAATTCAGTTAGACGTGGATATCAGTTGTTGCTGATTAGGTTTCGGTGTACACAGCCCTAGAGGTGGGGCTGCCATGCCGCATTATTCACAATTTTCAAGCTAACTCTATCTCAAGAACTAATGCAGAAATTTCCAACAAATTTCAGATTCAGTTTGGCATTGACATAGGTTGTCGCTGATTAGGTTTTGGTGTACACCGCCGAAAGGTGTCGCTGCTATGCTGCAGTATTCACGATTTTCAAATAGCTATATCTCAAGGACTAATGCACGGATTTTCATTATGAGTTGTAACTTATTATGTGTTGGTAATCGCCCAACAGGTGGCACTGCTATGCTGTATTTTTCTGAATTTCCACACAAGCTCTATCTCAAGGACTAATGCACAGATTTTCATAAAACTTCAGATTCAGTTTCACATCGCCATACGTAAGTTGATGCTGATAAGGTTTTGATGTATACCACCCAAAAGGTGACACTGCTATGCTGCATTATTCACGATTTTCTAGATAGCTATATTTCAAGGACTAATGCACGGATTTTTATTACATTGCAGGTACAGTTAGACGTTGACATAAGTTGTTACTTATTAGGTTTTGGTGTAAATCGTTCAACACACTGTAAAAACAAACT
This sequence comes from Maratus michaelseni, assembly GCA_963931845.1. Taxonomy (NCBI): domain Eukaryota; kingdom Metazoa; phylum Arthropoda; class Arachnida; order Araneae; family Salticidae; genus Maratus; species Maratus michaelseni. Next base: position 224,507,088 of record OZ007599.1, read on the forward strand.
CCTGTAAAAAAACGGAAAAGGTACTGGCAGCAGAGTGGCCGTAACTTTTCCCTCTTTTCACAGAAATTCACTTTTGTGGGGTTTTTCCGTTTTCAAAACTGAAAAGTTCCGTTTTCGAAACTGAAAAGTTCTGTTTTAGAAATTGAAAAGTTCCGTTTTAGGAACTGAAATGTTTTGTTTTAGAAACTGACATTTTCAGTTTTCAGGACGGTTATTTTCCGTTTTACAAGCTGATAGTTTTAGTTTTTATTATCTGTTCGATATTTCTCCCATAAAGGGGAAAATGAGATCTCAAATTCCCCATACTTATGTTAAACTTATCTGTAGCGGTTATAACTGTTTTTATTTTTTTTTTTTTTTTTTTTTTTTTTTTTTTTTTTTATTATTATTAGGAATTAAATATTTTAAACTTTTTTTTTTCTTTGCACTCTTCTGAAAGGATGTCTCTTTTGTAGTGGTCAAAATATTTCTGAAATATATACTTTATTTATAATTTTATGTATTAAAATCCTAGCAAAACCGAGTAATATTTTAAAACTTCAGAAAAAATTAAACGTATATTTTAGAAATATTTTGACAACAAAAAGAAAAGAGACATTCTGTAAGAATTGTACACAGAAAACAGAAGTTAAAAATGTTAATTTCTTAGGAGATATTATTAGGATACTTATACTTAATATACAAAATTTTATAAAAGGCAATAAATGTGATTTAATTTAGAAAGAAAAAAAAAGTCTGTATGAAAGAATTAAATATATTTATATGAAAAACTATTTTTAGAAAAAATCTTAAGCTTAATTATTGCAATTTTTCTATAAAGTATGCTAAAATTTGCAATTTTTAGCACTTGTTATTAATATATATTTTTCAATTTTTACCCCCCCCCCCCCCCCCCTCACTGTTTATGTATTTTTTTTTCTTATTTCATACTGAGACATATTTTAAAGACTTGGGGTACTAAGTGTTATCTCTTATTTATTTATATCGTTGTTTTAATATCATTAGTATGTATAATCAATTCTGTTATACATATGTAAGATAGAAATCTCGTTTTTTGAAGACAAAAATTGGACTCATTTACCTAGAGAGAGAGAAAATCTATTTCAGTAAATCCTAAAAGGAATATTTTACTTATTTTCTAGCTTTTAATTCGTTTATCCGTTAGTTTGTATTCGAAAATACTTGCTATTTTAAATCATATGTATATATTTATATATGTTATAAATTATTTTCTTTATCTATTTAAAGTTTTTGTTTATTCAATGTAGTCGTTATCCGACACCCTTACGCGGATGTAAACACTTTCTGGTATTCAAACCATCAAATATAAATAATTAATAACGAGGCCTTATTGTACTCAAATTGTTCATATCGAAACTATTTATATATATAAAAAAAAAAAAAAATTATGCTACAATAATTTTACAAGTCAACCTATAACTCTATAAATATCGCTTGGTGCTATTGAAAAATAAACGTGAGAAAAAAAAAAAAATAACACTTGCAAGATCAAACAACTATCAGCATTCTCTAATCATAAAGAGAATAAATAGTAATAATAATAATAATTTGCTCCCATAAAAGCAACTTTAAAATTAAGAGTTAAAAAAAAAAAAAAAAGATAATTGACAAAAGCAATATACGAACTGCTGCTAGTTAATACTGTGATAATATAAACATACTCTTGAAATATTTTATAAATTAATAAAACAGTGCATCCAGGTTACTTATAGTAAATGATTAGAAACTGTTAGAAAGTAAAATAATTATATGATTTAAAAAGTATATTCGAATACAAACGCATAAGCTGTGATTTTGAAAAATATATAATAACGAAATAAAGCATAGCTAAAGAACGGGGATCTTTTTTCTTTTTTAAATCTGCATGAATAAAGATTATCTTTAGACACATATTACACATAACTTAATAACAAAGTCCGGTGAGGATATAGTGAGTTGAAGTAAATTAATAATCAGATAAAATGCAAAATCATCCCTTTTTTCATGACTTAAAACAAAATATTTATTCTAGGCAAATGATTGAAAGCTATTGTCTTAATATACACGTGGTTTAAAAACTAAATTTATATCTTACAAACATATAAAGAAATTATACATATAATATTATTAAAACAATGATATAAAAAACAAAGATAAAACTTACTTTTATTCTGTAAAATATGTCTATATCCAAAGTTGGACGTATTATTACAATTGTAAATTCTAAAAAGCACGTGCTACTGGGCAAGTGAAGTTACTTCGGACTGCCGTATCGGCCATATTGCCTCTTCCGGAGGAGGCTTTGATCATAGGGTGTGTTGACACAGGACACAGACTGACAAACTAATATATCCTCCAATCAGCGTCGGAACAGAACGTGTCTTGCCGGAAAAGTTCCGTTATCCGAGACTTTACTGTCGCTTACGGAAACTTTCAGTTATATCTCTAGCAGTAAATTGAAAACTTCCGTTAATTCCAGGAAAAGTTACACTTTTCTCCCAAAACGGAATTTTTCAGGTAAAAAAAGGAAAATTCACAGAATAACACCTGTTAATTTCAGGATATATTTTTACAGTGCAGTTGACGCTGCCATGCTGTTTTTTTTTCAGGATTTCCGCAATAGCTCTATCCCAAGAAGTAATGTACAGATTGTTATCAAATTTCAGATTCAGTTAGACATGGACATAAATTGTTGCAGGTTTGGTGTATACCGCCCAACAGGTGGCACGGTATGCGGCATTATTCACTCTTTTCAAGATAGCTATATCGCAAGAAATAATGCACGGATTTTAATAAAACTTTATATTCAGCTAGACATTCATATAAATTGGTGCTGATTAGTGTTTGGTCTCAATCGCTCAACATGCGGCGCTGCTATACTACCCTTTTCTCGATTATCACAATAGATATCTCAATAATTATAATGCACAGAATTTCATCAAATTTCAGAATCTCTTTGACCCTGACATATATAGACGCTGATTATGTTTTGATGTAAATAGCCCAACAGATGGCTCTGGTATGCTGCTTTTTCCATGATTTTCACGATAGCTATATCTCAAAAACTAATGCACAGAATTTCATCAAACTTCAGATTCATTTAGATGTTGGCATAAGTTGTTGCTTATTAGGTCTTAATGTAAATCTCCCAAAAGGTGACGCTGCTAAGCTTTATTTTTCAGGATTACACGATTTTAGCGATAGTCATATCTCAAGAACTAATGCACGGAATTTAATGAATCTTGAGATTGAGTTAGACTTTTATATAAATTGCTGCTGATCCGTTTTTGGTGTAAATAGCCCAACATACTGCATGGCGTTGCTACGCAATTTTTTTCTCCATTTCCACAATAGCTCTATCTGAAGAACTAACGTAAGGATTTTCAACAAATTTCAGATTCAGTTAGATTTTGACATAGGTTATCGCTGATTAGGTTTCGGTGTATACCGCCCAAAATTTAGTGCTGCTATGCTGTATTATTCATGATATTCAATATAGATATATTTGACGAACTAATACACGGATTTTTCCTTAAATTACAGATTCAGTTAGAAGTTTACATAAGTTATTGCTTAATTGATATTAGTGTAAATCTCCCAACATGTGGTGCTGCATGTTGCGTTATTCACGATTTTGAACCCAGCTCTATCAAATTTCAGATTCAGTTAGACATGGACGTAAGTTGTTACTTATTATGTTTTGGTGTATACCACCCAAGAGGTGGCAGTGTATGCTTATTATTCATGATTTTCAAGATAGCTTCATCTCAAGAACTAATGCACGGAATTTAATAAAACTTTGTATTCAGTTAGACCTTCATATAAATTGGAGCCGATTAATTTTTTGTGTAAATCGCTCAAACGGTAGCGCTGCTATGCTACATTTTTCACGATTTTCACGATAGCTGTATCTCAAAACCTAATGCACAGAATTTCATCAAACTTCAGTTTCAGTTACACAGTAAAAAAAGTATGTAATTTTGACAAAAAAAGTATTTTACCTTTTTTACAGAAAATATTGTTTAAAGGAAAAACAGTTTTTACCTGTAAAAAAAAAATGTGGATTTTTCATTTTTACAGAAAAAATCTATATGTTTTACAGAAAAAAATTGTTTTAATGAAAATATATGGATATTTTCTGTAAATTAAACGGTTTTCCACCGGCGCCAAAATTGACAGTTTTTCTGTTAATTTGAGAGATTTTTTTTTACAGTGTAGACTTGGACATAGGTTTTTGCGCATTAGGTTTTAATGTAAATCTCCCAACACCTGGCGCTGCTATGCTGCATTTTTCAGGATTAACACGATTTTAGCGATAGTTATATCCCAAGAACTAATGCATGGAATTTAATAAAACTTTAGATTAGGTTCGACCTTGTTTATATGTTGCTGCTGATTCATGTTTGGTGTATGTGAAACATGTATGGTATAGACGAAAGTTTTGGGAGTGGCAAATCTGACTAGTTTTCTTCTATCGATACAAGAAGAAAGTATTGGATTTGTGTAAAATTTCGACGTCTTGTTTTTCAAAGATTTATACGTTTTTGGAAATCCTGAACACGATATTATTGTTTTTCAAAAATGTCTGTCCGCGAGTTTGTCTGTCTGTATGTGACACAAATTTTTGGGCGCTCTATGTCAGCAAATAATGCATGGAATGTAATCAAATTTCATATTCAGTTATACATTGACATAAATATGTGGTGATTAGGTTTTGATGTAAATCTCGAAAAAGGTGTAAATCTCGCAGCTTCTATGCTGCATTTCTCACGATTTCTGCGATAGCTATATTCCCAGAACTACTGTATGAAATTTCTTGAAAATTCATATTGTGTTAAGTTGTGTATATAAGTCATGTCGGCTCTTGCCAATCAAGCTCTTGTACGGGCTGAGCCGACTTCGGGCAGAACTTTTAGCGTTTATATCGTACTAGGCCAATATATATATATATTTATATATTTGTACGGACCATGTCGTTCTCGGGTCGAACTTTTAGCTTTTATATCGGTTGGGTCATTATATTTTTTGTACAGGGCGGTGAAAGCCTGGTCCTGGAAATTTCGACCCATTTAGACAGCTAACCGACATATCTTAGCTAGTTTTATGGGTTTTTATGCTTATTTCAGCCAATGTCCCATAGGTACTGAATGTCTATTTCTTTAAAATGTTTAAAAAATTGTTTACTGAATTACAACTAATCTTAGTAATAAAATGAGGCTGCGCCACCAGCCGGTTGAGTGCCCCCGTCAGCACATCAACCGCCGCACCCAAGTCCTGAAGGACTTTAAACGCACTAGAACAGGAGAGTCCTCCTGTAAGTGCTGCGGCCGGTGGGAGCGCCACCACCTGCTGAACACTCCCTTTAACCCAAGAGACGTACGACAAAAGTCGCTGCGATATGCGATGGAACCCACACTTCGAGGACACCACCACAAAACACTTGGGGAGACGCTGGAGACCTCCGACAGCTTCGTAGCCGAAACCCAAAAGTGGGAACCGGGTCCTAGTCCTTATGCCAAACTATCCCAATGATTCTTATTGTACGACAGTTTCCGATCATCGAGTCCTAGGGGAGGAAGAAACGACTGGTCTCATCGGCTGTGGCGAGGAAGAGGAAGCGACTGGTCTCATCGGCTGCGGCAAGGAGAAGGAGCCTCTCGCCAGCCCGAGACCTCAAGGAAAAGTGTCCCTGAACGCATAGACACGTCCTGGCATAAATTGTCGCCCCCAGAAGTTTTGCCTCCGGCGAAGCCCTGCAACGAATTGCAGGTAGTGGCCAGTCGACTCAACTGGGGTGTCACCCACATATAAAACAAAACTTAAACAAAAAGACAACAATAACAACAATGAAAAAGGGGAGGCACCACTATCGGTACTCTGAAGGTCATGGAAAATTCCTTCAAAAGCGCCAAAGAGGCGGTCCCGATCAAGAAAGTTATTTCTAAGATTCCAGCTAATCGAACAGTCCAGGTAAAGAACATACATCCTCCCAAGGAGTTGATACGGTTACACGGTGACCTAAGTGGCCCCGAGTACTCCTATCCCTCTTCCTACAAACGGGCAATGCCCTTCTTCCGGACCATTGAGGTTGACACAAAACTACTCCAGCTGCAGACCATGCGTGTACGCCCACATGCCGGTAACTGCGCTCTGCTGCCTGCTAGTACTGAGGGTTGCTTCACGCCGCCTCACGCAGTAACCAAGCGTCACTGCAGAGCCACCACGCACCGTGCTCTTCGGAGTTCGATCTCACCTCCGTCAACACCCCCAGATAAAGATTTGGAAACTATCTGACCGCTGTTAGCTAGTCGTTGCTCATCGTCACCTACCTCGACGCAGGGCGAGGGTCCCGCTCGAGCAACTGAGATAGGCTTACGAGGCGTCCTTCTACCACCTAGGGAGGAGGTTTCCAATATTGGCAGAGTCCTCACGCCGCTGAAAACTTGAGCTTATGAAGGGTAGACCCAGACTCAGTGGCCTGCGTCACCGAGTCTTTTTGGTGTCTCTGTTTTTTTGGACGCCCGAACGCTATCAACGGCGCACCACATTGAGGTGGCGGTTCAACCGTGTCCTGCCCCCGTCGTGTCGAACATCTCGTTGTGTCGGGATTCCGGTCATCTTTCCTACGGAAGGGACCGAGTCGGAATCTCCGGAGAAGCCCGCTGAAATTTTTAGCCATAAAGAAACAAGCAGTCTTATATCTATTTGAATGCCTAAGAGGGACTGCTCAGACTGGGAACCAGATCTGTAGAGCATAGATGTCCCTCCCGGTCCCTTTATTAAGGTCTTAAAAAAATACATATTTCAGCTGGAGCTGAACCCGCCAGAAAACGCGACAGGAGGCGGGGTGAAAATAGACATGCTAAGGTGATACTATCTTAATGTACATTACAGGTAGTTCACTGCCAGAGACATACCTCCAGCGCGACACTGGGCAGTGAAGATGGTTTATGATTGGATGATGTTCATACCAGGAATGAAGTCCATATCTCAGGAGCGGGTCAAGTTAGAAAGATCCATCAAGAACTTAAAGATGTTTTTCAGTTTATTTAAAAGTGCTGGGCGGGAAAGGATATTATCTAGTTAATCTTTTTGACATAATTCTGAATACTGGAGAGTAATTAAAGCTTAAAATTGTCACTATTAATACACTGAAAAGTATTATTGCCCTTGAAAAGATCGCGCCTTTATACGACTTCGAGAAGGTATCTCCCAATGTGTCCTGATATACACAGTTCCTCTAAAAAATATTTTTTCTATGAATGCTTTGTATATATATCGTCCTACCGTAGTATAAAATAATTCTAAAAAAAAATCCGAACCACCATTTTACTAGTACTAGTGTTGTAACGTTCTATTCTATAGTTCTATTTCCAAACGGTCCGTTGTTACTTTGGAAATTTTATTACAATGTGGAATTCCTCCATTGAGTCATAAGCGATGTTACTGAGATGTGGGCTCACCCTGTCTCTCTCTACCCACTGGTACCTCTGTATGCTTGGCGACAGCATTTGACATTGCATCCAAGATTCGATCTCGGCAGCATGCTATCGTTACCAGATCGAGCGCTGGTAGTTAAACTTTTTTACAAGAATGGTGAATCGACAACTATTGCATTGCGAAAGTTTCGCACGGAGAAAGAACTTCAGGCGCAAAAAACCCTATTTCATTGAATGGGATACTCAATTTAGTACGACGTTTTGAGAAAACGGGGAGTTTGGAGGATCGTCCACGTAGTGGCAGACCATCCTCGAGCACGGATCGCGTCAATGTTGTGAAAAGTGTCATGGAAGAATTGGCAGCCGAGACATCAATGGGGAGTAGCAGTGCTCGTGAAGCTGGACGAATAACGGGGATTTACGTAATCGTCGATTCGACGTATTCTGCACGGAATCTTGGATCTGTATCCGTACAAGATACAGGCAATTCACCAGTTATTACTGGCAGATAGAGATAAAAGACTAAAGTTTTCTACATGGGCGCTGGCAAAAATGGAGCGGGACCCATAATGGTTGTTGAACGTCAACTGGACGGGTGAAGCACACTTTTCACTGCATGATGACGTCAATACGCAAAACAGTCGTATCTGAACAGCGTCAAACCCTCGTGAGTACCTGACGAAGCCAGTGCATGCTCCTCATTTGACTGTTTGGTGTGGTTTCACCGCGTCTTTTGTTCTGGGCAGGGCCCGACTTATGCAGGGGCATGTGGGGCAGCTGCCCCAGGCCCCCAATCTGAGAGCCCCCCCCCCCTCTGCTCTTAATTAAGATTTTTGTTAAGCGGATGCAAAATGGTTTAAATTGGCCAAAAGTGACAAAAAATATTACATTTTCAAAGATTTAGGAAAGGAGTTTAGCCCTCCACTTCCTGTGCCCTAAGCCCCCTAAAAAGAACAATCTACATCATTAGGAAACTAATGTTATAAAAATTTATATAAAAATACTTTAGAGCATGGGGATTGAAGTAACAACGTATCAAGTGTTAAAATTTGTTGCTATTAGTATAAGGGCATGCCTGCACTTATCTTTCCATATTATGGAATCGCCCAAATACATGCTGATGCACAACAAATATTAAATTTTATAATATAATAGAAAATTTTACATTATAACAAATAACCAAGAGTGATTGAAAGATCTGCATTTACACTTCAAAAGCTCACATGAGTCGTTATATTCCTACACCAAAAAACAGTGTTCTGTCATTTGTTAAAGTTGTGACCATTTCTTGTGATACCCTGTATATGTATACAGATGTAAATAGCACTTGGTTCGAAATTTATGTATACATAAAATAGGTATGGAGTTTAATACTAGTCACTTCAACATAATTCCCGAACAATTTTCATGGATAGATAGAAAGGGGCCTCTCAGAATGATGCTTGCCCCGGGCCCCAGATAGTCTAATTTGGGCCCTGGTTCTGGGTCCTTTCTTTTTTGAAGAGGTCCTAAATCCGGCTGGAAAACCTGTACAGTCATTGCAGAACGGTATGTTACGCTTTTGCGTGACCACGTTGTGCCTGCATGCAGGATGGTGCCCCGTCGCAGGTTGCACGTGAAGTCAAGATGTTCCTGTTGAACACTTTCACTGAAGACCGAGTGATAAGTCGAGGTTGTAAGTTTGAGTGGCCCGCATGATCTCCAGACATGACCCCGGCAGGTATTTGGTTGTGGGGATACTTAAAGTGTCGTGTACACCGGGGCTCCCCAGAAACTTTGGGGGAATTGAAAGATGCCATTCGACGGACCGTCGGTGGCATCGATGCCAACATGCTACATTCAGCTGTAACAGGCGTACTGACGCGCCTCGCTTTCCTAATACCTGGTGATAGTGGTCATGTTGATCATCTTTTACTTTAAAATAAATGCACAGTGTCATATTATTGTGATTTGTTTTATTGTCTATTTGTGTTTGCCTGATTTGCATAAAACTCCTCAGTACGACGTGTGAGCGCCCTCTATTGGTTACTTTTGGAATAATTTTTTATTATACATCGAAAAAAAATCCAAAAACCTTCTGATCATACTCGCGCAAACCGAAAAATTTTCTGAGCATTACTTCTTTTTTTATGAATATTTAAAGTTTACACGAATTTATGACGCACCCGGTATATATATATATATATATATATATACTAGCTGACCCGACCGGCGTTGCTCGGGCCCATGATAATAAAATTAAACAAACCTAAAGTTTGAATGATTTTATATCTTTAACCTGATTTTGTATTAAATTATTTAGTTAAAATTGCTTCGCACGTCGACTGAAAATCCTTTATCTCCACTTTCCGCAAATACGGGCGCATTCTGTTAAAACGAACCACCGACACGTGTTCCCACTGCCTGCCGCACCTTATGGTATGCATGCAGAGCACGCGCTGCAAACTCTTTTAGTTCCACCTTCCGCCGCCAGGGGACGCACCCTGTTCCAAAGAAACCACCTTCCGAATAAAATTCCAAATCGTGTCCCCGCTGCCACCAGTACCGAATAGCAAGCGTGCTGCGCACGCGCTCATAATCCTTTAGTATCGTATTCCAACGCTAGGGGGCGCAATTTGTCCCATACGAACATCCAACACGGGTACCCGTTGTATAAAGGAGTTGAATGAACTAATGCCCGTCTAAATCAGCCCAACAGAACTCTAAAAAATAATGCGCCCCTTGGCGGTGGAAGGTGGAACTAAAATCTGTAACACGAACGAAAACCAAGTCGAATCATCTAAAGGCCGTTGCGATTGGGAATCCGTAGAACTCGAGATAAGAATGCACAGTTAGATAAAGAAACTTGTAGGATTGCTTGTAGGGCACTTGGTTAAGTGCTCAACAACAATTCATTTACTTTGATTGTTGATAACCATCTTCATAAATATACGGGTTGTGTACTTTTATTAGGAACATAAATTAAACATTTATGAAAATCGTTATTTAAAATTTCCTGTATTCTCTACCCATAACATTTCAAAAACGCTACGTCAGAAGCTAAAAATGTTAAATTTCTTGGGAATTTATTTTGTATAAATCAGAGCAAGGCCCTCCTTCCCCATACCCGCAACATAATTTATTCAAGAAAACCACCTTCACATACATTAACGTGATCATTATAAAAAAATTAATTTTTTTTTTGATAATTAGAACATAACGAAGACGCTACGCTATAATAATCGGCAGATGACATCCCTTCCCATCCTCAATTTCAAATCTATATCTTAATTATTTATATAAATTTTTGTTCATTAGTAAAATTAGTAAAATCCTGTAACCAAGCATAGATTATGAAACACTTTCCAACACTAACAGAATACTTTAACAAACCATCGCTGTTTAATAAGGTAAATAAGTTATCTAAGTAAACATTTCAGAAAAACACAAAACACATTTGAAAACCAGATTTCAGCAATTACCATCCACAGCCGGAAAAGTACACCAATTCTTTTCTGCAGCCCTGTATATAATTTATACATTTGTATATACTCTACAGTATGCTGCAATTTAGTTTAGCAATAAAACAAATAACACAGTTGGAAATTCATCTTCAGCAGTTTCCACCAATAGATGGAAACATACTTGAATTATTTTGTACAGCCCTGTATATTACATAAGCTTTTTGTACTCGCTACATATTAAGCTATAGTTTAATTCAGGCAAATACACGCTGAAATCACACTTCCAGGAATTATCATACATAGTCAGCCATGTATTCAGTTCTTTGCGTGGTCCTGTATATGATTTTATTTATATTCCACAAACCTTTCTTGGTATACTAAATTTATTTCACGTTTAAAATGCATAACTTGATTAAAAACCCATTTTAATCAATTTACGCTGCTGCACAGTAATGCTTACAAATTTTTTTGTTTAACCCTGTATATGATCTGTAGCATTTATACATAACTCATAACATTCAAAAATTTAGTTAAACGCATACCTAACTAAAATCCTACTTCCAATTATGGCTTATAAACAATATTTCGGACACAGTAATGTACCCGAAATATTTTGTGTGTCCCTGTAAATGAATGATAAATGCTTTTCGCATAACAAGTGTCTTGTAGTAAACCTCAATAATGTATATCCATTTCATTATATCTGAAATGGCGTAACATAATTAAAATATGCTGCAAATAGTTTTTCCCCGTAGATCATCATGTAAAAGAATACTTTTGTGTGGCACTGTAAATGAAAGAAATACAAAAGGAAAACTGCCCAGTTAAACTGAGGCCATTGAGCTCACAGGCTATTCACACTAATTGTATATTATACTCTTATTTCAAAGAATTTGAAATAAGCCCCTCGAAAAATAAAGAAATCGACAATATGTTAAGGGGGTTCATACCCCTCCCCCCTTATAGTTAACCAATGAACCTCCAAAACTAATCAGTGAAGCGCTTTATCAGAATGAACCTATATATAAAATTCGAAGAAAATCGGATAATTCTGCATGAAAAACTCTTATCTAAATTAATGGGGGAGAATTAGCCCTCCATTACCCCGTTTATACTTAATCAATGAACCCCCAAAACTAATCAGAAAAGCACGTTATCACGATGAACCTATGTACAAAATTTGAAGAAAATCGGATAATTCTGCATGAAAAACACATCTGTTAAATTCAGGGGGCTTACCGCCCACCCGCTTTTTTATACTTAACCAGTGAACCCCCAAAAGTAATCAGAAAAGCGCGTTATCACAATGAACCTATGTACAAAATTTGAAGAAAATCGGGTAATTCTGTATGAAAAACCCATTTTTCTAAATTAAGTGGAGTTAGCCTCCCGTCCCCCACCCCCCTTTATACTTAACCAATGAACCCCCAAAACTAATCAGAAAAGTACCTTATCACGATGAACCTATGTACAAAATTTGAAGAAAATTGGATAATTCTGCATGAAAAACTCATTTGTCAAATTCAAGGGGGGGGGGGGTGACCTCCCCTCCCTTTTATACTTAACCAATGAACACCACCCCCTCCACTGGAGTCTCCCCAAGTCCAATCTAGGGCTATTAGTCAATTGTTACGAACGTTAAAATTTATAAAGTAAGAAAAAAGCATGTAAATATTCAGACAGATAAGCTTATTATTGCTTACAGTCTGCTGGAAAGATACTTTTCCATCAGAAGAAGAAAAAACAAGTATTAAATTTGGAATATCCCTTCCAAAGTTTTACGTAGATATACATAATAAATAAATAATATATATCAGATAAACATATAGCCATTATCGTGATGAGGCTTTACCGAGAGGCGTATCTATAGAGTTCAGAGAATGCTTTGTCCAATCACAGAATGCCTCTGGGTGGATCCCAGTAGAGGCGGTCCGCATATAATTAATTCAGGTGTTTTTTCTCAATTTAGGTCAAAGTTGTCGCGTGATTATACTCGCTGTAATTGCAGTAGAATTATAAAAATCATATTTTTGGAAAGCTTAAACACTGAGCTATCGTTGTTAGTTCTTAATTTTTTTAAAATTTTGTTGGTATCGATTTTATAAGAGTTTAAAAGACACAACAACTCGATTTTTACCGAATCCAACCATTGAGTTGGTCTTCAGAAATAAACTACAACAGAAATCGAAAAAGTGAAAACTAACAATGTTGGAGATTGGTCTCTGCTATCCTATGAAAAAAAAATATTTAAAAATATTAAAATGCGAGCGAGAAATCGCGCGATAACCTTCCCATAGACTTAACATTAGGGTGAGCGTTTCTTCGCGTGAGTAGTGTAGGCTCTTAACATGTGTGTGTGAGTTCATAAAATATCAAAATGTGATAGTGTGTTTTTGGGTTCATAAACGAAATATTGGTAATAAATTTCATATTCCGATAAAAGAATAAAAAGAAACGTATCCAGTTAAAATTATGGCATTGAGCTCACAGGCTATTCACACTAATTGTATATTATACTCTTATTTCAAAGAATAATACCCCCTAATGGACAATAAATTAAAGGGGGGTGAGTCACTGTTCCTCCGCTGTACAAATATCCAACGAACTCCTAAGGCTCATCAGGGAAACGCTTTATCAGAACGAACCTGAAAAATTTGAAGGAAATCAGATAATTCTGCATGAAAAACGCATTTATCTAAATTATCGGGGGAATTAGCCCCCCCCCCGTTCCCCCTTTCATCGTAAACAATGAACCCACAAAACTAATCAGGGAAGCGCCTTATCACAATGAACATAAAACAAAATTTGAAGCAAAACGAATATTTCTATCAAGAGTTAATGCGTTACGTATATACATACATTTACATACATACATACAAAACCGGCGGGAACATTAGCTCTCAGGCTTTAACAGCGTGTGAGCTAATTAAACAAGAAAAGTGCCCAGTTAAACTGATGGCATTGAGTTCACAGTCTATTCACACTAATTGTATATTATACTGTTATTTCAAAGCATAACGCCCTCAAAAAATAAAAAAATCGACAATAAGTTAAGGGGGATTAACACCCGTTCCCCTTTATACTTAACCAATGAAACCCCAAAACTAATCAGAGAAGCGCCTTATCACAATGAACATATATACAAAATTAGAAACAAATCGAACAATTCTACAGGAAAAAAAACATTTACCTAAATTCGGGGAATTAGCCCCCGTGCCCCTCCGTTATAATTAACCAATGAACCCCCAAAACTAATTAGGGAAGCGCCTTATCACAATGAACCTATATGCAAAATTTTAAGCAAATTGGATAATTTTGCTAGAGTAACCCATTTATCAAAATTTAGGGAGATTAGCCCCCGTTTTCCTTTTATAATTAACCGTTAAACCCTGAAAACAAATCTGAGAAGTTCCCTATCACAATGAACCTATATACAAAATTTGAAGAAAATCGGATAATTCTGCATGAAAACCTATTTATCTACATTAAAGGGGGTTAGCCCCCGGTTGTCACCTTTATGCTTAACCAATTAACCTCTAAAACTAATCAGGAAAGCGCCTTATCACAACGAACCTACATACAAAATTTGAAGAAAATCGGATAATTCTTCATGTAAAATCCATTTATCTAAATTAAGGGGGAAGGATTAGCAATTTTTTCGCTTTATAATTAATCAATGAACCCACAAAACTAATCAGGGAAGTGTCTTGTCACAATGAACTTATAAACAAAATTTGAAGCGAAACGATTATTTCTATAGAGTTATCGCATTACGTATATACGTACATACATACACACATACGTACTTAGATACGTACATACAAACGTAAGTACAAACAGAAACGTCGGGCACATTAGCTGTCAGGCTTTGATAGCCTGTGAGCTAAAAAGAAAACTGCACATTTATACTGAGGGCAGTGAGTTCACAGGCTATTCACACTAATTGTATATTATATTCTTATTTCAAGGAATTTGAAATAAGCCTCTCAAAAAATAAAGAAATTGACAATATATTAAAGGGGATCATCCCCAATCCACCCCCCTCCCTTATAATTAACTAATGTATCCCCAAATCTAATCAGGGAAGCACTTTATTATACTGAACCTATATACAAAATTTGAAGAAATTAGATAATTCTCCATGAAAGACCCATTTATCTAAATTAAGTGGGGAGGATTAGCCCGCGTTACCCCCCTTTATACTTAACCAATGAACCCCCAAAACTAATCAGAAAAGCGCCTTATCACTATGACACTATATACAAAATTTGAAGAAAGTTGGATAATTCTGCTTTAAAACCCCATTTATATAAATTAAGTGTGTGTGTGTGTGTGGGGGGGATTAGCTCTGTTTCCCCTTTATACTTTACCAACGAACCCCCAAAGCTTATGATGGAAGCGCCTTACCACAATGAATCTATATACAAAATTTGAACGAAATCTGACTATTCTTAAGGAAAAGCAATTTATCTAAGCTAAGGGAGGGTCAGTCTCCTGTCATTCCTCTTTAAATTTAACCAATGAACCCCAAAACTAATGAGGGAAGCGCTTTATCACAATGAACCTAATACACAATTTGAAGAAAATCGGATAATTCTATTTGAAAAACCCATTTATCTAAATTAAGGGGGTTAGGCCTCATCCCCTTTATACTTAACCAATGAAACCCCAAAACTAATCAGGGAAGCGCGTTATCACAATGAACCTATAAACGAAATTTGAAGCGAAAATGTTATTTCTATCAAGAGTTATCGCGTTATTGACATACATACGTACATACAGAACCGGCGGGCGCATTAGTTCTCAAACTTTGATAGCCTGTGAGCTAAAAGGGTTCTTAACTCTACTATAAAGAAAGAATAATAAATTATCTAATTTTTTACATACACATTTTATTCAAAATGTAGAAAATCGAATATATATGTATTCTCATTCATATTCGAATATGCTTTTATTCTCGTCTCATAATATATATTTCGGCTGTAACGTTTTAAGAAAATCCATACAGCCTGACCTGGAAAAATGTAATTCTGACCCACAAAGAACATTCTACAGTGAACCCGACCATAAAAAGACAATTAGTCACGGAGATGCGAAAAAAAAATAGGGACAACTTGGCCCTATGAAGAGCTCTATTCAACGATGAGGAAGAGCGCGCTATTCATAGGTTTTACAATATTTGAATATTAAACTAGTTGGACATGCCAATCTCAAAACTTTCTTCTATCTCATACATGTAAAAGCTTCAAAATTTGCTATCAAACCACAAAAAAAAATCAAAATTTTTCGTCATTCCGTTGTACGTCAGCTACTTGCGAATCTTCGGGTTACCTGTATTCGAGCAGCCGATGTATTATACTAAACTACGGAAAGTCCTTCTGGCCTGTACAGTCAAGAAAAAATAGCCTCCCTATTGCTCGGTTGTGAGGCCTTAGCTAATTCTACTAAAAATACACGAATTTAAAATGCGTTGAACCCGATTATAGAAGAGTCATTCCCAGTTCTGGTCAATATTGAATTTGAATGAGAATATCGCTAAATTAATTAAGTTGGATTCACACGTGGCAGTGTATTTTTTGTCTCCAAATTTGGCGATATTTCACCAATTGTCGCCAAGCTTGGCAAATAATTTGACGTTGGCGAATATAAATATACAGAGTTAAGCATGTAAGTGTTGAAACGATGGTTATAACAATGAAAGAAAATTTAGTGAAACCATGTTCATTAAAACTCATAAATTAAACCCATTTATGGAGGAATCCTGCTGTATTGTTTCAAAATGTCGGCCACCCTATAATTTTAAACTGCTATATCTCCGCCATTTTTTAAGAGCAAAACAAAAAATGCTTTGGAATCCTTGGATCAAGGCCGAACATTTAACGGAATTTTTTTTTAGGATTTCTAATATTTTTCTATATTTTTTTGAAATTAAAATCTATAAATGGCTATCAATGCGCACCCTCCAGCCACAATATCCCCAAATTCAACTGGGACCTGCAGGTTATAGTCAAAAACATATACAAAAAGTTTGGTTCAATTATCTGCATAACTTCATGCACTTTTCGATGATACAATAGTGAAAATGGAGCAAAAATCGTGATCACAGCTCCCCCTTTCGTCGAAATATTCCCAAATTCAACTGGTACCTGCAGGCTACAGTCTAAAACATATACAAAAAATTTGGTTCAATTATCTGCATAAAGTCATACACGTTTCGATGATACAATAGTGAAAATGGAACAAAAATCACGATCGCAGCGTCCCCTTTCGTCGAAATATCCCCAAATTCAACTCGAACCTGCAGGCTATAGTCAAAAACATAGAAAAAAAATTGGTTCAATTATCTGTATAACTTCATACACTTTTCGATGATACAATATTTAAAATGGAAGAAACATCGCAATCGCAGCCCCCCCCCCCTTTTGTCGAAATATACCCAAATTCAAGTGGGATCTGCTGGCCACAGCCAAAAACATAGAGAAAAAATTGGTTCAATTATCTGCATAACTTCATACACTTTTCGATGATACAATAGTGAAAATGGAACAAAAATCGCAATCGCAGCCCCCCCCCCCTTTCGTCTAAATATCCCCAAATTCAAGCAGGACCGGCTGGCCATAACCAAAAACATAGAAAAAAAAATTGGTTCAATTATCTGCATAACTTCAGGCACTTTTCGATGATACAATAGTGAAAATGGAACAAAAATCGCGATCGCAGCGCCCCCTTTTATCGAAATATATCATAAATTCAACTGGAATCTGCAGGCTATAATCCAAAGTATATACAAAAAATTTGGTTCAATTATCTGCATAACTTCATACACTTTTCGATGATACAATATTGAAAATAGAACAAAAATCGCGGTCGCAGCGCCCCCTTTCGTCGAAATATCCCCAAAATTCAAGTAGACCCTGTTGACCATAACCGAAAACATAGGAAAAAAAAATTGTTCAATTATATGCGTAACTTCATACACTTTTCGATGATACAATAGTGAAAATGAAACAAAAATCGCAATCGCAGCGGCCCCTTTCGTCGAAATATCCCCAAATTCAACTGGGACCTGCAGGCTATAGTAAAAAATATATTAAAAAAATGGTTCAAATTGAAGAATAACTTCATACACTTTTCGATGATACAATAAGGACAGACAGACGGGCAGACAGACATTTTGTAAAAACATGTTTTTTGTAATCTCTGACCCCTAGAACGTGTAAATCCGTCAAAAACCGGAAGTCGAATAAAAGTTCGATTACAACTACTTACTTCCATCATAGATAGAACAAAGTAAAAATACAAATGTGTTCATTTTTCTATATAAATGATAAAATTGTTATTAGAGATACAATGGAAGACTTATATTTTGTATTAAAACATGAATTGTTTTTCTTTCATTTCCTGTTCTAATCGAAATATGTGAGGTTCGGGTCGATTCGAGGGTCGGCGAAAATTACTTTGTCCGGTTGTGGGTTGATGAATTGGTTTTGTCCGAGTCGGGTTGCGAATTGAATTTAAATAATATGTTTGGGTCGACCGCAAGAATGAAAACCCAACCCGATACCTAAAAAATACAAGTCAACCCGACCCGCAACAAAAATGTAAAAATCAATGCGACCCGAAGCAAGAAAGTAGAATTTAACCTGATCCGCAATGAAAAAATTCTTTCCCAAGCCGACCAGAACAGCGGGTCATATTAGAACCTATTATCGCTCCCCCGACTCCCCAGATCTGCCCTAGGACTTTAGTCAATTTTTACGAAAGTTAGAATTTATAAAGTATAAAAAAGGCATGTAAATATTCAGACAAATAAACATATCATTGCTTAAATTCCAATGATACTGAAAAGAGACGCTCTACAGAAAGATATACCTATCCGGGGAAAAAAAAAAAAAAAAAAAGTATAAAATTTGCAGTATCCGTTTCAAAGTTTTGCGTGACATACATATAGAAAAAATATACATCCTAACGAATTGTAGAATTTCCTCATTGGAAGTGGATTAAAATTTAAAGGTACAATATTTAAGCTTATAGAAATAAAGAATTTGAAATTTACTCAATTTTAACAGGCGTATTTTGATGAAATTTAAAAATAACCGAAGAAAAAAAAAGCTTCTTAAAATATATCTAATCATTCTTGCGACTGTTTCTATTTTCTACGCCGAATTTTGAAAAATTGGTTTAGCCAATTATCGCGATGAGGCGTTTCCAAGAGTTCAGATAATACTCTGTCCAATCACAGAATATGTGTGAGCGTCCCGAGTGGAGGCGGTCCGCATATAATTAATTCAGGTCTTTTTTTCAATTTTGCTCAAAGTTATCCCGTGTTTATACTCGCTGTAATTGCAGTAGAATTATAAAAAGCATATTTCTGGAAAGCTTAAACACTGAGCCATCGTTGTTAGTTTTTAATTTTTTTTTAATTTTGCTGATATCGATTTTATAAGAGTTTAAAAGACACAACAACTCGATTTTTACCGGATCCAACCATTGAGTTGGTCCTCAGAAATAAACTACAACAGAAATCGAAAAAGTAAAAACTAACAACGTTGGAGATTGGTCTCAGCTATCCTATGAAAAAAAAAATATTTAAAAATATTAAAATGCGAGCGAGAAATCGCGCGATAACCTTCCCATAGACTTAACATTAGCGTGACCGTTTCTTCGCGTGACTGATGTAGGCTCTTCATGACCACAGAGGACTCAACACCTTCACCTCAAATAAAATCTGCTGACAACCCGCTAACTCACACTGTTATCCCAGAGGAACTGGCAATTGCAGTACCAGCTATACCTGCAAATAAAACCACTCGTTCTGGAAGAGTAGTAAGGTTCAATCCTCACTACTTGTGATGTTTAAGTACCTCCAGTAATTGGGGAAGGGGGGGGGGGGAGATACTGTGGCGGTTTAACCGCAACCGCAACCTACTCGGCTGTGTCATCGTTAATATTACTCTGAACTTATAAAGTGAAATCTTAACTATAACCTTCCAAAATTTGGATTCTCACAACTCAACTCTATGTTTTTCAAACGCATATATATCTATAACCGTACCCTTCTAGAGCAGTTCGATTACTGCTGTTATGCGTGTTGCATCGAGTGTACGCCCTTGTATTTTTAATGTTAATATAATGTTTTGTTACTAAAAAGCTTGTCGAATCATTTACCTTCATTGTGACATGCTCTACCTTGCTCACAGAATCAAATTATTATCGTTTGTGGTTGGTTAAAAACCATTAACGACCATACGTTCATTAATTAACTACTTTGTCTGAAATGCACCTGCTTTTTATGTTCTTAAGGGTTAAAATATCTTTAAAATAGTTCAAATTAATAATGTATCATCTTACATAATGTTTTCTATCAGATTGTTAGCATCATGTTGTGCGTACTCACTAATCATTACTTTGCATTTGACTTTTAAGTTCTTACAAATGAAATGTCTTTAAAATATTTCAAATTAATAATTTGTTATCTTATGTAATGTTTTCTGTCTGATTGTTAGCACCCTGTGAGCGTATTTACTATTACTTACCTTGCACTGCAATAGCTCGATTTTTAAGTTCCTATTAGAAGTGAAACATCTTTAAAATATTTCAAATTTTAATTTGTAATGTTTGTAAATGTAATGTTTTATATGTGATTGTTAGTACCATGTGTGTATTCATTATTTACTAATTTGTGCAAGAATGGACCTAATTTTTAAGTTCCTAGAGATGAAATTTCCTACAGTATGCAAATTAATAATTCACCATCTTCATCTTATGTAACGTTTTCTTTCTGATTGTTAGTACCATGTGAGGGTACTAATTAATCGTTATTTTGCACTTCAATGCACTTGATATTTAAGTTTCTAGAGATGAAATATCTTTAAAATATTTCAAATTAATGCTTCAAAGATTATTGTGCTGGTACTGGCAAAAGAATCTATACCTTTAAGACTGTTATACAGTGAAATCAATTCCATATTATTATCCTTAAGTTATTTAAATATTAACCGAATAACTGAAATTTATTGCAATAAACACCATATCAGAACCATCATTCACAATCCCCCTTCCTCTCAAAAGCAAAAGAGTTTTAAGGGACAATAATTTGAAAAACTTCTTCGCAGCCGGATGAGCCTATGGAAAAATTATTAGGAAAATACAAGTTGAGGGCACATTTACGTGTCTATTCAACAATTTATTTAGCATTTTATTGAAAAAAATGTATAAGATAATAAGTAGACGATCACGCGACGTGTTGAAATTTTTCTGCGTTATGGATATTTCATGATCAACTTGACCACTTTACTACCACTTTTATCACTTTTTATATACTACATTTGGTCTTATTTTAATTCATAACGTTGAAAGATTAGATAAGGCCAAATGTATTATATAACTATACTGGTAGGGAAGTGATTGACCCCCCCCCCTTATGTTACGCCACTGTTGGAACTAGAAACTTGATATTTGGCTGGGTGATTACTTTTAACATATAAATGCTCGCTAAGAACGGTTTTTCGAAAAGTAGAAATTTTAAAGGGTTGAAAAGAGCAAAAAACGTTCTAATTTACGATTTATTTGGAGTTGTTAGGGTTATAAACTTGGAATTTGAATGGCTGTTACTTTTGAGAGGTAAATACTCGCACAGAATAGTTTCTAAAAAAATAGAAATTTAAAAAGGTGCAGGGGCAAAAAACTTCCTAAATTTACGATTTCTGTAATTCTATTAGGGTTAAAAACTTGAAATTTGACATGGTGATTATACGTATTTCACATGTAAATACTCGCTAAACTCTGTTTCTAAAAAATTCGAAATTTAAAAGGGTATATTGAGCGTAAAATGTTCTAAATTAAAATTTATTGGAATTCTTAGGGTTAGAAATTTTTGACATGGCTGTTACTTTTAAAGAAGTAAATGCTCGCACAGAACCGTTTCTAAAAAATTCAGAATTTAAAAGAATGAAATGAGCAGAAAGTGTTTTAAAATCACGATTATGTTGGAATTACTAAACCAATTTCGCAAATTCTTTCAGAAGAATACAGATGATATTATCTACTTATAACTGTACAATCTCTCTACAATTGCCCTCAAAAGGTGCAAGAGCAACAAACTTTCTAAAATTACGATTTCTTTAAATATGTTGAAGCCAGAAATATGAAATTTGACACGGCTGCCTTTAAAAAGTAACTGCTCGCTAAGAGCAGCTCTAAAAAACATTGAAATTTAAAATTGTGAAATGAACAGAAAATGGTTTTTAAAACTTTCTAAATTGCGATTTCATTGGAATTTTTAGTGCTAGAAACGTGACATTCGATATGATAGTTTCTTTTAAGACATATATGCTCGCTCAGATCTTCTAAAATTTCGAAATTTAAAAGTTTGAACTGAAAATGAAAACTTTCTAAATTCATGATTACTTTGTTATCACAGAACTTATTTCAAATCTCATCTCAGAATAATAATGATGACAAACTTTGCTTTTTAAAATAAGCTAAATTTCATCTCTGGATAAACTGCCTTTAAGCAGGGTGTTAGAGCGAAAACTGTTCTAAAATTCCAATTTCTTTGAATCTGTTTAGGCTAAAAACATCAAATTTAATATGGTGATTACTTTTAAGACTTAAATGCTTGCTAAGAACGTTTGTTCAAATATTCAATATTTAAAAGTTTGAAATAAATGGAAAACGCACTTTAATCATGATTACTCTGAAACTATCGGCGATAGAAGTTTTAAATTTGGCATGCAGGTTTCTATATGAGAATGTAATGCTTGCAAAGAAAAGATTTTTTAAAATATTTGAATTTCAGATTGGGTAAAATGGTATTAAATTATATTTTCACTATGGTTTATCTGAAACTGTCAGCTTAGAAACATTGAATTTGGCATAAAGATAATTTTTAAGACGTAGATGTGCACGAACACTGTTTTCTTTTTAATTTAAACTTTAAAAAATTGAAAAGATAAGAAAAATCAATTATTTAGCATTTCTGTGTTAGATACAACTTTCCTGAGCAATGGGATAAAACACAAGTATCATTAACTTGCTATAATTAATTAAAATGATTCTAATAAAGAACTATGATTGCCAACATTAGTTAAGGAAGTACTTCATACACTGTCAAAAATAAATCCGTTAATTCACGGGAAAAGTACTGTTAGCTAAGTTGCCGGACTTTTTCCGTTCCGTTAGTAGATTTTCCGTTTTGAAAGATTGAAGAAACGGAAACTTTCTGTTATGAATGACCTCGGTTTAAAAAAAAAAAAAAAAACTGTTTGTGCTGCCATCTGTTGACTACAACAGGAGTATTTAGTTTAATACTTGATATTTTAATATTAAATACTCCCTGGTACAGATACCTGATACTGGTTGCCCTTTGGGGTTCGAACTAGGGATGACAGCGCCTTGAACCGAGTGTTTTACCTCAAGACCAGCGGGCCCTTGCAAGAATAGGAGTTTGAAAGGATGATACGGGGATTTCTTCAAATCGCTGCTTGGAACTTAAACAATCTGGGGTTCAGAAACCTAAGTAACTTTGAAATTAAGTGGGAGATTATTTTGTTATAAGATTATGACTGAAAAATTTAGTATTAATAGAGGATTGAAACATGAATTATATTAATTCTTAATTTGATTGTTAGATGCAAAATATGAATATTGTATTTTGAATTAAATTCGATAAAGTATGTTGGCTTTTTTGAGAAAATCGATTTTTTTTCAACTATTATATATATTTTAAATGTGTTTTGTTAGAATATATTTTCATTGAGAGTGTCTTTTATAACTTTAAAAAGCAAATTACGAATAATTTCAAAGGAATGGGAAAGTTATTTCTTATTTTTTTTTTAATTCGGAATCATTATTTTTGTTTGTTGCTTTTTTGCGTAAAATCGATTTTTTTTCACTTAATTTAACTATTATATATATATATATATATATATATAAGTTAAATTAAGTGAAAAAAATAGATTTTACGCAAAAAAGCATATATATATATACTAAGCTATTTGTTTCGAATATATTTTAAGTGTGAATATTTTTTTGTAACTTTAAAAAATAAATTGCTAATAATTTTTAAAGCATGGGAAAATAAAGTGTTGCTTTTTAAATTCGAAAGAACTATTTTGTTCTTTTAAATAAACTTGAATTTTTAATTTATTGAATTTTTAGTTTTTCTGTGCTGCAACATGTCAGTTTTTTAAACATTGGAAATAAATATGCAGCAGATAACGGAATATCTCCGTTAGCCACTTTCTTCTCCTTCTGTTCCGTTGTTTTCAGGAAATATGAAGAAACTTTCTGTTTTTAACGGAAAATGCCCTTTTGTGGTGAAAAGGGACTTTTTCTGTGAAATTCAGGAAAAAAATACCCGTGAATTTCAGATTATTTTTAACAGTGTATTTCGCCTTTCGTCGTACAAAAATCACGGTTAAATATACTAAACTAATATTTTCTACTTTATTACATTATGAATTTTATCGTGAATAGAGATATGCTAATATATTGTAAAAAATAAATATTTCTTTGCTTCTTGCAAATATACTCTGAAACTACTGAGCCGATTTTAAAATTTCTTTCACTGTACGATAGATGATAAACAGAGTTATTGCCCAAAAGTTACTGCCTTTTGCATATGTTTCTTGGAAAAAATTGACTGAAAATGGATTTGAATGAATTTTTCTCATTAATTCAACTTTCACGTTTACATATTGCGGCACAAGTATGAAGTCTCCTCAAAATATAACCTAATAAGAAGTATTTAAGTTATCCGCAGAATAATTTACCCATAATGTTTGTAAGCACACAAATACCACTAGGCATATTTTAACAACTTCGCATCCAAAGACGCGGGTTTTGCTAGTATTATATAAAGGAACTTGTTTAAATATTTTTTTTTAATATTCTAAAAAAGTACACTATAATTATGTTTATAAAATAAAAATTAAAAATTCAAATGTCGGTATGGATTTTTCAGACGTAGTAGAAAACGTAGATGGCTAAAAAATTCAAAGCTAGATGCTTGAAAGCTTCATAGAAATACTACTATGAAAAATTACATTTCAAATTAGAGTTTTTGATGTTAAAAGAGACAGTCCTCCGGGGTTTGTATAGCATAAATGAAGAAAAAACGTAAAAATATTTCTAATATGTCATTTAACATAGTAAATTATAAAGAATATTACTTTCAAGACAGATTATTTACAAGCTAAATCATATGTAAAATTAGAAGCATTCTAATAGTAAGAAAATGTTCACTGTATATTTGTACTATCTAACATGCCAACCAGATACCCAACCAGAAAAAATGGCGTTTATTAAGGCAGTTCTAAAAAGAAAAATTATCTGCTCAACAACGCGAAACTTTTTGACACATTCTTAAACGCAGAAACATGACACTTACAGTTATTATTATTGAAGTGATTTGTAGTCGGACAGGTTTTTAATTTTTCGATTAATGAATCACATCTTGAGTTATAATCGATTATTGTCTCACGACATCACTTTTTTTCTTTCCTGCGCTGTCACGTCTGGATATTTGGTTCAAAGTGCCTACTTTGACAGCAATTTATGAAAGATCTTCTGCCTTTATCGGGAAATCAAAAGTTTGATTACAAAGTTTCTGAGTAAGAGAGCTTGCCATTTTGATGCGTTTGGGCGGGGGGGGGGGGGATTGATGTTTTAGAAAGTAAGCTAGTTTGGATTTGGGAATGATTTTCCTTTAAATAACAATATAAATAAACA
This sequence comes from Maratus michaelseni, assembly GCA_963931845.1. Classification (NCBI taxonomy): domain Eukaryota; kingdom Metazoa; phylum Arthropoda; class Arachnida; order Araneae; family Salticidae; genus Maratus; species Maratus michaelseni. The sequence continues at coordinate 224,532,703 of OZ007599.1, forward strand.
AAAGTCGCATATTTATTTATTAATTTCTATAAAGCCACTTAAATAAATCATGTCATAATGAATAAATATTTAAAATATCATGACTTTGATAAAAGCTTATAAAAGTCCATAACTGTACAGTACAGTGTCTCAAAAGTTTAGCACAATGAAACAAACATATTATTTAACACTTACGCATGATATTTTTATTTATTGTATACAGAGGGTTTGACTACCAGTTTATTTATTATTATGTTTTAATGTGTACGTAAACTTTTGAGACCGACAGTTTGAGACCTCTGTACAGTTCTGTCACTTTTTAAGTTTTTAAACGTAAATGTACCGCCACGCGCCCTGCACTTGCTGTAACTATATAAAATTTCTTATAGTGCATCTAATCTGTAAATCGTTTTAAAATCATTCAACATAGATAATTATTTTTAATGACAGTTTGAATAGATCTTTGGCATGTCTTTTTTCATGATCACTTAAGATAAATGAAAAAAAACAAACAAACAAAAAACAGTTTTATCAAACTTATAGCTGCTAGTAATTTGCATCTCTCTCTATCTCTCTCTTTATTTTTTTTATTTTACCCTTTTCGTTCAGTACAAAGTCGACATCTCTTTCTATAAATCACATTAAAAAATATAAAGTTTTATCATAGGTGCACCGTTTATTTTGAATTTTCGTACGTTATTCAAGATAATTTCCTTTTCGGTTTTTTAATGTATTTTTCTCTTTATTAATAATTTCTTCTTCTTAAATGATGTATGATTACATTGAATGTATTCCAAGCTAAACCTTAAAAGTTTGACAGGAGAATGAGAAGAAAAAAAATCTACCCTTCTGTGAGAAACAATTTTCTAGTTCTTTTTTCCTATTTGGTATTATCGAAGATCGACCTGTTTTATGTTATGACCTTTAACTCTTAGAGGGAGAAATTTTACTACCCCGGCTTTCATTTCTCGGGCGGATAAATGCTTTCATGAAATTTGAATTGGAGGGGCGGAACATGACATGCAAATTTAGTACAGTTTGGACATTTTATTGCTCGATTTTATGATCTTTCCTGCCATTTTGTGAACGAATCAAAGTACGAGCATTTTCTCAGAGGAGGGGATTCGTCCTGATTTTGCATTCCACATAATTTCTTTTGGAGCCAAAGAAGAATGTGAAAGTCTTGATCTTTTAGGGTAGTGGTGTCAGAGGAATAGAAATCTGGCTTTTAAGAGATTAGGTTATGTTTATTTGCGTCTGAAGGCGTCTTAGAAGAAGCAGGGGGGGGGGGGGTGCCAGAAGCAAAGTTCTGCTTCTGCATTTACTTATATGCGTAAATCTGGGTTCTTGTCTTTAAGAAAATGATAGACGTTACAACACATTTGCTTTTATAGGTTTTTCTGCAATAAAAGTAAATTGACTTGCAGAAAAAAACAGTAAGATATTTTCCATAAAATTATCTGGCCTTACATGGACCGTGCTTTTGACTATTGTAAAAATGTCTAGCTATTTTGCAGCTGCAGAATATCAATGAAATATTTTATAACTTTTTTCTTAAATTTTCTCTATAAATTTAGAATTTAATAGCTTGTACCATTAATATACATTTTTTATAAAACGAAAACAGATACACAAATGTACTTTTGGTATTTAAAAAAATTAAACTAAATAAAGGTTCATTTTAATAACCACAAATTTTTATATTTTGAAAATCATCACTTCTTAAACACGTGTTATAAAAATGATGAAAATATATATGATTTTTCTCAAAAAATGTTTTTAACAGCCATTATTTGAGTGTTGTTGTCTTTAATCTAAAAAAAGAAATTAGTATTACTCAAAGTAGTTGTTATTCTGATTCATCTTACTCGTGAGCGGTTATTTTAACTCTGATAGTAACATCTTTTTCTCTCACCGCTCATGTCACACACCAAGCCTCTGATGCCTCTACATTGAGATTATCAAAATTTACCTAACATTCAATAATAGGAGGTATTATGAAAGATAATAAACTATCAACAAACATCATAGGACAGTGAGGCCTATAAATCCTTTAATCAACATTATAGGCCTCAAAAACCTGTGGTGTTACTTTCAGGGTTAAGCTAATTTAATTTAAGAAAGTGTGGGTTTTTTTCAGTTTTCAAAAATACTAATTATCAGCCTCTCAACACACAGATTTTGCTACTTTAATTCTAACTAAATCCAACAAGAGTGCGTTAGATTGTTTTCTGTAAGCAATGCAATGAAGAAAAATGCAATACTACATACTATATGTGTATATTAATGATTTTTAGCTAGATTCATCTAAATTAACTTTTTTAATTTAAAGAAATTTAAGTATGAATTAAGGGTTTATCTATTAACGATTTTTGGTTTAACTTTCTTCTAAGTGTGATACATCTCGGATAATAGATGACTACCGCATATTTATTTTTTTTGTGATGATGATGAATTGAAAATGTATTTAAGTCCAAATTTGATAGTACGTTGCCAAAGGGAAACAGAGAAAGTTGTCGGCCCTATCAATTCTGTTGCAAATAATCTTATAAAAAAGACATAGGTATCAATCGAATAAGTATAATGTCTATGCTAATTAAACGCGATTCCTAAATTATGCCTAGGTGATCATGGTACATATTAAATATTATACCAATTCAAGTAGTAGCGCCTACTTTTGACTTTTCATTTAAGTTCCTTGTATCAAAGCCGCCCGGAAATACATTATGGCATACATTTCCTTAAATTTTTATAGAGTTTTAATAGAAACGTGTTAGAGGTTTATATAAAAATTAAAGAAAAAAAAATTAAGATCGAACAAAGACTTATTCATTATATAGCCAGAAAAATATTGAAAAAAAATCAGATTATAAAATAATCTAACTTTATACAAAAGAAAGTTTACCGAAATTTTTTTGGTTAGTTTCTAAGATTTTCTTTTTTGGTGGATCAAATGATAACAGGAAACGTTTCCTTCAGATTGTGTAAAGGTAATATCTCCCTATCTCGAAAGTGATAGTAAGGAGATGTAAATTCGCATAGCCATGTTTACACGGTTTTCAATCTTTTTATGTAAAAACTATTGCATATCAGGATTTTTAATATAATTTTTTAATAATTCCGAGAATTAAAAGTACATTCGGCCAGGGTAGCTTATTGGTTAGAGCAACAGCACGGTACGCTGTAGTCCCAGGTTCAATTCCTAGCCCGGCTAAATTTTCATTCATGTTGAGTTTATTGTATTAATTTGTGTATTTGAAATAAATTGTTCTTTAAGTGTACCTTTAATGAATTCAGACGTTAACTTATGTTCTTTAATATATATAAGGTCTGTCTCAAAAGTTTAAGCTCAAGCATAAAATGTCGATTTTCAAAGAATTATAAAAAGTTAGAATGAATAACATTTTTTTATTTGCAGATATCGCAACATTATTTAAATAAATGATATCAAAAGTAAAAAAAAATAAATTACATAATTGTAACAAATATAATTAAAAAAATGTTTAAAAAAAACTATCTCAAAAGTTTATGCACAATGTCAAAAACAACCAGATTTATAATTTTTACAGAACTTTTACTTACAAATTATTTTTCCGTGATTTCGGTTTAGTTCAAATAAACGTGCGTCCATCGAAATTATTAGCTTTTGTAGGGTTTCTGGTAGCAAAGAGTATTAAGAGAGAGAGAGAGTAAGAGAGAGAGAGAAAGCCATGCTTTCTCAATAGCCTCTTGGAGTTCTTCAATAGAGTCATACTGCTTTCCATTGTCGTAAACGGCGGGTTAAAATACCCCAGACATTCTCAATCGGGTTTAAGTCTGGACTTAAAGCTGGTCAGTCAAGAACTTTAACATTTTTCTGAGAAAGCCAAAGTTTTGTAGAATGTGATACGTGGATTGGGGCATTGTCTTGTTGAAAAGTCCATTCAGGATCCCCCAAAATGTCACCGAATGGAAGCAAATGTTGGTTTAACGTCTCTTGATACTTTTTTGAATCTTGTCTTCCTTTTAGAAAAGCCAGAGAGGTCTGGCCACTGAATCCAAATGCCCTCCAAAGCATAACAGATTTACCGCCTTGCTGCCTGCTGAAAAATGCCCTTGGTTACTTTTGTAAATCATGCCAATACGCGTTCCAAACATCAGGGCCATCTAAGTTCCACTTTTTCTCATCGTTGAATAAAACAGTAAGCCATTTGTCCATGTAGAACATGTGTTTTTTAACCCAGTTCATTCTTGCCTGTTTGTGATGTAATTTGAGAGACTGTTTGCGAGCCATTTTCTTTAGTATGATGTAATCACACTCTTTAATACGTCTATGTACAGTGTCTTTGGACACCTGTACACTGAGATTAAACAGAAAAAATAAATAAAAATAAATATATTTTTTATTTTAACCACCGAAAATGGCTTATTTTATTTTATTTTGATTAAATCTCCAGTATTTATTGTAAATTAGCATAAAATATTCTCTTCTTCAATTATTTTAAACCAGATTTGCAGAGTGCTTAAACTTTTGAGACAGACTATATTGAGTACCGATGTAATATTATTAATTTATTAATCGTTGTCCCGTCATCCAGTGCTGTCTGATTGCTGGCCGGTAACGTTCCCCAATATGGATTAAAAAGTGAAAAATTGCCGAGCTAGGATGTCATCCAGGATTAATTTTGACACAATTATTCAAATTTGTAAATAAATTATATGAGATGTAATTTTCGCAACCGGGTGAAAAAGTCCGGGCCAGGATTCGAACCAGGGATCTCTTGGCTGAAGCTGCCAATGCTGTACCAACTAAGCAATCCCGGACGAATATGGCGGAACGAAAGGTCCGGGTATCTTAGTGATTAGAGCAACGGCACGGTACGCTGTAGTCCCAGATTCGATTCCTGGTCCCGGTTAATTTTTCACTCGTGTTGGGTTGATTGTATTAATTTGTGTTCTGAACTAAATTGTTCTTTAAGTGTACAAATTAGTTGTTGAATGCTTGGGTTTACGTAAAGTATCTCATTTCAAAAGAAAAATTTCAGTCGAATGAGTTTTTGGGGAGATATAAGTTAACGAGTGTCTCGTATATTTTAACATTAGCATCCTCAAAGTTTGACACCCTTCCCTCCCCTTCTCTAACTAGGAAGACATAAGTAAAGAGCATAAACTTGCATATAATAAAGTGTGCAATTTTTTGGACTGATTCTATCTAAAAACTCAAATAAAGTGTCAAAAGTAGGTGTTTTTATTTAAAAAATGAAAGTTAGTAATACTTTTAATATGTACACGACTCGCGAAGGAGTAATTTATGTATAGTAACTTATTAGATATTTTATACACTTGATTGATACCTATATCCGAGTTGCCACTCGCGACTATATTTTTATTATTTTACCTACCACTATTTCAAAATAATAATCTTTGTGGTAGATATTTATTAATCTTCGAGGTAGATTATATTAGTTTAGAAATAGTGGTGGACAAAATATTAAAAAGATTTATTTTATTTTATAAATTATTTGCCACAGAATTAGAAGGTGATCACTTTTTTTTCCCCGGACGGTACATCACTTTTAGAGTCCATAAAATTGTTGACAAACGGGAAATATGGATTAAAATATTTAAAATTTTATGTATGAAAGTCTAAAAATGACATTGTGATTTATGAAACCTTGAAAGTAATGTGAATTCAAAATCAATCTCAAGTTATTAATTCAGACGTATATTAAAATATCTATTTTACAAAAATATTTAAGTATTGGCATCCCGTGTGAACAAAATACAGAAATTAGTAATTGATCTTTTAAACTATTGTCAAATGTATAATTCGGGGGGGGGGGGGGATTTTAATGCATAATCTATTTCTAAACAGAGATACTGAATTAAATCGTTTTCTGGCCCAAATTTTCATAAATACATTGACAAATTTTATTAAGGCATAAGTCACTTTTAAGGGAAATGTAAAATTTGTGACAAGATAATAAAAAAAAATGTTAGGCAATAAGACATGTACACAAAAAATTTGTGCGCATAGTGACACCCTTTCACCAAATACAATTATTTTAATTGAATTAGAGAGTAAGAAAACTTATCATCTTCATAAAAATGAATTTTGAAAGAACCGTTATTTTCCGTCACAATAACGGTTATTATTTTATTATTATTTCATCTTGAAAATTTACTGTATTATTATTTCAGATTTTAGTCCATCTCTTTTGCTTCTAGCTATTCCAAATCCAACCTCTCTAGTTTCTGATACAATTAAGAAGTCATATTTTCTTAATTTTTTGAAGTTGTATTATTCCGGTTCCAACAAATAGAACAACATTTTCCATTTTCTAGTAAAATAAAAACACTTTTCTAAAAATACTGTAAAAAAAAGTATTTAAATGGATTTTTACATGACAATCTTTAAAAGGTTGTCATTGGGTATATTGGCGCATCCAGAGGAAGGGGGAGGGAATGTGGATATCAATATTTTTGAATAGAAATTTACGATTTATTTAATCGCAGAATTCTGCTGAAAAGTTTTTAATACAAAAAGATTGGTATCTGTAGCTTCCCCCTCTAGGTTCGGCAGTGTTGGGTAGCAGTCAATTCTAATCAAACATGTAGGAATACATATTCTAGTCAAACATATTGTAGTAAAAAATATTTTAATCAAATATATTGTAATACATAGTCTAATCAAATATATTCTTATAACATATAGGAAGGAACATTAAAAAAAAAAAAAAAAAAAAAAAAAAAAAAAAAAAAAACTGTAATACGATATTAACCTTTTGATTACGGGTTAGGACTGACGATTGTTTTTATAATCGTACCACAATTTAGAAAGAAAAAAATTTGTGGTCGCTTTCTCTTGAAAATATCTTAATATAAGTGTAGGGCAGAGATTATTTTTCAAAAAATGGTTCAAATCGAATTAAAAAAAATAGTCCCTGGGACGACGTATGTCCCAACCCTGTAATCAAAGGGTTAACTAAACATCTCACACCTGCACAAATATAATAATTTTGTATTGATTTGCGGGGAATGTGAAAGACTTGAGAACATCTTTAAAAAATATGCCTTTACTGTTTTATTTTTTCAAGCATTTAAACTTTATTTTTTAATTTATTTCTTTTCCGTGCACAGAAACATCACAAATATTTCTTACATACTAAAAGAGTCAGTTTTATACGTAATAGTATATATTTTGCACCACCCACTGAATATTAGGCCTGAGTGCTGACACAAAAATCGATGCAGTGATAGGCGGAAATTTTTCAGCGTGTGTACGGTCCCTTGAAATTCAATATCAATAATTTTTAAAAATTTCCTCCGCCTTATTTGTCTAGATTCAATGAGGCAAAGAAAACTTTTAGAAAATACTGGGGTGTAAAATTAGGGGACCGTACAAAGGTTTTACAAAATCTGCCCACGAGCGCCGCCATTTTTTAATCAGCGCTCAGACCTTATTCAGGGGGCGGTGATATTTTGCAGCCATTACTAGTTAAATACCTCAGAATTAAACAGATTTCGTGTGTTTTTTTATTATTTTTACATCACCTTGAGTTATAAATTTATTGCTCTCTGAGGACGACTTTTCCCTGACTGCAATTTATCAAAAATCAGCTTTATACAACGTATAAAAATACATTTCATTTAACATATTCTTTAAAAAAATGTCTTCTAAATTTAAAGCAGAAGTCCTTCTGGCTCAGTCGGAGTAGGGTTTTTTTTTTCATTTTTTATATAAGGCAAACACATTTTTTTTTTAAAATAAAGTTACACACCTTTATTCGCAGACCGTTTACTATAAAATCACACCAAAGATGTTATTAGACTCGGAATATTGTCTTCTTTCAGAGTATGAATGCAATTAAAAAAAAAAAAACAGGGTTGTCTAGATATTGAAAAGTGCATCAACCTCGATTATTCAAATGACAACACCCATTTTTGACATTTTATTTCAGTTCCTTGGATTAAAAAAGCCCCCAAAAGTATATAGTTTATGTTATTTTGTCAAATTTTCATAGAGTTAAAATGTCAAAATGTCAGTATGCTAATGTTAATTTTACGTGACAAACTCTAATTTATATCTTACCCAAAAATCATCCAATTGAAAAATTTTGTTTTCAGTGAGATACATTAATTGGCCGAAACACTATCTAAGCATTTGTTTTACTCAAAATCATAATTTTAATTATGAAAATTATTTATAAATTCATATAAATATGAATTATGACATTACACCAATTTTTACATAAACAGAATGGGCATCGACTATATTCTGCCACCACTGAAAAAAATATGTGAAAATCGAAAACAGCAATCAGAAAATTTATATGAAAAATTCTCTCAAATATAACTCAGGAAATGAGAGTTTCTCTTTGTTTATATTTTACATGGATTGCTTCTACAATTTTACTGGCGTGATTCTAGAAATTCCTTTAAGATCTTAATTCTTTTTCAAAATTTGAAGATATATCGTCGATACCATGTCAAACTAACGAATGTGAAAAAATGCATTTTTCATTACTTTTAAAAGTGGACCTATTGCCACCACTAAATTATAATAGTATTCTTTACCAGGTTTGCTAGTTTGGTCTCCTTTTTCATTCAGAAATTTCGAATCCACACCAGAAATTTCAAATAGAAATTTTTGCTTTATTTAATGACAGACATGTCGCGATTACTTAAATTAAATAATGTTTCTCAAAATTTCCGGTATGAATTCGGCATCTCTGAGCATAAAAGAAGGCCCTGTTAACTTCACAGAAATTTTATTAGTATTATTACTAGGCAAAGAATTCTAATAAAATTTAGTGGTGAGAATCAGCCCATTTTTAAAAGTAATGAAATATGCATTTTCTCATATTTGATATTTCGACATATAGCGACGATATCTTTAATATATTTTCTTTTATAACTTTATGAATCTTTAATAAAAAGTACATAAACTATACTTTGATCCAAAAAGCTCAAATATGGTGTCAAAAATATTTCCATTTATAAAAACTAAGTTGCAGCATTTTTAATTATGTAAACGACCCTTTTATAAAAAATTGCATTCATTATTTTAAAAGAAGACAATATCCCGAATCTAATGACACCTTTAGTGTGATTTTATCGTAAACGGTTTAATAATAACGGTAGGTGTATCATATTAATGTATACATACATATATGCATACTGACTGTATCAGGTTTAATATTTTAATACAAAATTAAACAAATTGGTCTCACTACTTTTAGTTCATTATTTTCGAGAGAAAAGTAATTTGTAGGGAAATTTTAAATTTGGCTTACGGTTACCAAATGCAGTTGAATAGATATGAGATAATTGTATAAAAAATGCTAACAATTTGTTGAAATCATAGTTTAAATAATTTCCATAAGCTGTAATCTTTTCCCGACTCTTAAACGAGCTTCTAACACAAACCATTAAATAAATGTCATCGATATTTTTAGCTTAATATTGCCAATTATAATGGCTTAATATTGCCATTTTTAGGCTTAATTCTGACAATTTTCGACGAAATAACATATATTTACTATGAATTATAACTATGAAGCTTCTCTGACCAATAGATAAAATATTCATTTTTCATATTTTAATTTTATTGTGTTTAATTTTAAAAATATATTTTACTTTGATTTTCACCTATGTGATTTCATTTATATATATATATATATATATATATACATACATGGGTTACAATTAATATATTTTTCGAAAATTTATTTTCAATGATATATATTTTCGAAAATAATTTTTGAGAAAATTATGAATTAACAGACATTATGAAAGAAAATAGAAAGTAAATATAATATAGGAAGATGACCCAGTTTCAAGTCGAAAGATACCTCTGACATTTCTCTGCGATAATTTGGTGATAAAATATTATGGGGTTCGGTTTTTTTTCTTTTCCTCATTTAACTGATTGTGTACAGACGGCGTAAAAGAAAAAAAAAAAGATATACCCATACTAACTCTGCCATAGAAATTGTGCCAAACTTTAACGTTTTCAATACTAACGCGTAATTTAGACATCAGATTTGATTTCTTCGATATTTTTTACTTTTGGATACCAAACGGTCAAATAGTCATTTGGTCAAATAGTTTAGAAATTATGAAGGTTTAAAATTTGGAATGTCTGATGTTAAATTCATCTGTAATCGTTGCGAAACAGATTGCAACGGTAGATTTTTAAGCATAACTATAAATCTACTTAGAGGAATGAGCTTTAATTTTGGATTCCCAAATTGGAAGTTTCTAGAAATCGATTTCTGCTTTAAAAATATCAGGTTATGTAACACATATTGTTTTCGAAAATTAGTTTTTAATACATGTATTTTCGAATTCACTTTTCGAGAAAAATATGAGATAACAAAATAGATGAAATAAAATAGTACTTTAAGTTACTTTTTAACACCACATGTCTTAGAATTATTTCCTATATCAATTACTGTAACATTAATTTTTTTCAAGTCTAATAAAATTTTAATGCATGTACATAAGAATAAGTTAAAACATATGTATTGTATGCATTTATAAAATTAACCTAAAGTGGCTGTAATAGAGTTCGCTTACATAAAACTTTGTAATTAGGATTAACATATCTGTCTTTTAACCCTTTCTGGCGCGGAGTAAATCTGTTTTTAAAGTGATGAAATTAGCGACTGACACCAGAATTTGCAAAATAATTTATTAGAAAATAAAAACTTGCTTATTTTTCCGTAGTTTATAAAAGGAAAAATTTAATTAAATATTATTGGTGCCGTTTGTCAGTTTTGGAATTAAAATTAGGTGTCCTTTTTTGTGGACACCGCCCGTTGAAGGGTTAATATCAAAATATTTACTTTTTGGCTGCCAGAAATAAACGTCTAACTCAACAATATGTGTATAAAACACCCTTTAATTTAATGTTCTTCATTTCATACATAGAAATAATGTCCTTCCGTCTTTAAGACAACCGATTTCCGGCGAAGATATGGAAAATATGGAAAAATTCATTATTATTTGTGCCAAACATCTCAGTTATTTTGTTAAGGAAACGGTATCAGTATGCCTCAAAAAATTGTGTATAAATTTATATTTTATGTACTTTCATTTTTTTAACACTTTCCGTTTTGACCTATTTCTACCCCTCAAATTAAATGATAAGCATATTAAACTGCACATCTGAGATAGCCGGGCACATGTATGTCTTCTTGTGGTAACTGTTCACATATTCTCCTTTACAATAAAAACAAAAACTGCGTAAGCTGGAATTTTAAATGCAAAAAGAAAAAGGATTCATATCCAAAAAGAGTTTTATAAAAGTGACACATTTGAAAAGTTAAATGTAAGGCGTTTCTTTTTTTCAATTACAGTATAAAGAAATAGAGATTTAGATTGCAAGTTATTGCGTAAGTTTATTTTGAAGTTCCATTAGCTTAAGATTATCACATAACATTTTCAGAGACCGTAAATGAAATCTCTTTCGAAAAGAATGGATAAATGTGTTTTTTTTTTTTTTTTTTTTTTTGCATTTTTTCAGTTATATTCATATTTTTACTGTAGATTTGTATATTCTTTATAAATACAAAATAGTTAAAGATTCATTTTAGTGTTTTGGGTCCTCTTTGTATATACAGCAGAAGTTGTTACATGGTTACTGATGTCTTATTAAGTAAACATTATTTATTTCATAAAGAAAGATTTTTTATTTGAAAGAGAATATAATGCACGTTTAAAAATCATCAGGCATTTCTAAACAATATAATTTTTCAAAATACCTGAGAAAAACTACGAATCTTCAGTGAAAGTGTCTCACATATTGCTACTGTACACTTTTAAAAGCTTTGCTCTAATGTGAACCAAAAATGAATGAAAGTTGTTGTAGTCTTGATTTGGTAAATCGATGAATCACAGAAAAGCGCTTTCTTTGAATGACATCACTTTTATGTCGTTTTAATAACTTACCACATGAAGGTTACAACAACTTGCATAACTACAAAAATGTTAATGCATCTACATTTTGGTTCAGTGTAGCATTTAGTACTGAAATTTTTTTATCAGTAAATTAATTAATATTAAGAAAATAGATGAAAAGAGCATTATTATTATTAAATATATTTTTATTTTTAATTACTAAATTTATCAATTATTTCATATTTATAATATATGTACATATGTATGCGTATGACAAATACAAGCAATATAAAATAACAAAGTTCCATTTTAGTTAATTAATTTTCTTCCATATTTAAGTATTTTTTATAAAACTAAATAATATACTTGATTAAATAACAAGTATTATTCGTCCTACGAATAATAGAAAATGTGAATAAATACATAACATTACAGAATACAATATAGACTTTTGTTCAAAGCAAAACTTTCTTATCTGTTTTAAATGTAAAAATATATAGTGCAAATTTAATTAATATTAAATAATATTCGATTAGAGTTGAAGATAAAAAAAAATATGTCCATCACCGCAAAGAATGCCTACATGTAAAAAAAAAAAAATAAAATAAAAAATTCAAATTCAAATTCACTAAGCAAATGAGGATGTTTAAAAATTTTTTCACAATTATACATTAATTATAAACAACAGGACATATTTTATTTTCCCATAAAAATATATCAAACAATAATGAAGGTCCTAAATATTCTTTAGACGCTTATCAAAATTTTATAAATAAAGATTATGTGTTTCGAGTGTAATTGTGTGTTCCGAGCCACACATAAAAGGTCGGTGGGCCACGTACGGCCAGTGGGTCGCAGGTTAAGTATGTCTTATGTAACCTATCATATATGAAAAAAATCATCAACGCTAAAATTGGTTGCAAAAATGTGACGCTGCTATGTGTGCTGGAATATTGTACTGCATTAAGAAGCTCCTGAAACGTAGTTTTTCTACAACAGTTTCCTCCATTTTTTATTCTATAAAAAATATATTCGAAATATCTGTAGCAGTTTATTTTATAGAAGTAAATGTTATAGATTCGAGTTATCACGATTAAATCCCGTTAAAAGTATAAAATAAGTTATTTCGGAGACAAATATTTTAAAATACTTTTTAACTGAAAAAATTAAGAGAAAAATGAGCTGCAATATAAAATCTAAGTGTACAAAAAAAAAACAGGAGTAAAAGGAAACAAATAAAAATTAAATTAATTAAAATATTATTACTAAAAACCATTTTTATCTATTAAAGAATTTTTACATCCGTTAAGTGCAGACGATTGTTGCGCTCATATTAACACAATCAAACATGGTAAAGAGCGGTAAAACATGTAATTATTAATCCCTTATAAATTGATTATTTATCACAAAAAAAAATTCCACTATCCGACGAGGATGGGATTCGAACCCACGCGGGCAGAGCCCAATGGATTAGCAGTCCATCGCCTTAACCGCTCGGCCACCTCGTCTTGCAATGAAGTTCTAACGTTACATGAAATAGGAAGAAGAACCATGCGCACTTATGTAAATACGATAACAAGTTCCCAAATAAGGAAAACTCAATGAGCTATCATCCATTATCGTTGCGAGAAATGTGCATTTAGTTTTGAATTTCTTAAACGAAAGTATGGTAAAAGATTTTTTTTAATCGAAAAAAATAAAATAAATGTCTGCTTACTTTTGTACAAAATAAATAAATAAATAAATAAATAAATAAATTATATTACTTACCCATCATACGTAGTATAATAGGGTAAATCTTGTAATCGTTTTGAACATTGAAAAAAAATTGTGTCGGATTTACACGTTTCAGACACTGGAGATTCCGAAAAACATATTTTTAGGAAAAAAAAAATTGCCGTCCGTCTGTCTGTGTGTCTGTGTGTGTGTCTGTAAATGCTCTATCTCCCGAACAAATTGAGATAGAGACTTGAAATTTGGTATGTACTTAGTATATAATAATTAGTATGTAATAAGAAGAAGCTTATTGAATTTCAGTAACCTCGATTATCCGGAACTATTTTTTTCGGACTCTCGAAATATCCTTTCTGATAAAAGGTATATAAAAATTTTCGAAATTGTTTATTTTAATGAGCGAATATAAAAGACAATAAAATAATATAAATTTTGCATAAAGAATGATGTCGATCGAATAATTAGTTGCCGACATATTTGTAATTATATTTTACACACTTTTCGATTTTTCATGACCCTGTATTTCATTCAAATGTCAATTCAAAGATATATTTTAATTGGTAATGAGACGCTGAATCCGACGCAGTAAACCGTTAGTTAATATGATTATTAATTTTGGAGTTATAACGTAAGGATGTTTCTTTTACGCAATTCAATAATAGAGCATTTAAAGTTTATGACGTCATCATGCCACGATTTTATTTCAATTGCAATGCATTTTATAAATAGTTTACACATGTTTTATTTTCATATTTTATATTATGCATATCCATGATAGGTAAGTATTACGGTGCCCCTCCCCCCCCCCTCCAACGACTAGTTTCTAATATAAAATTGCAATTTATTTAAATATGATTATTTTATATGAAATAATTATTTGTGCCTGATTTAGTTTTCGATTGGGATAGCTAATCTGATGGAAGAAATCTAATATAATGGGAAATAATAGCAAAAAAGGTAAAGAAAAAATTAACCGCAAGATCACAATTTAAAAAAATATTTTTTTAAATATTTTCTCATAGGTTTTGCAACAAAATATTTTTAATACACTGAAAAAAAGGGGTGGTGGCGCGGGGGGGGGGGGGGGGGATGATTAAATAAGCTTTCGACTTAATGAATAATTCAGTTTAAATTTGTAAAAGACACATTGTTTAATATTATTCCGTAGCTGTTGCCAACATAATATTTTTAATATATTTAAAATAAGCAAGATTAAATAACCTTTTCATATTATTCAGTTTAAATTTGTAAAAATGTCTTTATCCATATTACCAAACAATAAATAAAAATTCATTAAAATTTATAAGTCCAAAAACAATTATAATAATAATAAAAATATATCAAATTAACATACCACATCACGATGTTGAATTACTATAAATATTTAATTTCGTAATGCATCTAAATAAGTTGAAAGAAATTCTATATCTCACATGAAAATGGAAACATTCGGTAATTTGTTTACACCTATCTCTGAAACTGATTAACAACTTTTCCATCCAATCCGAAAAAAGTAATAACCTGAAGGTGTCAATGAAAGTTTACGTTGTGAACGGCCACGCGATGCTGCGGATGTTAGAGATGAACGAATCACTATTACCCAGCCCATAGCTTCAGGGTAATCATTGAATTTAGGAAGTCAAATAATCTATTTTATGAAAGAGAATTTCTTGTATATTTGCACACAGGGAAACATTAAACATTTTCACTATTTATGGGATTTTCAATTAATAATGGTGTAATGCGTGAATATTATATGCATTAATCATTACTTTTTACTATCTTACATTTATAGATTTAAAGGCATTGTCACATTATAAAGAAAAACTATTTAAAATCACGCGAATTCTCTGTGGAACCATGCATATTGTCGCAAAAAATATATATATATACATAAAATATATACAATTTAATATTTTTTTCCTCATGTGATACAGTATTTATCTAATATAAAGTGGGAATTTAAAAATTACTAACATTTTCATAATTGTTAAATTTTACATTATCTTGCCTACATAAGATATATATTTAAATATTTAACTATTTTTCAGCAAGCTTGAGCGTATATTGTTTACTTCACTTACATACAATACTTTTTTTGACCAGTGTGCGCAGCTGATTATATAGTTTAAATAAGGCTTTTAAATATATTTAATTATAAATACATTTAATTTACATGTGATTGTACGAAGACCATTTCGGGAAGTCTTGACATGGACATTTTTAGTTTAAATATTTTCTTACTGTCTTTTTCCTTCTTTTCTAGTTTCTATTATATCTAGGCTATTCAAGATTGCAATGATATACATATGGAAATATACAGAAAACTAAAAAATGATAAACATTAACATCGAGTGGTTTATATTTCAATAGTCAAAAATGTTTTTTTTTTCTTTGTAAAAGTGAAAACTCCAGAAATATTCGCAAATTGCAACATAAATAATTTCAAAATTTACAACACTTCAATTCCCAGAAAAATAGTCTGAGATATTATAGGATTTTATTCATTTTCATTTCCGCCCACATAATCCTTTTACGTGTTTCATAGGTATTGCAAATATGATATTATCTATCAACAAAAGCATCGTTAACATTTCTACAAATAAAGATATCGATAAAACAATTTCCACACCGTTAGAGACAAGTCTTTTTCTTTATAATTTTACATATATTCTTTATTCAAAGAATCGTCTTACAATCATAGCAATAAAACAAAAATTTAAAACTATATAAATATTAGCAGAACAAATTTCCACAAGTAAGAATTTATAATGTAAATCATTTTTTACAATTAACATGTAAACTTTTCTATAGTTAATAAATAATTCATGCATAAATATATTTAAACTTTTAGAGATGCTTAATCAATGCCCAAAAAATTACAGAAGAAAAAATTCATACAAACGATGTTGATAATTCAAATTACATAAAAATTTAATTGATAGCTATTGGTGGTTTTAACAGCCATTTCCACATTTAAGTCATTTTTTTAGCTGAATATTTTGTGTAACTTATTATGCACGTATAAACACAGACTTTTACGAACTATATACATTTGTTAATTATTGAATTTTGCATCAAAGTGGAATAAATTATGCATTTTCTAAAAAAAATTGTACTTTGTTTTGAGCCAATTTATGATATGTGATACAACATATATCATTAGATATTCAAAGTGATAATCTTTCTCTGTAACTTAAAATGTCTTTATCAAAAATAATAACAATTAAGGAGATAAGTGTTCTAACAATTTTTATTATAAATATGGAAGTATTTCTATACGTTTCTATATGAAACGTACTATGCTAGTTCTTCGATCTTGAAAACTATTTGGAAGCATTTTATTCTGTTTGTTGTAATCTCTGCGTCCTTGACTGCATCCTTGTAGTGTCCTAAAATGAAAATATGTACCATTAGTTATATTGCATTACATATACAAATGTCAATCTTAAAACCAGAGTAACGATAACGTTGCGAATAAAGTCTTTTTGTGATCATTAAAGAAAATGGTCAATATATTTCAGTATCATACATAAATATTGGGCTAGTGAATCATTAACAAAACATTAAAAGGCCGTAAAACTGCAAAATTGAATTAAAATTGGGTAATTGAGGCAGAAGTGATATTAATAAAAACATGTAATGGAGTAAAAAAATAATAATAATAATCTCGCTATGTATTACGAAATGTTGTATACATTTGTATATTAGTTGCTCTTATTAGAGTTGACTTCCAGATCATGAAAATATATATATATATATATATTTTTTACTAGCTGACCCGCCTGGTGTTGCCCGGGCCCATAATAATAAATTTAAACAAACCAACATACAGGTTTCTGTATGATTTTATATCTTTAACCCGATTTTGTACGAAATTATATTTTTAAATGAAAAATTCACGAAAAACAATTGATATTTAGGGATAAAAGCGCTCGTAAGAAGACATTGCTTGTTTTTTCACGTAGGGTCGATTCATAGTTTAATAAATAAATTCTTGTTGTCCGAACTCTTTGAAATTTTTATCTGTTATAAATATAACGGTTTTGCTGTCCGTGTAAAAATTTCGTGAACAAATATTGTTACCTAGTTGTAAAAGAAATATGTTTTCTTCTCGCTTTTCTTTTGTTTGTTTGTTTTCGCGTTGGCTCATTTAAGATAACATTAAAAAATAGTCCTCATCTACCGAACTCTCTGAAATTTTAATCGATTATAAATATAAATTTATCCAAGCTCTGTCTGCAATTTCGTGAAAAAATATGCATATTTAGTAATGAAAACATGAGTCGAAGCCAAGCCAAAATAATCCATTTTTTTCGCGTTTTATTTTTCAAACATTTCTCAGATTATACTATTTTTTAATACTTCTACAAGTCCGAATGTTTCAAAAATTTTGTAGGTGATGTAAATTTGGTCCACCGAGAGGTTCTAAAACGGCTACTTCCAAATACGGACGTTTATTTACCTTTATCGTAGAAAAAATATCGTCTCCGTGAGGCGCGAAGTCACCTGCGTTCGCAGTTGTGTTTGAAAGGGTTAAAATTCGTGACTGATGATTAGAAAAAGGTCGCAGCTTTAAGAGCATATTTTTGGTTTGTCCGTACTTCTAAAATTGCGTCCTGGAGAGGCATTGCCGTAAAGGGGAAAACGACCTTTATTGATTTTTTTTTTCATAAGGTTAACTACTATATTTTTTCAAATTGATTGCGGCATTTGAGACATAAGAGTACGATCTATCTGAATACGTTTTCCAATTTTAACTGTACGGAGTGGTTTGGCTAATTTAGACCAAATTAAAACTACAAAATAACACACACTCAAAAAAAAAAAAAAAAAAAAAAAAAAAAAAAACGCCGTTCAGTTTTTTATTTTCTTTTCTTCCGATGCGTAAATCTGGTTCTGCGCATGCGCGAGAGTTTTTGCTGGCTCGCATAGAAAGATATCAGTTTTTGATGAATTTTTAATTAATATCTGGGCTCATTATCAAAAATTTAAAAAAATCTGAGTTTCAGGTGCATCAGACTTTCTCCGACTATCTAAATCTAAATTTTAAGACTTGTGTGAGCTGTAGATTTTGCTAGCCATCGCCGACAGACAGACAAACACACACACACACAGAGCAAAACTTTCTTTTATTAATATAGGCAGTTCGCACATGCGCAGTTAAAAATTATTTCCTTCAACTGCTCATATTTCATTAAATATTTTTGTCCTATTTTGTTTCTGCTATATTTTGTAAAATTTTTTAAACTGGTGTTAAATTTGGTTGGAAACCCTGCAAGTTATAAACAAAAAACGTGCGAAAATTTCTTGAATTTTTTAAATAAACCTTTATATCGCCATAAATATACATGCTATTCTTACACTAATGAACACAAATTTTCTACAGATCATTTCGAGCATTTTACTTTACAGGGTGATACCAAATATTATTTTTTTTCTTCAATTAATGATTAGTCCCCTTTTAGCCCTCGTAATCAAACCTTCGCTAAAAATATGAAGTGAGACATTTTCTTTATATTCTCAAAGTTTCAGAAGAATCTGTCAAGTATTTCTCTAGGTATTTGACAAACAAATGTTAAATCGTATAAGTGTCCGGTGAATTTTGGCAATATAGTGTAACATGCTTTGTATTAAAAGAACGCAGTTTTGGCTCTAGTTTAAAATGACTCATAACCAGACAGTTACTATTTATAAAGAAAATGAACACATATATTGTTACTTAACTTACGAAATAGCTTACAATTCTGTGATAGATTAAATCTTGAATAAAACAACTGATTAAATCGTGATTTGATTACATTTAGACGGCAACTGCTAAAACAGAAATCTGGCAGAAATTTGACACTTTGCAAATCGAGATATGATTTTTTAAAATTTACTATTATGATTTGAAAATGTCGAGCTATAGTAATAGATTAAATATCGTACATTGCAAAGTTTCGAAGATTAACGTGGATATTAGCCTTACTAAACTTTAATTTACTACCAGTTTATAGGTCTAAAACAAATAAAAAATTAATCAAGTCTCAATATAAATATTTTTTTAAAACTTGCCTTGGTGTACCAAAGAAATCTGGCGTCTATTTTACAGAAATATATGTAAAAGGAAAATATATTTTCGTATAGAAAAATAACAAAATTCACACGCTACGAATAACTTAAATTGACTCCAACTCATTGTCATCATAATTTAAAGGATTAGAAAGAATCATTTAAAAAAATATATACAAGTTCAAGAACACTTTGTGTTTTATAAGATATAAAATATAGATTTTTAGCATCTGATGCCAGGGGATGATATATATTATTAATTTTGGTACCTATTTTTGATGTGCAAGAAACTATTTTTGTGAAAAATAAAACTTTTTAACGAAAAATTGATTAAATACGCAGTTAAAGAATCCAAACTAAGAATTATTAATATTAGCATTTTAAAAGCCGCGATGCTAAAGTTTTTCTTTCTGCAAATTTGATTTGTTTTCAAATTACACATTTCAAATATTAATGGGATAGAAAAATTAGGAAGAGTTTGCTTAATTGGAATGGAATTTTATGTAAAGATCCTTTTAGTAAAATAGAAT
Organism: Maratus michaelseni; assembly: GCA_963931845.1. Lineage (NCBI taxonomy): Eukaryota > Metazoa > Arthropoda > Arachnida > Araneae > Salticidae > Maratus > Maratus michaelseni. The sequence continues at coordinate 224,552,883 of OZ007599.1, forward strand.
TTTGTGAAGGGTCCCCTCTTGTTAAATTAAATTTTGCGAAGGTCCCCTATCGTTAAATTTAATTTTGTGAAGGGGTTTTAATAAAGAGAATTTTGCAAAGTTTCTCAAATAGGCCTAATTTTTGCCTGAGTTTGAAATCTGGATATACTTCAAGTTTATTCTTAAGGAACTAACAGTGGCGAATCCTGCAACTCATTATGGACAATGCTCAGCTCATTCGCACCAGTTTTTTCGAATGGTTTCTTTCCGATATAATAACATCCTAGAAAATTTATTGGAAGAAAAAATTATGTTCCACTTACGTAATAAATGAATTATTTAAAAATTGATTATTAGTGATTTCAAGTATGAGCAAAATTTATACGTAATCAGCAAGATTTCTGTATCGTTAAGACATGCAAACTTAGAATGTTTTTAATTATTTTTTAAAAAATGCTTGTTTTTGCATATTTGTCGGAATTTTTAACACTTTCCAACATAGTTGAAAAGTGTTTATGAATTCGGTTTGTCTGTGTTCCGTCTTAAGACTGTCCGTGCTCTAACTCGCATAAATATACTCGGATTGTTATGCAATTGTTATATGATATTGATGTTCACTATGGCTTGTTCGGAAGTGAAAAAGAAGTATGTGGCGCATATAATTAACTTACAAGGACGCTCAAAATAATTCCATTAAATTACGGTCTACAGAGAAAAATCGTTTGCGGCACATTTTAATGATGTTACACTATCTCAAACATATGGAAAGTGATATATATCACTAAGGCAAACTACAAGATGCTTAGAATAGAATATGGTGCGCATAGCATTCGTCGTACATTTGCAGCGACACTCAAAGGAATATCGTTACATTAGGGTCTATGGGGGAAAACCTTTTGCAGTGTTTATAATGTAACACTATTTCAAACAAATTGAAATTGATATATATCACTGAGGTGCACTACAAGATACTTACTATAGAATAAGGTGTACATAGCATTCATCGTGAATTTACAGGGACAGACAAAAGAATTCGGTTACAGTACTGTCTATTAACAATAATTATTGGAAGTGTGTTTTCAGTTGTGGTACGCGTTTTTGAATTCAACTAATTTTTAGCATATTTCTGGGTGTGTATAAATTCTAAAGCTCTTATACAGGGCTGCACACAAGATCTCGAGTACATTTCCGTTTATTAGTGGAATTTGCTGTAGAGGTATTTTCAACTGTGCTATGATTTTCCTAACTGAAGTAACACTGTAAAAAGTTTTGCAGCAAAGTAACCGGTCATTCGACCGTTTTCTATAAAAACGGTCAAATGACCGTACTTAACCGTACATAACCGTAATTTAACGCTAATTTGACCCTAATATTGCTCATATTAGGGTCAGAATACTGTTAAATTACGGTTATGTAACCGTTTCTTATAAAAACCATCGAATGACCGGTTACTCTGCTGCAAATGTTTTACAGTGAAATTTTAGAATACTATGCAGGATATATAGAAATCTATAGATCCTCTACAGGACTGTACAAAAGAATTCGGATGTTTTTGGACTATTGATGGTAATTCCTTACATTGTATATTTCCAAATTGCTTACAAGAATTCCTCTTCACCGTATTAAACGGGGAAGTATTTTTTTATAGTATTCTGAATATGTTGGAAAGTGTTTATAATGTATGCTTGACACATGATTTTCCTTTCTTGTTTTATATGAGCACAATGACACAACAATGTTTCCGTTAAACGTGTTATTAAGGACATCACGAAGCATAACATACAGAAAATTAAAAGTTCTTCAACACTGGCCCTGATTTTGAAAATACGACAAAAGCATAAGTCGTATCTTGTTCATTCGAAACATCAACCTGTTTTTTTTTTCGGTTCAAGTGAAGTTGAAGTGGGTTTGTCCTTAAAAATTCTTAGTAAATAATTATATTAAATAGTTTGTAAAAGTTGTAAGTGTATAGTGTAGGGTTACTTGCATATACTATTTACGATAGTGATAATAATTGGTGCGAAAAGAAAACTATTGAGAAATAAATATGAACTTTTTTTGGTCGTTGTTTGAACAGAGTTAAATAAGTAAATACTAGATTCATATTCTGTTCAGTATCTGATTAATAAGTGAATTGATAACAGACATACTTTCATTAGATCTCCGAAAGTTTCTTCAATCACAATCTTGACATACAGCTTCAAAAACATATAATGCGTGTGCAAAGTATTATAACAGCAATTTTTCTCCTCGATTTCTTCTTGGTATTCATATATTTTTCTTGGTGGCTCGATGCAAAGTAGAAACACATGTAATGAGGTAAGGTTCACACATAGCTTCCGTTATATGATACTTAGGCCATCACCAGAGACACATCCATGATCTGAAACCTTATATTACTATTTTCCACAATTTTATCATTGGTTCTATCACCTCCAACTGTTCAAAAGTTATGAAAAAACACAAAGACAAATTTAATAAAGATAGATTTAATGTTTTTTCTTTTTTAAAATATAGATAATATTAAAGAAATGAAAGAAATGGCCAAAATGCGTGTGCTAAAAGAAATGTCCAAAATGTCCAAATTGCATGCATGCAATCCTACGTGCATATTTTTAATTAATATTTCACTTCATAATTATTATTTTAAATAAATTATTTTGGACAAACATATTTTTTTCCTTATTTCTTATGACATTACCTCAAATATAAGCAGGTTAAAGTTTTTAAATTCGTTTGGTCCAAAAACCTGCCTTATGGACGCACATACTTTTGTACTGATGACTTCTTGGATAACATCATTAGAATAATCTCAATTTTTTCGCAGAATGTTTTTTTTTAACATATTTCGTAGTCACAACCCAATTAATGTTGGCTAAGGCCCAGGGCTCAGCACCTTTTCGTTGCACCTACTAAACTAGATTTTTTTTTCGCGGGAGTATTCGAGTGTTATCATTAGATATTACGACACAGTTGCAAGTTAACCAAAATAGTTTTTGGATTGGGGCAATAATTGCAGTAAAAACTGCATTTTTAAGAGTTTTTTTTCCAAATAATTTTATTTATTTTGAGGCAGCATCAGTAGTGGACCCAAGGGCGTATACGGTACCCTAATTGGCGTGTGCGATAATTAGGTCCTGTTCGAACAGGAAATCAGAAATTTGAATATTAATTATTCAAAAACTAGAATCCACATATTAATTTTCGATATTCCAGCAGACAATTCTTACTGAAAGCTTTTATAGGAAGCAAGAAAGATTGCTAAGGTAAGTAAATTTGTTCTAGGATTGCATCAATTCTGCGTGCTATTATGAAATATTAAAATCATATTAATGTGTTTTTTAAGCAGTACTTGCATGCTTGTTTCATATTTTATATATTTTTTAAGTAGCATTGCCAAACAATCATTTTTATTCCCTATTAAAATTGCATATTATATAGTAAAAGCTAAAAGGTGCTAAAAACCATCATATTTAAGCATATTTAAGTACGATAAAATATTACGGATCTTATGCTTATTGTATTTTTAAGAAATTCAAGGCATATCCTAAAGTTTAAAAAAATGTTTAAAAATTAACAATCTCTTATACATGAGATATGTATGTTTGAGATAAGTTAAAAAAGTAATTTTTCGTAATCTTACCAAACGCCTATTTCAATTTAAGAATTATTTTTCCTTTCTTATTTAATTGTCATGACAGAAATTTTTGTATAGTCATCATACAGGAAAATCATATATAGATATGGCCACCCAAAATCAGACCTCCTACCAAGAGAATATGCATCTTATCTCATGTAAGATAAAATTGAGATAAAATAGAATGTTTGATGGAAGCTGGTGAACAAGATTTCATAAAAGCGATGAAAGTGATACCGCAGTCTAAATATCCTAAATGCTGACACTGTATTCTTGTCTGTCATTCACCTAAGACGCTCATAAAATTCGACGCATGATGAAAAAAGGCTGAATTTCAGGAGCTCTTTTGAAATAAATACGAAACCACAAGATTTTGTTAGATAAAAATCGTAATAAAACGGAAGAAATTACGAAAAGTTTTTTACAAGTATTTAAATATACATATATTAACAATAATTATTTCACAAATTAAAAAAAATGACTTATAGAAAATTGCTACCACCGCAATTTTGAAAAAAAAAAAAGTATATATCTAACGCATTCAAGAGGGTACATAGTAAACAAAACCTTTCAGTAACTTTTACATTGACACTGGAAATTTACTTTTATTCAGATCCTGTAAAAATTAACATCCGACGAACGCTTTTATTGAGATCAGAGATTATATTCCTGTATGATCCCATTTTCATTTCAGCAAACGTTTATATTGAGACCGAAATAATACAATTATGGTATCTTTTTTTACCAAGATACCATAATTGTATTATCTCATATCAGTTAAAAAATCCCGAGATTACTTTATTGCAAATAGCAGAATTTTTAGTATTTTACGCAAATGATGTAATGCGGAAACTTACTATACATATTTAGTAAAATAAAATATAAAGTCAGAAAGTTGTTTTAAAATAGTTATCCCACATTATCTCACATCCCACAGTTGCTCTAAATAGCTTGCACTTTATTTATATCAACGACTTGGTAGAGGCTTACAAAATATAATCAGATTTCCAATTATTTGATATATATCTAATCCCAACAATGACATTTATTTGAAATTAGTAATTCACTATACATACAGTAGAATCTCCACTTTAACGAATTTTTTAGTTTAACGAATATTTTTTTTTTTATTAAAAAACATCCCATGCTTTCGCATTATGAAAATATTCACTTTAACGAATTTCATATTAACGAATTTTTCAAATTAAGGAATTTATTGAAGGCTGAAAATAATAGTTATTTCAGTTTTATGAATTTTGAGTTGTCAAGAAAAACTGTATTTACTGAAAAACAAGAATTTGGAAGAAAACTTTCGTCGGAAACTCAATGAAGAGGAGGGAGAAGATAGTGAAAATGAAGCTGATGATGATTGTCTATCAAGTACCGAAGATTGTGTCGCATGATCAAAAGGGGTTCTATAAAACGTTGATACCCTTAAAAAGTAATTATCCCAGCAAAATAATGTTTCGAAAAAATATATAGAATTTGTTTATAACATGCATTGTCAACTTTAATGCAGAAAACAAACTTCTGAATTTTTTATTTATTTATTTATTTATTTTTTTTTTGGTAAAGAAATAAAGTTACATTAAAGGCCTCAGTGAGGTTGTTTAATCCGTCAGGTATCTTAACATAGTTTAAAACAAAGTCGTTTTTTCTGTCCATATCCCTATGTACGCTTAAATCTTTAAAACTACGCAACGGATTTTGATGCGGTTTTTTTTTAATAGATAGAGTGATTCAAGAGGAAGGTTTATATGTATAATAACATCCATTAAATAGTGGCGAAATACTGTTATTTTTGAGGTTTAAGTCGCTTTTTCTGTCCCTGTATCCCTATGTACGCTTAAATCTTTAAAACTACGCAACGGATTTTGATGCGGTTTTTTTTAATAGATAGAGTGATTCAAGAGGAAAGTTTATATGTATAACATCCATTAAATAGTGGAGAAATACTGTTATTTTTGAGGTTTTTAATGTGATGTCGTAAATAATTTCATTTTTTCCGCTTATACATTGCAAACGCAGGCTGAACCCTACAAGATTTATCAAAATAATGTACTAATTATTGTACACATTAAAAAGGTCTACAGAAAAAAACAAAGAGATGAAGGTTTTCAAGGTTAACCCGAAGCAAAGCGAGGGAGGGCCGCTAGTGTAAGAATAAATTATAATTCCTTTATAATAGTTACGATTAAAATTTGGGAACTTAATAATTATCTTATTTCTAACTAGTAAGTTCACAATAGTAATGTATTGTGTATTTTTTATTTACTGACATGTTTGCATGTTAACCGAAATTTAATATATGTATACTAATGATATATTTTTTTATTCAATATGCATGCAAATTTCCTTTTTTTTTAAAAACAGCATATTGGAATTTCACATTAACAAATTTTTCAATACATTGAATTTAATCAGTGGTCTCCAGAAATTCGTTATAACGAGATTTTACTGCATGTATATATACTTAAATTATTTTTTTATATAATTTTTTAACCAAATATTATAGATTTTTTTTTTCACTTTTTTGATATTGTTCAAACAGGTGTGTGTTCATATTTCGTTCCCATTTTTATTCTCCAATTTGTGCATTATGTTTCTGTGTTGTTTTATTAAGGTTATTTATATATATATATAATAAAACTTTTGTGAATAATAACCATTAAATCACATAAATAATCGACAATAGATAAACCGATAATTATAATACAATACATATATATATATCCAAAAATGTATAAGATTCTCAAAATTAAAATAAGTGGGAAAAATGCTTAAAGATATGTGGAGATAAAATCCAATGTGCAGAAGCTGAAAATTTTTACGAAAAGCAATTGGAAACTTATATAGGGAAACATTTTCTCAAGGTCAATATTCCACTAATATAAGTAAAATGTATTTGATTTCTGTTTGAGTAAGTAGGCCTGAGCCGAATTTAATAACTCAAATTGCCTGATAAATTGCTTAGTCAAATTTAAAGTAAATTGAATAAAAATGTACAAATAGTGAATAACTGAACATGATATGTGCAAAAATCAATGAATATAGAACATTATTATTAAATGCAAAAACGTATTGAATAAAGAATTGTTAAACAAAATATAGTAAAACATACCCAACCAGTGACATTTTAACTAACAAAAACCACGTTATCACCGTCCAAAAAAGCACATGGCATAACCGTTACATTGACAGTTAATAAAATAAGTAAAATATTTTAACAAATTTAAAAATAATTCAAATACACATATAAATTATTTTTTATCTTATTTGAAACTATATCTAAATATAGTAAAATTATATATAAACTATATCTAATCTTAATAATGATGATAATAATGAAAGCTGAAATTAAAATATTTACAGCATAAAATTAAGAGGAAATTATACGATATACTTAATGTTAATCTCGTCTCAGAGAGAGAGGGTGGGGGGGGGAGAAGGGGAGAGAGAGAGAGAGGGGGGGAGGCAGGGAGAGTGAGAGTTCATCCTGAAATATTCATTGCTGCTATCTGACATATTTCAAACTATAACCCATACAATATTCATACAATTATTCTTCGATTGATCTGTTATCAATTTTTTCAATGAGAATTCCTATATGTAGGTGTATTATAAAATAAAAGTAAAACCTTTTCAAAAAATTTGTATGGGAGAATATAGGATCAAGTTAAATAACAAAATCGTCGTAGCAATGAATGGTGTTACTGCTTAAAATATAACACAGTTTCATTTAAATAACACGAAAAATAATGATATAATTTATAACAGTGCACCATAAAATCAATCTGATAATTTTTAGTGTAATAAAATAATGACTAATGAAATATGATTTTGCATGAAATGAAATCAGGATATCCAAATAAAAAGCATTATTTTCAAATTCTAGCATGTTTAAACAAATACTTTTCATTCTGAAATAAAAAAAATTGGATAAATAAAAATTGAAGTACATTTATATGTTAAATCTCTTTTCTTTTAACTTTCCAAATTTAAGTTTAAATATAAGATGTTCCAAAAAGATTGAGACAAGTTTTATTTTTTTTTAACTGTTAGAGATACTTAAGGAAGTGTAAATTGCAACATTGTTCAAAATACGATAGGAATTAAAATTATGTTAATTAAATATTTCTACCATTATTTTTCAAAGAATTACACTTTTTACATTTTTATATGGTCTCTGGACCCTATAATTTATATTTAGAAAAACTACTTTAACACTTTTTTAACTGTTAGAGATACTTAAGGAAGTGTAAATTGCAACATTGTTCAAAATACGATAGGAATTAAAATTATGTTAATTAAATATTTCTACCATTATTTTTCAAAGAATTACACTTTTTACATTTTTATATGGTCTCTGGACCCTATAATTTATATTTAGAAAAACTTTCCCCATGCTCTGAGATATAAAACAATGAGAATTACATTTTTCTAAGACAAAAACTGTTGAAGGGGCGAGGCCAACGAGGTAAGCGCGTAACATCAGAATATTAAATTCTTCAAATTAAAATTAACTCTGGTCTTCAACATGCAGAAAGAAAAGGAATTGCTTACCTTTTCTAAGGTTTATCCAATTTTAGTAGTATCCACTGATTTATATACTTCCAATAATTGATGACTTATTATAATCACTTCTTGAATAATTCTATTTAGATGCACCACCGCTGAAATAAAACTTGTAAGAAATAATATTAATGCACAGTTCACATTGAATAAATAAGTTCACGTTTGGATTGATTTTAAAAATTATATTTTACATTACTTAAAATTTTAAAAGGTTTACATTTAGATTTATATTAATTATAGCATCAGGAAACATTTTTTCCTGTGACTTTACAGAATGAAGGATAGTAATACACTGACTCATTTTCACAAAGTTTGGAAAGTTACGAGTAAAGTTGCATCATTTCTTTGAAACAAATTGACGTTGAATAATTGTCCTTTTAAATGTTTTAGTTCTGTAATAAGTTTATAATAGCATAATCACAAATAACAAATTATAAACATATTTCACATTATTAGAAGAGAACGATTATAACGAGGTAATAAATCTCTATTGCTTGATAAACTTGAAACTTAAGAGTCATAAATTAGGTCACTTGTTTTAAGAGATGAAAGAAAAATTATCGTTGGGTTTTTATCTGCGTGCTTCATCATTTTCTTTATTTATTTATTTTACTTTGAGTGGAAAATATTAAGTGATTGAAATGAATGGATTAGTTTTTTACAATTTCCCCCTTAATCCATTCATGGGGATTAACTAATATTTTCATTGAATTTCTGTGTTCGATGAATCGAGGCTTGGGTAAAGGTTTGGTAAGTGCATCAGCTATCATTTTTTCTGTTGGAAGATATCTTAACTCAATTATGCCTTCTTCGCTATATTGTTTAATGGCATTAAATTTGACGTCGATGTGCTTTGATCTTTTCGTGAATTTTTCTGATTCAACCATTTTTATGGTACTTTGATTGTCTTCATATAAAGTGATTGGTTTTTGCTGTGGAAAGTCTAGATCGTCAAGTAACTTCAATAACCAAATTATTTCTTGGCTAGCATGTGCTGCGGACACATATTCAGCCTCTGCTGAAGATAAGGCAATGCAACTTTGCCTTTTCGTCGTCCACTGAATTGGGTTGTTGCCCAACATATATAATATTCCCGATGTTGATCTGCGGGTTTTGGTATCACCTGCCCAATCGGCATCAGCGAATACCTTTAATATTGGTTCTTCATTAGTGTTAATTATTAATTTTAGTTCTTTAGTATGATATAGATATCTTATTATTCTTTTTACGGCTTGCCAGTCTTTTTCGCGAGGATTCTCATTTCTTCTGCTTAAAATGTTTACTGCTGCTGAAATGTCAGGTCTCGTTATGGTTGTTATATAAAGCAAAGAACCAAGTGCCTGGCGATATTTAATATTATTTGGCATTAAATTATCATCATCATTTAATTTGTTATATCCTGGTTCCATTGGAGTTTTGCACGGTTTGGAGTTTTCAAGATTGAACTTTTTCGCTAAATTTTCAATCTTAATTTTTTGATCAAGAGAATAACCGTTAGGTAATTTCTGAATTTGAGTACCTAAATAGTTACTAATATTGCCTAGATCCTTTAATTCGTATTCTTGTTTTAGAGAATTTACGATTTCTTCTATTATTTCATCTTTGCTGGCGATGAGTATATCATCAACATATATTATTATGTATGATGTATGATCTTTTTCTTTTCTAGTGAAAAGACATGTGTCTGCTGTACTTTGGATAAAGTTCAAGTTGTCTAGTGTTTCAGCGATTTTAATATGCCAAGCTCTGGCGGCCTGTTTGAGGCCATAGATTGCCTTTTTGAGCTTGCAAACTTTTTCAGGAAATTGTTCGTTTACATAGCCTTCAGGTTGATTTATATATATTTCTTCATTTAAGTTCCCATGAAGAAAAGCGGTGTCAATATCTACATGTCGCACATTCAAATTATTATAAGCTGCTGCTAAAAGAAGTGTTTTGATGGTACAATGTTGTGCTACTGGTGAAAATGTTTCTTGGTAATCTTCCCCATATTTTTGACTGAAACCTTTGGCAACAAAACGTGCTTTATATTTTTGTGTATTTCCTGAACTATCAATTTTTCGTTTGAAAATCCATCTACTTCCTATGATTCTTTTATTAAGAGGTGGATCGACTAGATCCCATGTATTATTTTTCATTAACGATTGTATTTCGTTTTCAGTGGCTTTAAGCCAGTTTTTCTTTTCTAGTGGATTGTTTATTTTGATAAGCTGTTTCCAGTTTTCAGGTTCTGTTGTATCGCAATCATTTGCTAAAGCAATAAAATTGTCGGAAGTATATCTTTGAGGTGGTACTCCTCTGTTTTGTCTTTCAGATCTACGAGGTTGATGTGTTTCTGATTGTTTGGGCGCGTCAGGTGTACAGGGTGTATCACCTATTTCTATTTCAATGTATTTTTTATCTTCAATTAATTGTTCGTGATCATTAATTTTCTCGTTTAAATTGTTCAGTTTTTCTTCCAGAAATTTTACAGATCTGGAAATTATTATTTCACCATTTTTAGTGAAAACGCGGTATCCCTTTGTATTATTATCATAGCCCATGAAGATACCCTCTTCTGCTGTGTCATCTAGTTTAGATCTTTTGTGTTTGTTTATGTAAGTGTATACTTTACAGCCAAATACACGTAAATAATAGAGATTTGGTTTTCTTTTGAACCAAATCTCATATGGCGTTTTATTTGTCAATTTAGTGGGGAGCCTATTTTGGAGGTGATTAGCAGTATTTATCGCTTCACCCCAGAACCTATGAGGTAAATTTGCTTGGGATAATAGGCTTCGTGTCATTTCAATTAAACTTCTGTTTTTTCTCTCAGCAATGCCATTCTGGCTGGGACAAAATGGAACTGTGTATTCATGTTTTATACCATGTTCCCTTAGAAAGGCTTCTGTTTTATTTCCTATGTATTCCCCACCGTTATCCGATCTAATCGCCGTCGGATATTTTCCTTGTCTGGTTTTGACCATTTGTACATAGTCTTTTATTTTTTCATAAACTTCATCTTTACTTTTTAATAAGTAAATAACTGTGAATCTAGAATTGTCATCTATGAATGTAAGGAAGTAATTTTTTCCTCCTATTGTGGGTGTTTTAAAAGGCCCACATAAATCAGTATGTACTAAATCTAATACTTTTGTTGTTTTATTTTCGATAGATTTAGAGTACGGTGCATTTGTTGACTTTGTTTTTATACAGGTTTCACAGTTTGTTTTATGATTACAGTTATTTATTTTTATCCCACTGGCCAAGTCATTTTTGACTAATTCATTTATACTTTCATTATTTCTGTGGCCAAGGCGTTTATGCCAAATTTCGAGGCAATCTTTATTTCTGCAATCATGTGCAATGTTTATTTTATTTTGAGAACTTTCTTCTAGTGTTTCAACTTGATATAAGTTATGTTTCTTAAATGCTTCTAAGTATATATTTCCATTGCACGATAGTATGCATTTTTCATTTTCGAAAAATACTTTGTAGCCATGTTCTGTGGCTTTACTTACGGAAATTAAATTTGATTCCAATTGTGGAACAAATAACACATTTTTAAGTGTAATTCTATTTATACATCCATCAGATGTCTTTGTCATTATTTGTGTTTCGCCGGTTCCGTAAGAATTTAATGTATTCCCATTAGCAATTGTTACTGTAGTTTTTTCAGTATCGTTGAATTTTGTAAATATATCCCTATCGTTCGCTATATGCGAAGACGCTCCTGAGTCAATTAACCAGGTTTTATTAGCGGGATTGACAATTATGAATGCTGCATCTTTATGTTCACTTTTATTTATTTGTACCTGTTCATCTGTTTTTGATTCATTCATTTTATTTTTACTATCACCTTTTGTATTTTCAAAACACAACGATGTGTACTTTTTGTATTTGTATTGTGTTTTAGGTGTAGTGGTCTGTGTGTTTCTGTTCTTGAGATGCCAGCATTGTTTGTAAGTGTGATTTGATTGTTTACAGTAGGTACAATATTTGTTTTGCCCTTTATAATCTTGAGTGTATTTCTTTTGTGTTTTAAACACCTTTTGTGAGTTTTCAACTTGCTCACTATTTTCTACCCGTTTATTAAATTCATCAGTAAGTTTGCTCTTGATGAATTCGGGAGTTAATTCAATTTCATTTCGGGCTTCGAGAGCTGTTATTAGAGTATTATAACTCGCAGGTAGCGAGCACAATAGAAGTGCAGATAAATGCGAGTCGGTTATGTTCTCTCCTATTGCGGAGAGCTTATCTTTTATTTCCAGTATATTAGTAATGTGTTTGTGCATGTTCCCATTTTCGGGAAGTTTTGCACTATACAATTTTCGTAACAAATACAATTTACTGGACAAATTGGCTCTCTCATGAATATTTTTTAAACTATCCCATGTCTGTTTTGCTGTTTCTAAATGTTTTACATGAACTATTTGCGTATCGTCTATACTCAGGTTTATTAAAGCGCGAGCTTTTGCATCCTTTTTTCTCCAATCTTCGTTAATTGGTGTAGGGGGTTCCTGAGTTACGAGTTCGTACAAATCTTCCTTAATTAACAACATATTAATTTTAAACTTCCATATAGAATAATTATTATTGTTTAATTTATCTACTATTTGCATTTCCTTTATTGTCGCCATCTCGGAGAACTTGTTTATACAGTTTTTAAAGTTTTATTAGTTTAAATAGTTTATTAAATTCAATTATGTTTTCTTGAATTTTTAATCTAGCATAAGAGCTGAGTATTATTTTTATTAATTAGAGTCAATTATTAATCCTTAAGAATAAATTCTGAGTTCATATATTCATCAGGCTCATGATCACTGTTGAAGGGGCGAGGCCAACGAGGTAAGCGCGTAACATCAGAATATTAAATTCTTCAAATTAAAATTAACTCTGGTCTTCAACATGCAGAAAGAAAAGGAATTGCTTACCTTTTCTAAGGTTTATCCAATTTTAGTAGTATCCACTGATTTATATACTTCCAATAATTGATGACTTATTATAATCACTTCTTGAATAATTCTATTTAGATGCACCACCGCTGAAATAAAACTTGTAAGAAATAATATTAATGCACAGTTCACATTGAATAAATAAGTTCACGTTTGGATTGATTTTAAAAATTATATTTTACATTACTTAAAATTTTAAAAGGTTTACATTTAGATTTATATTAATTATAGCATCAGGAAACATTTTTTCCTGTGACTTTACAGAATGAAGGATAGTAATACACTGACTCATTTTCACAAAGTTTGGAAAGTTACGAGTAAAGTTGCATCATTTCTTTGAAACAAATTGACGTTGAATAATTGTCCTTTTAAATGTTTTAGTTCTGTAATAAGTTTATAATAGCATAATCACAAATAACAAATTATAAACATATTTCACATTATTAGAAGAGAACGATTATAACGAGGTAATAAATCTCTATTGCTTGATAAACTTGAAACTTAAGAGTCATAAATTAGGTCACTTGTTTTAAGAGATGAAAGAAAAATTATCGTTGGGTTTTTATCTGCGTGCTTCATCATTTTCTTTATTTATTTATTTTACTTTGAGTGGAAAATATTAAGTGATTGAAATGAATGGATTAGTTTTTTACAAAAACCAGTTATGATACGTTGAATTTTGGGAAATTTCGGAATCATCTGCCACTAAAAAATTGCTTGTCCATTTTTAGTGCCGGAAAGCTCTGAACTTTCCTAAAATTCATAGTATTATAACTCAGTGAGTTTTGGTCGTAGAAAAATGCGATTTTTACCGTTTTACTTGTCAGAGCATGCGGAACAATTTTCGAAATAAAACTTATAAGACACGGAGACCGTATAAAAATTTCAAAAGTGCAACTTTTTGAAAATTAATGGCAAGTATTTTCATCAACATAATATTTCTTCCTATCTTTTTTTGAATATTTTTTGAATTTACTTTGCCCACATATCTCCAACAGATAAAAAAAAATGAAAGCACGTTTCCATCTTTTTGTGACACCCTGTATATTATTTGTTTTTCTGCATTTGCAAATAATTATAGGCTCAATCTTCAAAATTTATAAACATTTTTGGCATATTATTTTGCAAATTATATTACCTAACTTTTTGAAATTAATAAATTTTCTATTAACATATAAAAGTATTAAAAACTAGGTTAATGTTTTCATTTTTAGATCAGATAAAACTTTCTTTGATTATTTCTCTGTAACGACTTAATAGATCGAAGCCTATTATGTCTCGATATTACTCCGGAAAGTCATAAAACTAAGACGGGTTTAGTAAAAGGGAAAAATCACCCGTTCAGAACACTTTTATTTGTCTCCAAGGTGGTGGCAGAGTTTGGAAGTTTTTGAACTTCTTAGAAAGCCTAGATACGCTTCTCTAAACGTAATAGTTCTTTTTGGAAGTTTTGCTTTTTATGGCCCCAAGCCCCAATGGTGGAAAAAGTTTTGGGCCATAAAATTCTTCGAAGATCAAAATGGCATTGGCGTCGCTTAAGTTCCACGCCCAGTAACTTAGTAATTCGAGATTCTAATAACTGAGTATTAGGGAGGACCTTTTATTGTTTTCAGGTCTGGGGCTTACTTCTCAAGTGAAGCATTTGTAAATAGTCGAGTTTTATTGGTCGAGTGAAATATATTTTCTTTTCTTAAATGTAGATTTCCCTTTTTACAGATGCTGAATGTGAATGCTTTTAACATAAAATATAACCGTTTAATTTGATAGCTTTCAACTGTCAAATAAATTTTACAAATGTGAGTGGTATTTTTTTGTTGTTGGTGTTGTTTGCCCAGTTTTTCTTAGTTCACACTATGTTTTGTCAAATATTTATGACTTCTAAGTGCAGACTTTCTTGAAGAGGGAATTTAGCATTTTCTTTCTGAGAGCAGAGGTTTTACATCAAATTTTATTGAAAGATTTATGGAAAAAATATTCCATTCACATGAAAACATTCGAAATATGCACTATATATACACTTTCAATTTTTAAAGTATGCCTTTAGAACAAGGGCGTGGGATGAGAATAATCGAAAGAGATATTTTTACCAGACTAGGAGCTAAATAGGACCACACACATGGTCCTGCTTCACATGCCAGTATTATGTGCGTGTATGGTTTATAAAAGGGGGGGGGCGATAAAATTAATATGTACATGGCCCCTGTAAAATTGGTACACGGGCCTCACAATTTCCATCGACGCCCTTACTTAAGAAATGATTATTATAATATTTCTTACTGTACACGTTATTTTTAATTCATTTATATGTATGTTCAACAATAAGAATCATTATTTAATTACCTTAGTCTAATTAAATGAATTTCAAAAACTGCAATTAAGAAAAATACAAAATTATCAGTGCATACTGAACAATTTAACATTCAAAATAATGACAAAGAAATAATATCTCTTTAACACGTTGACCACCCATGAGTCCATATGGTCTCATGCTCATGAGTTCATGTGGTCTTATGCGTGATTTATAATATGTAGAGATTTGCAAATTTAAGTTTAAGAGAGTGAGTCCGTGAGACCGTGCGGTCTCACATCAGATTATTATGGCACAAGGCTGCTGATCCCGTGTACAACTCGCAGGCAAACGTTGCCGATCGTGGGAAATCAAATGCATAAGGTGTAGTTTGGGTAGTTTCGAAAAAATAATCAATTTCAGGCTGTGCAAACTATGTGTTAAAAAAGTGTTCTTTTAAATATGGTAGTTTTTTCTGAGGGATAACGACAGCAAAAATTCAGTGCCTTCAAAATCTTCGAAAATCTTCAATTAATGTGTTTTGAAACAAAATAAAAAATTATATATATATATATATATATATATATATATATATATATATCCAAATTCCTTCTTTTACAATACGCAATTACATTTTAGCGTCACTTGTCTTTCAATTGAAAATTATTGATTACATTTGCAATGTAATGCAGTTTGTTAAGAACATTATTTGTTCTGAATAATCAATTTTAAATTTACTTTAAATCCAAAATAAGTTTTTATAAACTTAAAAATAGTTCATGAAAGATACGGCCATTGTTTCATTGAGCTGGTTGGCTGTCTTAAAGAAAATTAAATGAAATCGTATATTCCCCAGTTGACGATGTCAAAATGGTTCATTTTATTGTTCATTTGGAATCTTATGTGGGCAAAATATTGTATTATAAAAGTATTTAGTTCCCAAATGCACGAATTACCCTGGAGACGTGCTTAGCACTTCTTAAAACAAGAGTTTTAGATATTAAATTCAATTATGCAATTCCTTCAGTATAAGTTATGTATTTTATCAACTTGAATTTTTCGTAGCATTATTATTTAATCAAGGTGAGTCTTTCTCTTTTAAAATTATCCTTAATTCTGATTAATTAATATAGAATGTCTGAGAGAGAAATTGCAAAATTAGTTACTTTGCAAATAAAACACGTCTCCCAGAAGGGCCGACATGTATGTCCATACATTCACACAGCCACAAAAATTCAAATTCGAGCCATATCACGTTAAATTTTAAGAATTTAAATCACTGTAAATCCCTTAAAGAAAGGGAAAAAAATGATTTTGAAAAATAACACAAATTCTTTAATCTTAGTTTATTTATTTATTTTTTTAATTGAAGGGGAAAATAGATTAGCAAAATACATTATAAAAAATTCTCCCTCCATGCAGACTGGTAACATATTTGCATTTCGTTGCACATGTTCGCAAGCATTCGTGTCTTGAAATATTTATATTCTACCTAATTGCGTTTTCTTCTAATGAGATATTTTTATTCGGGAAAAATACAAATGCTTAAAGTGGAATAAGCTTGAAAATTACATTTTAGAAATTAATTCGAAAATATATTTATTTTGAAATTAATTTTCGAAAAAATAAAAAATATGAATTGCAACCTATGAATTTTTTAACAGAAATCGATTTCAAAAAGCTTCAAATATCCAATTCCAAAATTAGAGCTCATTCCATCAAGTAAATTTTGAATCATGCATAAAAAAAATACCCGCATTGAAATCTGTTTAGCAACGATTGAAAATGAATTTAATATCAGGAGTTTGAAATTTTAAACCTTCATAATTCCTAAACTACTTAACAGAATGACTTCCCGTTTGGTATCCGAAGGTAAAGTGTACTAAAAATATCCAAATTTTATGTCAAAATTAGGTATTTTTATTGAAAATTTGAAAGTTTGTTATAGTTTCTATAGATAAAATATATAACCCCCTAAGCAAAATTTAAGTATATCGTTAATTAGTAGATGTCATTACAAATAGATTTGTGCCAGATTTGAACCATTGTTTCTGAAAAACAATTTTATTTGCTATAATTCCCAATCCTCTTTAATAAAAAGCTATGCGTTGCTGACGACTGGGATTTTCGCTAATCGTTGTCACAGATTAATCTTGGAAAATTAAACATTTGAAGTTACTGAAAAAATTAATTGCTCGAAAAGTATTTGTCAGAAAATTGTTAGACAAACTGCGTTAGAAAGGTAAAAAATCGTATATTTCGTGATATAAATTTCAAATCCACTGATTATGTCTATTTTCATATATTGAATTTCAAAAATTACCAAATTTCACAATGGAGTACCATTAGCGAAAACTTCACGCGTAAGAAAATAATAATAACAGGAATGTGTCAGCACGAGTCACAAATTATAGTAACCGTATTATTCTGTTAAATATAAAAGTGAATTATGATGTCACGAGTGCATGATTTTTATTTAATTCTCGACAAATACTAGATGCGCCATTTCTTTTTAGTTGTGAATAATATAGGTTAATTCACGTTATTAAAAAGTGTAGCTACAAAACATATAAATCAATGGAAAACGGTAAGTAATAAATTGTAAACGTAATAATAAACCGTATTAAAAAAACATAACTTAGTGAAATAAGTATTCGTTTTTATTTTATTTTAGGATATTCCAGGTAAAAAGGTACAGATTACTTTAAAATATAAGGTTAAATTCACCGATATATTTCGTTTGATTCAAGGTTCTTTTGGAGAAACCTACCAGCGCAGCGGGCGTAGTCTGCTAGTTTTAAATATTTACGCTACTTCAACTATGGATACATAATGATAGATGTCCGTTTAACGATGATTAAAAAGAGTAGGTGTTAAACACCCAATGTATATTTTTAACGGATTTTTTACATATTATTTACACATTCAAAATGAAATTCATATAATTACTAAGCATTGAACTCTGAATTATTGTTAAACTTATACATATATATGATTTTTTTAAATATGTTTTTGAAATGGGATGACTTTTTTTCCTCAAAAAGATTTTACTAGTCAATGAAACTTATTGCACTCTTTTATTAACCAAGTTAACTCAACTTGGCTTTTGTAATGTAAAAATGGAATTTTTTAATCGATTTTTAACTCACTTGCTGATATGCTAGAGTTATAAAAATGATTCACAACGGTGCATAGACGTAGAGTTCTATGGGCTTGTGGGTCTTGAACCCCATCAATAATTTCTAAGATAGACTCCTTCCCCCCCCCCCCCCCTCTAATATAAAAAAGTCATTAATATAAATGAATTTTAATAGTCAATGAAACTTATTGCATTCTTTTATTAACCAAATTAACTGAACGTGGTTTTCGTAATGTAAAAATGGAATTTTATAATCGATTTTTAACTCACTTGCTGATATGCTAGAGTTATAAAAATTATACACAACGGTGCTTAGAGGTAGAGTTGTATGGGCTTGTTGGGCTTGAGCCCCACCAATAATTTCTAAGATAGACTCCTCCCCTCCCTCTAATAAGAAAAATTTAGTTTTTCAACTTTTTAATATTTTATGGAATTTTTAATTATTTAATTATTTTTTTTAAATTATTTAATGAATTTGTAATTACATATAAAAATTGCTTTCATAGAAGTATAGGTGCAGAAATGTAATTTTTCTATATCCAATCAGTGGTTCATATACATCATTGATCCCATGCAGAAGTGTGGCAATATAAGGCGACATCATAATAACAAAGATAGAAGTTTGTGTATGTATCTGTCTCTCTCTGTGCTGTGTTCTGAAGAGACCACTGCATGCACAGGTATGAAATTTAACAGGAAGCTACCTCTATATCTGTAGTTATGCATCTAAAAGCCCGATTTTGGATTTTTTATTAGATTTTTTAAAATTTAATTTTTTAAAAGATTTTTAGCGTTTTTTCACGTTCTGCGTCAATCTTTTCACATTAGTAAAAGTAATCCGGTTTCAATATTTATTCCCAATATAGTAAATTTTGTTCTCTTTTCTATAAAATTTATTTGGAATTTATACAGCTATCTTTGAATTTTTCGCGAACTTTTGTATGCGATTTTAAGAGTGTTTTCGCGTTTTGTGGCGATTTCGTGGCGTAAAAGGAATTCGGTACCAAACTTTTAGCCTAACATAGTAAATTTTGGCTTCTTCGATTTTTGAATTTTTGGCGATTTTTAATCAAACTTTTAGCAATTTTTCGCATTTTGTGGTGATTTCTTAACATTATGAAATAATTCCAGTTAAAATGTTTTAGCCCACTATAGTAAATTTTGTCTGCAGCTTTTTTTGAATTTTTACCGATTTTAAATGCTATTTTTAATATGATTTTTAGCGTTTTTTCGCGTACTTCGGCGATTTTTTTACTTTTTTTAGAGGAAATCTGTTTTAAAATTTAGCCTGATGTAGTAAATTTTGTCCTCCACTTTTGAATTTTTAGCGATTTTTAATGCGATTTTCAACGCAATTTTTAGTGGGTTTTTTTTTCGACCCACGGCGGTTATATAATATCCGTAAAAATAAAAAATCAGTTTCAAACTTTAAGCCTAATGTAAAAAATTTTGCCCACTGCGATTTTTGAATGTTTAGCGGTTTTTAACGTTTTTTCGCGATTTTTTGACATTGGTGATCAAATTCTGGTTGCAATGTTTTAGCCCACTAAAGTAAATTTTGTTCTCTGTGATTTTTGAATTTTTAGCGATTTTAATGTAATTTTTAGCATTTTTTCGCTTTCCGCGTCGATTTTTCGACACTCGTAAAAGGAATATTAGGTTTAAAACTTTTCGCGTAATATAGTAAATTTTGTCCTCCGCTATTTTTGATTTTTTAGAAATTTTTGGCATTTGGGAAAGAATTCCGGTTAGCCCACTATAGTAAATTTGTCCTCTGCAAGTTTTGAATTTTTATCGAATTTCTATGCGATTTTAAGTGGGATTTTCTTGCGTTTCGCAACGATTTTCACATTAAAAGGAATCCGGTTTTAATATATTAACCCAATATAGTATATCTGATCCTCTTAATAAGTTTATTCAGAAAGTGTACAACAATTTTTGAATTTTTTGCAAATATTTTTATGCGAAATTTGGAGTTTTTTCGTATTTTGTAGCGAAATTTTAACAGTCTTAAAATGAATCCTGCTTTAATCTTTCAGCACAATGTAGTAAATTTTGTCCTCTACGACTTTTAAATTTTTCACGAATTTTTTTATGCGATTTTGAGATTTTTCACGTTTTCTGGCGATTTTTTGATATTCGTAAAAGGAATCCGGTTACATTGTTTCAGCACACTGTAGTAAATTTCTTCCTTTGCAATTTTTGAAATGTTAGCGATTTTTCATGCGATATTTAGCGGAGTTTTCTTGCATTTCGCAGCAATTTTTCCATACTAGTAAAAATAATCCAATTTCAATCTTCTAGACCAAATAGTAAATTTTGTTCTCTTTTCAATAGAATTTATTCGGCATTCGTGCAGTGATTAAAAAAAAATTTCGCGGTTTTTTGACGTACCGGACAACGCCGTGATCATCAGCTAGTCTCCAAATAAAACTATTCCATGTAAGGAAATGGTAATTTATTTTAATAAAAAAAACATGTTAAGTTGGCTTATTGTATATCCGCCTGTACTGTATACAGGTCAAGTACATGCGACTGATTATGTATTGCTGCCGATGGCGGGTATATTGAAAATACTCAACATGATTTTCTTTTTAAAATTAATTCGACACATACGTGACTAAAAAAGGAATTCAGACACTTAAGTGTCTGGTTCAGGAATTCAGTCACTTAAGTGTCTGGAATGTGAAATTTCAGACATCATAGATGTCTAAATTTAAGACACATAAGTGTCTTACTATGATCGTAGAATAAATGAACTGAAAAAATGTCTGAATAATAGTGATTATAGTGAAATTAAGACATTTAGATATTCAGTCACTTAAGTGTCTAAATGCGATACAACTGTATCATATGTGTGAGGACTGTATATGCAATTGTATTGCAATATGTTTGCCAGTACCATCAGAAAATATTTTTGAATGGATGAAAGATGTTTAAAATAGTTTTAAATCCAATAAATTTGGCACTACTTTACAAAAGAAGTAATTTGATTAGACCAAGATTGATAGACCATTTGACAAAATTGTAAAAGTTCGCCTTCTGCATTGCAAATAGAGGCGTCTTAAATTCGGACACATATGTGTCTGAAAAAGTAAGTCAGACACTTAAGTGTCTGAATATGAAATTTAAGACACAAGTGTTTTACTATGATTCAGATATAAAAGAACTGAGAAAAATGTCTGAATAATGATAATATGTCTGAAATTAAGACATTTAGAAAGTTAGACACTTAAGAGTCTGAATTTAATGTAATTTTGTGATATATGCGGTGACTTGTGAGACAATCGTGCCCCTGTATATGCCAGCCATATCAGAGAATGTTGTTTAAAATACTTTTCCATCCACTAAATTTTAATTTGACCCAGGGCGGGCACAATGTCGCGCGGGGCCAGGGCCGAAATTAGAATTTTTTTTCACCAGGGGCAAATATGAATTTTGGCGCCCCCTTCCCTCATTTCCAAAATAAATTTATAACAGAAATTTTCGATTCATGATTTTATTTTTTATTTTAAAAATGAAATAATTGCTAGAAAGTATATTAATCTGTATATTTTGGTTTCTTTATATAATGCAAATCATGTTATCACGATAAAGTCCAATTCGAACTTAATTAGGACAGTAAATTGATCTCAAAATATCTTGGATGAATTCGCTAATAAAGTATGTACCTGTTATAGTTCGTTTACAAAGACCAAAAAAAAAAAAAAAAAAAAAAAAAAAAAACATTTAAAACTTGTCATCGTGAAAAAACGTCCGAAATACTGAACTAATTCAAACCTAATTATGACATTGTATTGATGTTGCAAGTATCTTCGATGAATTCAAGTATTGTTTTGGCGCCATTTCGTGGTCATCTAATGAAAAATCTAGCCCTGTTGAAAGCAAAGTGCATAAAATCAACGAAAGCTTTTTTTTTTTCCTTCGGGCTGTCTGCATGTCTTTTTCTCCAAATTTCTTTATCTGTCTTTTTTATCGAAATACGAATCAAATCCTCTTTTGGCACCCCCTTCTACACTGGCGCTCGGGGCATATGTCCCCTTTGCTCCCCCTAGTTTCGGCCCTGCGCGGATCCCTGGCAAATTACTTAGCGGGGGCCTAACGTCTCTGACTTCAATATTCGACTAATAAAAATCCTCTTTAAAATTTGTGTATATCATAGAATAATATTTAATATAGAGATTAAAGAGTATGAAAAAAAAGGCATGTAATATGTATAACTATTTTTAATTTCTATAAATCATCTCTCAGAATATTTTAAATATTTATTTTTAGCGTTTAAGGTTACTTTCAAGATCCTCACATCCATATATCCCCTAACAATTTTATCAACTTTGGCTGAAAGAAATAAAGTTATTTTTCACTTTTTTTTCGCGAAAAAACATTTAAATACAAATTGATATCATTTTACACAAGGTAACGTTATTTCGAATTGTATTGAGAATCTCTGGGCCTTCTAATAAGGCTCAACTGGCACGAGGCCCTGGACAGTCTTCCTGTTTGCCCGATGGTTGCGCAGGCCCTGATCATATACATAGGGCCTGATCATTTCTATGTGGGGACCGGGGCACACACGCCATGTCCCCCCTCCCCCCCCCCCACACACTTTCACAGGAAAATTCATGCATTGCATTAGAAACATGACAACAGATTTACGTACATTTTTTAATTAAAATTACAGCTTTTCAAAAAGAATATATTGTAGACACATATAACAATGGATTAAAAATTATATGAAGGTAAAATCTTCCGAACTTTATGAAATTTATAGTGAATAAATCTTTAATTCTAAATAAATCCTTAAACATGTTTGATGTAATACCAGTTCTTCTCCGAATTTCTAAGTTTATATTACAATTCATTGTCGTTATTGAAGAACAGTAAGTTTAGTTTACATGACTGGAATCTTTTTTCCTATGAATTATAAATGGAATTTCAGATAATATAAGGTGCCATTTCACTTGGAAGAATCCCAGAGATCAGAAAATAAACTTTGTGGGAGGATTAAATTATATATTTTTCACATTTAAGTCACATTTTAAATTCACATGCAAATCGCATTTAAATTTCAAAATCCGGTTGGGAGGTTGGGAGGGGGGGAGGGCTGATTTCTTAACTGTACTTTTAGTGTTCAATTACTTTAAGTTATTCGAAAAGAATAATTCCACTGTGTTTAACTTATTAAAGACTAGCGTTGCATTAATGCAACACTGTAGCTAAATTCAGTAATACCTGTTTCCAGATTAAGTTTCCAGACTAAGATTTTGTTGTTTGCATACCAGTATTTCTGAAAAGAAAATTTCGCTTTCTTTGATGACCAAAAACTCCTCGATAAAACAAGACAAACATTTCTATTCTAAATAAACGGTATGAAATGCATAATTTCCATTTTTACTTACCCATCATACGTAGTATAGGGTAAGTCTTGTAATCGTTTTGAAAATCGAAAAATTTTTTTTGACGGATTTACACGTTTCAGACACTGGAGATTCCGAAAAACATATTTTTAGAAAAAAAAAATTGCCGTCCGTCTGTGTGTCTGTGTGTCTGTGTGTCTGTAAACGCTCTATCTCCCGAAAAAATTGAGATAGAGACTTGCAATTTGGTATGTACTTAGTATGTAATAATGGGAAGAAGTCTATTTCATTTCAATAACCTCGATTAACCGGAACTATTTTTTTCGGACTCTCGAAATATTCGTTCTGATAAAAGGTATATAAAAATTTTCGAAATTGTTTATTTTTAGAAATGAATATAAAAGACAATAAAAAAACATAAATTTTGCATTAAGCAGGAAGTCGATCGGATAATTAGTTGCCGAGATATCTCGAATCCTATTTTCCACACTCTTCGCTTTTTCATGAACCTGTATTTCATCCAAATTTCACTTCAAAGATATTTTAATTGGAAATTTGACGCTTAATCAGATGCAATAAACCGCTAGTTAATAGGATTATTATTTTTGGAGTTATAAGGAAAAACCTCTTTCAAACAATTCAGTAATCGAGCCTTTAAAGTTTATGACGTCATCAAGCCACGATTTTATTTGAATTGCAATGCATTTTATAAGTAGTTTACACATTTTTATTTTAATATTTTACATTATGCATATCCATGATGGGTAAGTATTACGGTGGCCCCCAACGACTAGTTCGAGAGAAAAATAATTGTGGCGTTAATGGGTTAAAACCGGTCAAAATGAAAATATAGTCAGTTAAATTTCAGTATCCAGGAACGCTTTTCCATTTAAGAAATATACTGATAACAATCAAATTGAAAATTTGTATAATTTATATCTCCTTCCCCACATAAATAATAAAGTTGTACGATCTTATCCACCATCTCAAATTGACCAAATGTATCCCAAATCCCATTGAAATTTTCCAATTTTCCCAGCAACAAATTAATGAATCCTATCAAAATATCAACACGCATCCGAATCATTCGATCATCTGCATTCAAAATCACTCACTCATGTGATCTGGATGGCGAAACGGATAAGGCTTTGAATTTGTGACCAGTAGGACTTGGGTTCGATTCCGACCTGGGTGAAACGTAAGTTTTGATTATTCTTCCATAATCGCAAATAGAGACGCTTCCATAGATGGCAGCACTAGTGCTTAAAAAAATTTCTAGCTGTTTACCCGGGAAAAAAATGGCGATATTTCAGTCATTTCAAATGTCTGAATTTCAGACATTTACAAGCATCTAAAAAATCAAGACACTTTAAAGTGTCTCTTTTTTTAACCATCCGTTTCAGACACTTATATGTCTGAATTTCAGACATTTCAGTTTACAGTGTAAGTTATGGGACTAAGTTATTTTCGCCGAAAAAGTTATTAAATAATTGCTTTTTAAAAATATAAAGCTTTTCAAAAAATACTTGCAGTCATGGGCGTACCCAGGAGGGTTCAAGGAATGACCACTCCCCAAAATAATAAGAGATACGAGTTCCGGCAGAAAGAAATGTAGGGAGGGACAAGATTTTAAACATGTGCCTTGGGTCCACCTTTTTTTTTTTTTTTTTTTTTTTTTTTTTTTGCCAGGACACTTTCCTTCCTGATCCCCCATTTAAGTTAAATTTGAAAAATGTTAACATCAAAAGAAGAACACAATTTAAAGCGTCTTTTGCGAAGGGCTCATGGAGTGGGGATTCTCTGAAGAAAAATTCTTAATAAAAAATTTTCTTAGCATTTAATTATTATAGGCATAAAGAAAATAATATTAAGTAAATTTCAAAATACAGGGAGGGGCAATAACCCTCTGCCGCCCTCCTCAGGGACACTTATGTTTCATCAAAATTCGATAAGCAATTTGCAAGCTTTATTTAAAGTATGTTTTCTGTCTGAAAATATAAAAACTGTAATAATTATACTCAAATAATTAATAAATAAAATACATTACGAAAATTGAAAAATAAGGAAAATAAAATGTTTCTGATTTCTTCTTACACAATGTTCTATTTCTCGCAGATAGAATGTAATGAGCTCATCATGCCCACCATATTGTAAACCATAATGCTGAGTCAGTCTCAGCGATTGCATTGTAAATTAAAATTACTATTTTTACCCATTTCTCTTGTTAGAAAATGTTTCTATGTCCATTGGCGTTGACGTATTAAAACAAAATGGTATTTCAGTGATTTACTTTTTTTTTTCATTCATGTGTGAAGATTTAAATAATATATAAGATCAAGAAAATATGCACATTTATTTTCGCGTTTTATTTGTATAGTAATGGATTTACATTTTACAGATACTTTGCCAAGGTAAGCATGCTAATGTGTTATTATTTACAAAATTATAATTTCCATTTCGAAATAAAAAGGTTACTTTAACATTATTGCTTGTGTAATATTAATTATTTAATTTACTTTTAGTACAATAATATCACTGCAAAAATAGAGGCGTCTTAAATTCGGACATATATGTGTATGGGGACCTAAATCTTTTTCCTCATAAAAACTCAATTGGATGATTTTTTTTTTTTTCATTTTGATTTCATTTCTAAATCGAAATGTAAATTTATTCTATATAACTCAATGATTTTTTAAAAATGAAACCAATAAATGGCAGCATCGACGCTGATTATCCCATAAAATAAATGTTATTTACATATGAGTTTACAAATCGCCTTCAAGACGGTGAAGCCCAGAGAGAAGGCATTATTTAACTTAAATACGTTACAATGAAATTATTTGAAGATGTGTAGTTACAGAGATTAGTCATTTATTTAAAGCGCTTAATTTTTTCATTGTCTGAATTTAGATTATTGATAATTAAAGTGATATTTTTGGGAGATAGAATTTGTGATTTTGTGAACTTAAATTACCAGCCCCTAAAGTTTCAAATTGAGAAAAATATTTTTATATGTCATCTAAGGTGTCAATTTATTTGCGCCAAAGAAATGAATGAGTGTTTTTAGTGTTATTTTAATTTTGTGTTTCAAAAGGTTACAGATGGTAGGTACCCCCCCCCCCCCCCTCAATCAACGGAATGTGTTTTTTTTTTTAAATCGGTCAAAAAATTTAGTTCAATAGCCAAGGAGCTCTTTTCCATTTAAGAAAATTATTGATAACAATCGAATTGAAAATATGTATAATTCATATCTCCTCCCCCCACATAAATAATAAAGTTGTACAATATTAACCATCATCTCAAATTGACCAAATCTATCCAAAATCCATTTCTAAATTTGCGATTTTCTCAGCAAAAAAATTAATGAATCCTATAAAAATATAAACACACGTCCGAATCATTCGATGATTTGCATTCAAAATCACTCACTCATGTGATCTGGATGGTGAAACGGATAAGGCTTTGGATTTATAACCAGTAGGACTCGGGTTCAATTCCGACCTGGGTAAAACATAAGTTTAGATTATCCTTCCATAATCGCAAATAGAAACGCTTCCGTAGATGACAGCACTAGCGCTTTAAAAAAAAAATTCTAGCTGTTTACCCGGGAAAAAAAGGGCGATATTTCAGGCATTTCAAATGTCTGAATTTCAGACATTTACAAGCATCTGAAAAATTAAGACACTTTAAAGTGTCTTTTTTTAACCATACGTTTCAGACACTTATATGTCTGAATTTCAGACATTTCAGTTTACAGTGCATTGCTTGCACGTGTTAGTTTTGTTAGTAAACGTGAATTTGCCTTATAATGCCATGCACGCGATTAATGGTGTATTTAAGTCGGTGATTGAATGGTGAAACATTTGCATTTTTAGATTTAGTGAATTATTTAAAAAATAAGAGATTACACTTAAAAACTACACGGAAAAATCACATTCCAAATTGTAAAATATCATTGGAAAAAGAAATGAAAACTAAATCTAGGAGTAACAATAAAATAATTTGTTGCCTACATAAGTTTATATATCTAATTTGGGTCACCAGGGTTTTATAAACATTTACAGGCACAATACCTGTGAGAATAATTTAAATATATGATCATAAAACAAAACATAAAATATCTGACGAAGATATCCAATGAAATCGAAACACAGTTTAAGTGACAGGCAGAAGCAAGTTATAAAATCTTACCAAATGTTGTCAATCTGTACATTATGAAACAAAGATGTAATGTATAATCTTATAAAGGTTGTATAAGGATAAAATGCTACAGTTGACCTGGAATTTTTGTTTTAAAAATATTTTTCCTGTTATATAAGCAGTTATTATAATCAAATAATTATTTGGGGAGAAAAATCCCTGCAGTGTAGTCTTAACCAGTTTCCAAATATTAATGCTCGCAAACTCCGGATTCATCATTA
The DNA here is from genome assembly GCA_963931845.1 of Maratus michaelseni. Taxonomy (NCBI): domain Eukaryota; kingdom Metazoa; phylum Arthropoda; class Arachnida; order Araneae; family Salticidae; genus Maratus; species Maratus michaelseni. Next base: position 224,581,212 of record OZ007599.1, read on the forward strand.
AAAAAACCAAAACAAAAACAAAAATAACACTTTAAAGTTTCAAACAGTACTCCGTGTAATCACAACTTATAGTTATAATAAACACGTAAGAGACGTGGATCTTTTATACAGCTTATTTGAATGCTACAAACAGTCCTCCCACTAGGCCCATTTTTTTAATATTACATTTTTCTAAGAAAAATCTTCTCTAAACCTTTTTTTTTTTTATAAATTTCGTAAGCACCCGGAACGTAAGTTTTGTTGCAAAATGTTGTAAAAATCTAGCATGCAAATTTTTCATGAGAAATACTGGTAATCAAAAAGCAGATCTTTGGGAGCCCTGTACAAATTACAATGATATATGTATATAAAAAAGACTGGTACTTTCGTTTATTTCATCATATCCTATATTTTAAATTATAAATGCTTGTATACTGTACAGACGTGTACATAAAGAAACATGGATAAAACACAAATCTATAAAACTATTTGGGTTCAACTGTCTGGTAGTTCTTATGACGAAATAAAGATTTTGAAGATATCCAATGAAATCGAAACACAGTTTAAGTGACAGGCAGAAGCAAGTTATAAAATCTTACCAAATGTTGTCAATCTGTACATTATGAAACAAAGATGTAATGTATAATCTTATAAAGGTTGTATAAGGATAAAATGCTACAGTTGACCTGGAATTTTTGTTTTAAAAATATTTTTCCTGTTATATAAGCAGTTATTATAATCAAATAATTATTTGGGGAGAAAAATCCCTGCAGTGTAGTCTTAACCAGTTTCCAAATATTAATGCTCGCAAACTCCGGATTCATCATTAAAAAAACCAAAACAAAAACAAAAATAACACTTTAAAGTTTCAAACAGTAACGTGGTCTACCGGCAGAGTTTTCACTAAACCGCCAATAATTTGGCTAATAATGCTAATTTATAAATTCGGTTATTAGCACAGTGTTTAGAAATAATTAAAGTATGAGAAAAATTTAAAGACAGAAAATGGATTTTAGCATGTTTAAATGTGTCAATCAGCTTTTTTTTTTTTTTTTTTTTTTTTTTTTAAACCAAAGATGAGCTTGGTAATTTTTTAAATATATATATATATATATATATATATATATATAATTAAAAATTTTACTTGGCACGTTTACTGAATTAATAAATAGTGTTTCGATACCTTAACCAACACTGTATTTTGTTGTTGTTGTTGTTGTTTCTAAGACCACTTTTTCGTTTTATATTTGTCTCGTATATTAACTAATTCAGAAATTTGTATGGCGCGGCAATTTTGTCACGAGAAAGATATTAGCATTTATTCCGAAATTTTGCACTGCTAAAGCATAATTAATATTCTACTTATTTTCTGGATAAATAAAAACTACCATTAATAGACGTTTTTATTATTATTGTTTTCATAAGAAAGCAACTGGTGCAAAGAATAATAGCTGATTGACTCAAATATAGTGTTGCATGTTTAAAGTTTAAAGATAATGTAGCTCATCCGGAAATTTATTTAAATTGCCGTTGGCGCTGCATTATCTTTAACAACTAATTTACTTGCATTTTCAGAGGAGTGCATTCCGCGAACCCAAATACTACAGATATGAAACTACAAATATTCACCAAGAAAAGAAAAAAGATGCTTTTAAAATTGTTAACATGTTTTCTTTGAAAATCCGATCGGCAAAGAACCCAAAGACCAGCGTAACGTAACCATTCACAAATTATTTGTGTGCATAATACTGGTTTATGTCGCGTGAAACACCTTTCGCTGTCAAAATTACTCTCGATTGAACAAACTGTTAGAATTTCAAATGAAAAATGTCAGCTTGTCACAATACAACAATTTAAAAATTAAAAGGCTTTCAAATATGAGCAATGATGACTATAAATTAAATTTTTGCAAATCATCATGAAATATGACAAAATGCCGACATTGAAATTTGCAGACACGAGAACAGAATTTATGCAGTTCTTGATTTAAGTAAATTCCCGGAAATAACAGACTTAACATGCTTGTATTTCGAAACTGAATGCATTGTACGAACATACTGGCATGAAATATCAAACATTCTCAAAGAAAAAAAAAACACGTTGTTTTTAATATTATGAGCAAGCACAAACGTAACGTAATCAGTATCAGTACAAAACTCCTTAATGGGTTAAAAGTTGTGATGCAGCACTTTACCTTATGCCTCTAATAATTTTAAATATGAGTCTTAAAAAAAATGATAACAAATTTTGTGTGACGCTATACTATTAAACATTATTATTATTTTTTTAATTTCGTCATTTTATTTTTTTTGTTCTATTTATATTCACAGGTCCAAACATAATTTTCAACATGAAAATATATATAAAATTTATTCACTAATGCTTTTTTTCACATTTCTCATAGATTTTAAATATGAGTTTTAAAACTAATGATATGAAGATTCGTGTGACGCCTTGATGCTTTAAAAGCTTTGTTTTGAAATTCAAATAAAATTATTTCTGGTTTGCCTTCTAAACAATATTTACACATTCAAATAATGCTTTTTATTTTTCAATACACTGTTAAATATATCACACTTTCACTGAGCCTATATTATGCATTGAAATGTATTTATTTTAATAAATTGATTTATCTTTTGCATCATGCGAGTCAAAACAGTAAGCAAAATTTATGTAAATGTTTACTTTGCGTTATAGTATACGTTTGAAATAGATTTGTAAATAATTTAAATCTCAGAATATATGGTGCATACTATAAATCTTTCAAGAATTCTAAATTGTTTTATCTCTTACATATTCTAAATGTTAATTTTAATGATGCATCAATTATGAATTGCGTTTCGAATAAAAAAGAATTTTAAGACTTCTCCAAATTACTTTTTCTTAGTTTAGTAACATTCATTATCGGACATAATATTGAGGTAGAAATTATGAGACAAAAATATATTTGAACCAACTATTGAATCAACTATTCTTTACGTTTAAGACGAACTTGGTATTTTTTTTAACTATATAAATACTTAATTAAAATTTTTATTTGGCATGTTTACTAGATTAAAAAATGAAGTTTTAGATACGCTAACCAGCAGTATGCACTTTTTTGTTTCTAGGACGAATTTTCGCTTCATATATGTTACCAAGTTCTTAAATTTGTATGGTGCGTCAATTTTGTCACCTATGTAACCATAAAAAACAAAGACATTAACAAAATTATTTCAAAACTTTACACTGCTAAAGCATAGATTAATAGTCTTGCTACTAGTCGTGCAAATAAAAAATATATTAAAAACATTTTTTCTCCTAAATAAAAAACAAGGGCACAGAGGTAGATGCAAAGACTAATTAATTGATCCACTTAATGTTAACTTTTTAAAAGTTTAGTCTTCAGTGTGATTTTCCTCAGCAGTAAATTTAATAAAAAAAACATTCATTCATACTTAACACAAAGGGTTGAATCCTTCAAAATGGTACGTTGCATCTTTTTAATTTTCATTTAATTTTTTTCCAAAGTAACCATTTTACGACAAATCTTAAGAATTTTACAATTTGACGTTGGATATAAATTAGCGTATCAAAATAAAATAAAATTACATTATTCGAGTCCGGGGGTGAAAATTACTTTTTACTTTATTTATAGGTATTTTTTATCGAATTTTTTCCTGAAATGTGTTCTTATATAAAGATCACATTTCAGAAAAATAGTTTTTCAAAACTTTGAAATTTCGTATTTTAAAAATTAAAATTTTAAAATTTTAAACTTATTTAATTTTTGATATAACTGACGAATCACTTGCCCGATTTCATTACTTTTTTCACTTTTGAGTGAAGAAAATGCTTCTTGTTAATTTGTCTTCAGCATTTATAAAAATATTAATTACAAAATTTATAATAAATTTAAAAGTTTTAAAAAAAAGTATTTTTGAGAGTGATATTTACTTCCAGTTATATATTTTCAAAATTTTAACATAAATTTAAAATTCCTGAAGATAATTTATTAAAAACATAACATAAAAACTCTGTCCAAACTTTTATACACATATCTTGCAAGGAAGTTTTGGAAACTGACAAATTATGAAAAAATCCATTCTGTGATAATTTGACTTAAAATTTTGGTTACGGGCGGGGTACAACCGTGGTAGTACAACGCGAGAATGGTTATATCTGCTGATATAATAATCATCGTAGAAATACGCAGTATGCTTTATTTAATTTATCAAACTGTGTAATGTTTTATTACAAAAAAAAAAACTTACTTACAAAAATACAAACAAAATACCTTACAAAAATACTTACAAAAATACAAACAAAAATACCTTACAAAAATTTGACTTAAAATTTTGGTTACGGGCGGGGTACAACCGTGGTAGTACAACGCGAGAATGGTTATATCTGCTGATATAATAATCATCGTAGAAATACGCAGTATGCTTTATTTAATTTATCAAACTGTGTAATGTTTTATTACAAAAAAAAAAAAAAAAAAAAAAAAAAAAAAAAAAGAGGAGGGGGCAATTTTTAGATTTTTGAACTCCGAAGCCTCTTTATTGCAGCTATGTCATAAACTCTATTGTAGTGCTTGAAATAAATAGTTATTAATATCAGTGGTAGCAGAATGAAATACAAGAGTAGCAAAATTCTTTTGAGGGAGTTTTGTGATAATTATTTTAATAAACGAAAACACTTTTATTGTGAATCATAATTTTTTTTTTATTTTAATGTTTAATTATTTTAAGTCATCTGGGAAAGGTAAATTTTGCTATTTTTTCCCCAAAACACAACCGAGATAAAGAAAATTTAGATAAAGCTTAAAATCCAGGGTTGGAGCATGCACTTCCATTTTACACCCTTTTGTCCGATCCCATGATATTAAAATATTTTTTTATATGGTACATAATAATTTTTTTAAAACAAATATCCCCAAAAATTTGAAGGATCTAAAAATTAGCTAGCTTATGTCTTTATTACGTTCTTTAATTAATCAGAAAATATGGAATTTCTGAAGCATTGTGCAGAAAGGCGAAGAAAATAGGAAGAAAAATTCAATGCTGAACTTGATTTCAGGTAGAAATAAAAATGAAATAAAAATATTTGTGATATATGGAACATGGTAATTTTTTAAAAATAAATATCCCATAAAAGGTGAATGATCTAAAAATTTGGTAGTTTATGCCTTTTTTGCGTTCTTTAATTAATCAAAAAATTTACATTTTTCTGATGCATTGTGCGCAAAGGTGAAGAAAATGGGGAGAAAAATTAAATCCTGAACTTGATTTCAGGTAGAAATAAAAATGGTTTAGCTGAAAAGAGAGAGCAGGTAGAGGTGGAAATAAAACGGCCGTAAACTCGCATTAAACCGCATAACATTCTAAAAATTACGATGCCTTCTCAACCTACTAATCAGCCATTCGGAGAAAAGCGAAGAAAGGGTAGGAGGCGCCTTATGGCATCTTAAAGCCTTTCTGCACGAAATAAGGTGCACAAGACCCCCCAGGCAAAGAGTACTAAAACTGCATTTCAGGTCATTAGGGCCTTACTTGTGAGAGGGCGGCGTAAGACAAGAAATATCTGCATATTTCCTGTACTGGGTTATGGCCCAAGAGCGAATACCGCTGCTTGCTCATTTTACGAGCTACTTGACTGACCGAAACTAGCCTCTTATTCGGCCGCAGATACTCCTCACAAATAACGGAATGCCTGTCTTTTACTTTCATTTTTTTGTAACCGCTTGTTATCTGCCTCGTAAGCTGAAAGGTCACTTAGAGTGCAGTTATGCTTTTCACTTACCTTGAGATCATGCTTATGAAGCCCCATCTTTATTTCTGTTGCGAGTTGTCGCCAATAAGGTAAGGGTATTAAGTCTTTATCTTTTGTGGCTTCTCAGAGGCTTTTGATAATTCTGACTTTCCTTTGTCAGTTTTGTATATAAACAAGGCAGGCCGAAAGATTAATTACATTCCAATAACATGTGATGGCGTATCTGTGAGCTAATAACAGAAAAACGAAAGTAATGAGTCAAAAAAGATAAAATACAAAAACTATCAACAAAATTTCCTTTGAATGGTATCTCCCATATGTATTAATTATACAAAATAATATTTAAAAAAAAAAAATCTGAACATAGTGATACAGCTACCATGAGAAAAATTATTTTGAATCGTATAAGGCATATGCATACAAATATTATTAGCTGTAATAAACTGAGAACAAGGTTACTGTCATCTTGAAAAAATTCCGAAGAATTCCTTAAAAAATAATAACGCATATAATTGTTAAAGAAAATAATGTAAGTCAATAGGTTTATCGATATACACCAATAAGTAAATAGGCATTTTGATTAATATCACTCTAAATGTGGGTCGTTGTCCTACTTTAAGCTTATTTAAATCACAAATTCCTAAATCATCATGTTTAGTATTCTAAAAATGACTATTACATACATTAAACCATATCAACCAGTGTAGAAAAGAATAAATTTATGAAAAGTCTATTTTAGTAATGTCCCATTTTAACTATGGGACGTCGACGTAATTTATTCTAAGCAGCAGATCGGCTTTAAACATTTTTAGTATTCTGTAGAGCATTGTCAGATTCATTACACCATGCCCACTGCTGTATAAAAGAATAGTTGCAGCTTTTGAGTTTGCTAGCGTTTACTTGGAAGAATTTATTATTTAGTTAGGATTCTCATTGAAGTACCTTTTTGGGTTAGTTTTAATAGAGGTAAGTATTTTAATTTACATTTAATTTAAAATTTCTGCGAATATGTATAATATTGTTGGTACTCAAACCAGGCATATTTGGCATAGCAGCTAAGGAACTTAGTCTTTTTTTATATAGGAATTGGATATTATTCTGCAAATTATGTTCATCAAAAGTAACACAACTGTCATTATTAATCCACATGTCAACTTTTTATTTATGTATTTGTTATTTCTGTGACGTGCTAAGAATCTCGAAGAGTCACTAAAGTCTATTTCATCCAAAATTTGTATTTATAAAGAACATTTCAAAACACAGAACCATTTTAGTAACGTTAAGCATTTACGATTTGAAGCACTAAGATGAATTTCTCAACGTATTATGAAGACTGGCCTTTATAGAGATTAATGAGATTCTCAAAATTTTAGATGAAACAGAAAATAATAATAATAATAATTAATTTGTTTGAAATTTGTAAGAAAAAAATGTAAAAGCCCCCTATTAAATCGACGAAAAAAATGGTCTAGTGTGGATCATATTCATGATTCAATTCTATCAATATTTAAACATATTACATATGAATCGTAATTATATTTCATAATTTTGAAGACAGAACTCATTTTTTTTTAAAAATTTTATTTACATTTATTTGGAAAAAAGAAATATTAAAGTGTTGTATAAAATTTGAAAAAAAAAAAAAAAAAAAAAAAAAACCAGATATCTCAATTAGTGTTAGTTGTATATTGTTTGGAATTTTCAATCTTTCTGCGTTTGAATAATAATTGGAAGAGTAAACATATAAACCCTGTTAATAGATCTTTTTTACAATATCATTTTGATTCAAAAGTTCTCTATGGTGCACATTTGCTTCATTCACTATTTCGTTTTTACTTTTCCTCAAACTATCTCTTATTTCTGAAATAATAAGTAAAGGTTATAGAAATATGCGTCAAATTTATAAAACACGTAATTAAATTTTAAACAAGTAACAAAAGTAAAACAAGTAATTAAATTTTAAATGAATATTTTAATTAATTCTTGAACATATGTGAAAATGTATTTTTACTTTCACATTAATTATGTAAGGAAAACTTACTTTTTGAATAAGCGAAATATTATTATTTATTAAACAAAGTATATTTCTTCCTATATATATTAAAATAGCTTAAAAGACTGAATTTGGAATAACAGTGAGATTGTTCTGTTGTAAGAAAATGTTCTTAAAAAATGCCAACATTATGTTGAACTAAATGCCTTTTGAAATATTTCATTAGTATGGGCATATAAAAATAAATTCGACTTTTATAGATTATGAATTATGCCAGGGGCGTTAACAGAAATTGTGAGACCCGGTACATATTTTGCTTATGGCTCATTATTTTGCTCATATTCTGTACATGCATATATTTTATAAGGAAAATGACATGAGAGACAGTTCAATCAAAATTAAATAAAATTACGCGCAGTCGTAAAACTGATAATTTATTTGTTCCTTATTCTAATTTTACCCTAAATTCTAGATAGGACATGTTAAATATTAAAATACATTATGGATTAAAAGCTATCATGTCACTGAACATTATGAAAAATAGCTCTATACAATCAAAGATATGCATAACAATAAAAATAATAAAACATCGCTTATGCATCTCATTTGTGCGACTTAATCATTTTTCGTTTTATTGTTGTCTTGATTAGCTCCCATTGAGTTTATTCCTTTCAAGGACAAAGTAATTAGGTTACTAACATATTGCAATGATTGATTATCACCAGAATTTACGAAGAAATTGATTTGAAAGTAAGTAAAAACTTTTCTTCAAGTACATTATAAAAGTAAAATAAAGCATAATATGTAATGAAAAATAGCTTCAAAATGAAAAGTAAGCAAAAAATATAAAAGATTTGTTCAGATCATAATTTGTAAATCATTGCATATATATTTTTTGCTTACATATTATTTTTGTTTATATACTTTTTAATTTATACGTCGATGTACTGTAGACACTATTCATTTCTATTTATTTAAATGGAAAAGTATTTCTTTTATCTCGTGGATATTTTCGTTTAATAAAAAAAAAGTAATTAATAAAATTCATAATTGAATTTTCTTACTTATAATGAATAATGCTCTGCGTTTATTTTCTCCCCAACTTCTAGTTAGTCACAAAAATAATTAATTCTGTATTTTATTTATTTTGTAGATGCGGTTGTTCACGTTGACTTTCTATATACATTGTTAAAAGCACCTTTATGCAGAAAATGAAAGTAATATCAGTTGAAATTTACAATTTACAATACAACTATTTATACAAAGTTTTTTTTTTTTTTTTTTCAAAATAGTGCTAGGTTAAAATATTTGGAAGACAACAAATTTTAATTTTAAAATACATTAGTACATACATTCAATAAACATGAAAATTAAAGATAATATAAAAATAAAGGAAAATAGCTCCATTATATAATATATATAAGCATAATAGGTATAAGCATAAAGAATAAAATATTTACAAATTGGCTATCCTTTATAGTATTCGTCACACTCCAAGATGTACTAAAATAATAATATTATCTGAAAAGAATTAAAATAATTTATTATAACAAAAAATAAAATATAATAAAAACTACAATATATCATGATCGTGAAAAAAATGTATTCTGAAGAAATTTTGAAAAAAAAAAATGAACTGATAAAAGCTAATTTTTGACTCAACTCAGAATAAAAAATTTAAAAATTTAAATGTGTTTCAACCTCTTTTTAAAAGAGTTTAACCCTTTGTGACTCAACAACTCTGATTTTAAAAGTATTTACTTAGATGTTAGACTACATCATTTTAAGCATGAAAAAAATAATAAAAATATTTAGACCATAAAAGTAAAAAATCATTGACTAAAATGTATTTTTTTCACACATGTTGTAAACAGAAAATTACATTCTTCTCATTACTAGTGTCAATTTTCTAATACAAAATTGTAAAGCACACGACCTATCTTTGTAAAAAATCTACTTTTGGACGTCTCCAGTCTTTATAATTTGATAACATTTACGATGTAAAACTGCTCATATGATAAATAAAAGTTTGGCATGAAATCTAAACTCAGTATCGCCGTCTGTTGAGAATTCTATCGACAATTTATATTAAATGTTGTCTTGGAAGATGGTAGCAATAAATAAAATCGTTTTTAAAGCCCACTGTATATAACATTAACTTTTAGATGTGTTGCAGATATGCAACGCGGTGATACAAAGGGTTAAGAGTGTAGATCAGTCAGAAAAAAAATTGCTCATTCTCTTACAGAGAAAACAAAAATGCTTTCTCTCCTGAAATATAAAACAAAAACTATTTCGCTAAATTACTGCCAAATCCGGCTGTTTTTAATGTCTGCCATAGAGCAATATTATACCCAGTTGACCGATTCACGACCAACAGCCTTCCCCACGAATGGTTTATATTCTCTCGAGGGGTACTTAAAAGTATAGAATTTTAAAAATATCTGAACTTAATATATATTTTAAACGAAATATTTTAAATTGTTTTAGTAGTTGAAAACATAACAATTTGTCACCGATTTTACAAATTATTAAAACAACAAATAATAAATGATAAATATTCGTTAATATGTCAGAAAGTACAAAGTTTGGACTTGAGAAGACCCTTATCTGAAGAATCCAGATATGAATTATGTTCTAATTTTGCTTTAAAATGTTAAAACTTTTAGAAAGGTTTTTCTTCAGCTATGAAAATATTAACGAACATGAAATAAAACAAAATTTAATGTATGGAAGGAGGCACATTGGAAAATATTTCTCAGCAGCTTCTAAATTTTGTATTGCAATGAATTTAACAAAATTTTCCATTTTCTGTCTTATGATTCAAAACTTCTGTAAGTTTAAACAAAATTAGAGGAAAATTCCTGATAAAGGTGGTTGGTAAAGTTGTTTTTATCACAATAATTTCATAAATTGTACTTCTACGGCTGAAATAAGGCACTGTAGTCTTGTACAATCCCCCCCCCCCTCCCTCACACACACACCTTCAAAATCACAACAACAACATAAAACATACATTTTAATTCCCAAATTAACCTAGAGAAAAACGGAAAGATCTATTCAAAGGGATATGTGTTCTTTCAGTTTATGATAAAAAAAATATTTTTAGGGCGCCGCGCCGTGTCCACACTCTAAAAATGACACTTTCAAAACTGAGCAAAAAACACTCAAATCTGAGTATGTCGCATAGTCAAAATGGCTCCGAATCAAAATTACTCAAATTTGAAACATGTATATACCCATTTCTGAAAACATGCACACACTCATAAATAAAACATTATGTGCTCATATTTGAGTATGTCCATGTTTCAAAAATGAGTATGAACTGACTTATATGTGCCCATTTTTGAGTATTTACATGTTTCAAAAATGAGTTTGAACTTATTCTAATCATAATATTCAATTTTTGTTTAATTGCTTAATAGGCGTATAGCCAACATAGTGAAAAAGTACCCAAGCCGGGACTCGTACCCGGGTCATCAGATTAGCGCACTGACGCTAGAAAGTGGACTGCTAGAAAGACTGAAAAGTGGGTACTTTTTCACTATGTTGGCTATACGCCTATTAAGCAATAAAAAAAAATGAATATTATGAATGCAAGGCGTGAGAAATTTTCTCTGGAAAAATTTCCAAGTATTAAATATGAATTTATTCTAATCATTTTTGAATATGTCCGTGTTTCAAAAATGAATATGAACTGACCTCTATGTGCTCACTTTTGAGTATGTTCATGTTTCAATATTCTGAGTATTTCTGGTTTTTCAGAACTGAACATTGGGTCGTCCTATTTGAAATAAAAAGTTTCATAACAAATTGAAAACCCTTCAATTTGTTATGAAACAACAAACTATTATCAAATCTGATTTACTCAGATTTGAAAGTGTCATTTTTTCAGTGCGCATACTGAAATTGTACCAAATTTAAATTTTCATTACGGACATCTATTTTTGGCATCATATTTGGACTCTTCCATATAATTTACCGTAGGATAACAAACGGGAGGTCATTCGGTGAAGAAGTTAAAGTATTATGCATATTTAAAATTTTAAACTTCTAATGTTATAAATTCATTATTAATGGTTTCAAAACAAACTGCAACCCGTTTAGTTTTTAAGCAGTAATTCAATTCTAATTTGTTGAGTGAGGTTATATTTTGGATTCGTATATTTGAAGCTTCTAGAAATAGATTTCTGTTGAAATTTTAATGTGTTACAATACATATTTGTTTCGAATATTAATTAAAACAATTATATATATTTTTTTAATTTTCGAAAAAAAAAATGCTGTGCAACCTATAAAAAATTTAATAAAAATCGATTTTTAGCAGCTTAAAATAGGAACATTTAAATTTCACCCCATTCCGTCATGTAGTTTTTGAATAATGCTTAAAAAAGTTCATACATTTGAAATTTGTTTTGCAATGATGAATTTAACATTCAGAGTCCCAAACTTTAAATGTGCATAATTCCTAAACTATTTGTTTGAATAACTTTCCGTTTGGCATCCGTAGGTGAAATTTACCGAAATATCTAAATATGATGTCAGAATTACGGGGTTCGTATCGAAAATTTTAGAGTTTGTTACAATATCAGTATGGAGACGACCCCCCCCCCCACACACACACACACATACACACAGGATTGCTTTTTTATTTTTAATTTTTTTTTTACATTTTTAAATTAAAAGCAGAGATAATTTCCAGTCGCAAGGCTATTTTAATTTTTTTTTTTCCTGACTGACATTGATTACTCCTTTGAAACATGTCATTTTCAAAATCAGAAACCTTAAAAATTGAAGAATTTTTAAAGTATTTGTTAATTTTTTTTACGTTTCTTTTAATTATATCTGTTTCGTACGTGTTTAATCTGATAATAAAAATTATCACTGTAAAACATGATTACAGCTATAATCAAATTTAGGGAATAAAATAAAAAAATAAAAAATAAATAAATAAATAAATAAATACATAAATAAATAAATATTTTCTATGCCTTAATATTAATGGGCTCCAAAAAGTTAAAAATAGACCAGATCTCCATTTTTAAAGCCACCTCTGTGTTTTACATTAATTATTTCATGATTTTTTTTTATAAAGCGTTTAAAAATCAAGTAAAATTAAAAAAAACTAATCGAAAATTAATGTTTGTAACAAAGTAAGATTTTTTAAGCTTTGTTGTTGTTGTTCACAATTTACCGCTCACGGGACACTGATGGAGGATATTTTTGTATATACACATGTGTAAAAGGATAAGTGCGTATGCCCATAGGCAAATTTATATGCAATGTGTATAATAATATATAGGGTTGTTATAGAACATTTTTTTTTTTTTTTTGCTGTTTGAAGGCATCTGTAGCTAAAACTAATGAACGGAATGATATACATTTTATATTTAGATTTTTGAAAACATGGGGAGTTAATTCCGTGAAAGTATTGTAGCAAAGCCTTGCTGTATACTTTGGTACAGTAAGGCTGGACGCACTACATAAGCCTAATTAATCAGTCATTCGAATAAATTATTTAATTGAACATTTCCAATTCCTTTTCAAACGAAATTGATAGAGCTGCTAACACGCATTGACAATAGAAAAAAAAAATTCCATGATTTGTCTTACCAGCTATTAATGCAAATATCTGATTGTTTTCGACAAATACTTTAAATGATACTGATTTTTATTTTTTTAAAAAACTTTCTATACCTTCAAAAGTCTAAATTTAAAATGTCGTCTCATTTCGTTCTTTAGTTGAAAATTTATTTATCAGCACGCTGTATGTAATAAAAGGTAAAGGGAAAGATAACTTCCCAACAAATTGTCATGCAAAGAATGGAAATGCTGAAAATTTTCACGGGAAAATATTCAAATGTTCTCGAACATGCATATATATTTTAAACATTATTCGAAAATCGTTTAATGTAAAATTGCACGAAAATATCATGACACTTTCCAAATCACTTTTAATGCTGTTTAGTGAATCAAAATCCTGTTGAGTTACTTTCCCAATATTACTTGGATGACTTATACAGAAGTTTTTAAATCTCTTTAAACATTGGTTAAATTAATTATGAAGTACTTTTCTTATAAAATATTGAATTTCTAAAACATTTTTAACTCAGTTATTTACATAAAACAGATATTTATAGTTATTTCAAATTTTAAACTAAATTTTCCTGTTTATATGAATCTTGAAGATATTTTTTATCGTCGCTTTAATAGTCACGATAAGAATTTTTAAACAAAAATATAATTGAACAGATGTGTGTGTATGAAGAGAAGAAAACTTCTTTTCAATAAAACGTTTTTCTTTTTAAACTATAGACAGTTGACTTAAGAATGAAATTAAATAAAATATAAAACGTAGAATATAAGAAGCTTTCCCTCATATTTATTGTTAAATAATAGTGTAAAGTGTGTTATTGATAAATAACACAATTATGTAAATTTTATGATGAATATTACACAATAGACTGAACTGTCTACTATTTTGTAAATGTTTTTCCTCATTATACTTAGATGACTGATTTTTCTACATTTTTCTGTGCTTTCTCGATTTATTTTTTATTTATTATTATTATTATTTTTTTGTATGATTGTATTTTCCTTCGTAGCTGTCGTTCTTTCAACGAACGACAATTTATGAGAGCAAAATTATTCATGATTCTAATTAGAAGTTCGCATTTTACTTGCCTCCATGAGAAGTTTTTGATAAAAATATTATCGTAAATACACGACAATTTTTATCAATGGGAAATGTTTCTACCATTTTCTGAAAAAATATAAAATGGCCAATTTCTCTTACAGAAGATGATTTCTTTTTTTTTACTTTAGAAAATTAGTAAAGCATAGTTTCGGGAGCAATTAATAAACGTATATATAATCACGCCAGTTATATAGCAGATCGCAGCTATTCTTTGCTTCGCCTGAAGTAGGGCGTTTTAATATTACTCAATATCTACTACTTTCATTTTTTTTTTTTAAGTCTTAATATTCTAGACCTTTTCCCTATTAATTCGAAGTAGCTTTATTCTATATAGCTACTTTTCCTATGTATTTTACTTTTATTCTTTTTGCATTATTGTATTCATTTGAAGCTAATTAATTGCTCTTAAAACTATACTTGTTATTTTACTAATTTTCTGGAGAAAAAGAAGATACAATTTTGTATTTTAACTGTGTATTACAATTACTGGGTTTCTCATATTTCTGAGAGATGATTGCCAGCCGGAACCATTTCTTCGGGAATTGCTTCGTGTGTTACATGTTGAATCCTTAGTTAACATTGAAAAGGGCATAGCCGTAATTTTAGAACTAAATTATTATTTAAGTTATTTTAGAACTAATTTTCATATCACAAACAACATTCTTCGTGTTCATCTTAATACTTCGATAGTGGATGTTTCATCAGAATACACTTGAGTATTGCATTTCATTGCAATAAACTGCTTTTCCGTATGTCACAGAATTTGTGTTTGTGACTTTAATTTTAAATTCTAATTTGAACAGGATTATTTTGGGTATTCAAGATAAGCAAAATTATGATGTTATTTATATTTTTTCTACATTTTTAAGTCCCCCAGGTACGCATTTCTTTTAATATGAATTATTTTGCGGTCTTTTAAAATTTTACGTGACAAATGTATATAGTAGTACTGCATATTGTACTACATATTACAACAAAGTACTATGTTTATCAAAGTATCAGAGTAAACAGTGTGGTAAAAACAGGTGTTATACAGAAGTTTTTAAATCTCTTTAAACATTGGTTAAATTAATTATGAAGTACTTTTCTTATAAAATATTGAATTTCTAAAACATTTTTAACTCAGTTATTTACATAAAACAGATATTTATAGTTATTTCAAATTTTAAACTAAATTTTCCTGTTTATATGAATCTTGAAGATATTTTTTATCGTCGCTTTAATAGTCACGATAAGAATTTTTAAACAAAAATATACTTGAACAGATGTGTGTGTATGAAGAGAAGAAAACTTCTTTTCAATAAAACGTTTTTCTTTTTAAACTATAGACAGTTGACTTAAGAATGAAATTAAATAAAATATAAAACGTAGAATATAAGAAGCTTTCCCTCATATTTATTGTTAAATAATAGTGTAAAGTGTGTTATTGATAAATAACACAATTATGTAAATTTTATGATGAATATTACACAATAGACTGAACTGTCTACGATTTTGTAAATGTTTTTCCTCATTATACTTAGATGACTGATTTTTCTACATTTTTCTGTGCTTTCTCGATTTATTTTTTATTTATTATTATTATTTTTTTTTTTGTATGATTGTATTTTCCTTCGTAGCTGTCGTTCTTTCAACGAACGACAATTTATGAGAGCAAAATTATTCATGATTCTAATTAGAAGTTCGCATTTTACTTGCCTCCATGAGAAGTTTTTGATAAAAATATTATCGTAAATACACGACAATTTTTATCAATGGGAAATGTTTCTACCATTTTCTGAAAAAATATAAAATGGCCAATTTCTCTTACAGAAGATGATTTTTTTTTTTTACTTTAGAAAATTAGTAAAGCATAGTTTCGGGAGCAATTAATAAACGTATATATAATCACGCCAGTTATATAGCAGATCGCAGCTATTCTTTGCTTCGCCTGAAGTAGGGCGTTTTAATATTACTCAATATCTACTACTTTCATTTTTTTTTTTAAGTCTTAATATTCTAGACCTTTTCCCTATTAATTCGAAGTAGCTTTATTCTATATAGCTACTTTTCCTATGTATTTTACTTTTATTCTTTTTGCATTATTGTATTCATTTGAAGCTAATTAATTGCTCTTAAAACTATACTTGTTATTTTACTAATTTTCTGGAGAAAAAGAAGATACAATTTTGTATTTTAACTGTGTATTACAATTACTGGGTTTCTCATATTTCTGAGAGATGATTGCCAGCCGGAACCATTTCTTCGGGAATTGCTTCGTGTGTTACATGTTGAATCCTTAGTTAACATTGAAAAGGGCATAGCCGTCATTTTAGAACTAAATTATTATTTAAGTCATTTTAGAACTAAATTATTATTTAAGTCATTTTAGAACTAATTTTCATATCACAAACAATATTCTTCGTGTTCATCTTAATACTTCGATAGTGGATGTTTCATCAGAATACACTTGAGTATTGCATTTCATTGCAATAAACTGCTTTTCCGTATGTTACAGAATTTGTGTTTGTGACTTTAATTTTAAATTCTAATTTGAACAGGATTATTTTGGGTATTCAAGCTAAGCAAAATTATGATGTTATTTATATTTTTTCTACATTTTTAAGTCCCCCAGGTACGCATTTCTTTTAATATGAATTATTTTGCGTTCTTTTAAAATTTTACGTGAAAAATGTATAGTAGTACTGCATATTGTACTACATATTACAACAAAGTACTATGTTTATCAAAGTATCAGAGTAAACAGTGTGATAAAAACAGGTGTTTGTGATGTTAGTTACAGATTTTTTTAATATACCACCAGATCTTATTCCCTTTCCCTCTCCTATAAACGGAGCTTCTTAATATATTATAGTTAATATATTATAAATATAATATATATTATATATATATTATATATTATAAATATACAAATAAAATATCACTAGAAATTTGAAATACTTTTTAAGAACGTTTAGAGGATTTTTGTTCATTTTTTATAAGTGTGCTCGGCGAAATTATTTTTCTCCCCTTCCAAACTATTTTTATATTTGTTCTATATCAGTAAGAACAAAGCAATAAGTAACATCAAGTAAAATGATTTTATTTTAAAAGTGAAACATGATAAACTTTCTTTCATGAGTATTTTATGGCGATTACTTTCATGGAGAAAATCATAATGTTATAGGTCACAAATGAAAAAGATTGTAGTGTGTTATATATTTTTTACTGAATTAACAAAAATCAAGGAGAAAATCAAACATTTTACAATTCCATATTGCAATTTTTTTTATTCGCATGTTTCTTACTCCTAAAAGAATACAATAAATTTGATCTAGAAACTATTAAACAGCTAACCTTTTTTTTTATTCCATGGGGAAAGAATATGAAGAATGTAAAATCCGTCCGATGTATTTCAACGGTGCACAGTAGAGAATTTTACAAAGAAAATTTGGCCAAAACCCGAATTTTTTTCTGCTTTTCTGAGTCTTTTTTGAAAATATGTTAAGAGGCTTAATAAAGAATTGTACAGTGTCGGCCTCGAAACACTGGCCGCAACACAATAAGCATTTGTAAACAGTGAAACTCATAGCTGCCAATTTCTATAATTTTTTGTCACCACTTTTTTTAATGAATATATTATACTGAAATAGATTAAATAATACTGATATTACTGTTAAACAAATAGTAGTGATAAAAAAAGAAAGGCAAAATTTGGGAGCTATGAGTTATATAGGTTACCTCAGCTTATTTTGGCAGGGCCGGTTTTTCGTGGCCCTTCCTGTATTACTAAATAGCTATGGGCCAGTATTTTGTGAAACACGTTGCTCATACGATTATATGTGAAATTTTATGAAACTCAGTGCAAATTTCAAACAGTTTCGTGCATTTATCGAGAGAAAATAAATTATAAAATAGCAGTTTTTTTTAAATTAAAGAACTGCGTTTTTATTTAAAAAAAAAAAACAAAAAAAAAACATAGAAAAGCAATTAAAATCAATGTAAAGATGAGATTACAAAGTTTTTCTCCCATTTATTAATTCGATAGAATTTGGTAGAAGATCTTTCTTTTTTCATAAAAATATGTAAAGAAATATGGAATTGCTTATACTGAGATGGATATTTTAAAAAATATATTTAAATGCTTACGTCGAAACCTATTCATACAGTACCTGGCCAAAAGTATCCGGACACTTTCGGTTTTTTACATGTTGTAGAAAATCTCGAAAAATACTTGACGAATTGTTCTTAAATTTCGGAGATGTAAAGACCATGTTTGACCTCATATTTATAGTGAAGATTTAATGAGAAGGAAAATTCAAGGATAAACAACAAATTAAAAAAAAAAAAAATGTGATTACCTTGCATCTGTAAAAGCTCGAAATTATCTAGGAATTACGCCCTGGTGCATGCATTTGTGTAAGAATAGCACGCATATTCATGAAAATATAAGCATTTCTTTGAAAACTTCAAAAAATTACATTTTTTATTTACAGCTTACAGTATTTTCAACAGAATTTAACACTTTGTTCAGACAACTCGACGATATGTTGGAGAAGCATGATACTGCAACTGAAAAATAAATACATAGAATAATTGATAAAGTATGTCCATTTCTATGAAATAATTTTTAGCTGTGCATATGCGAAAGATGCCACGATTATGCTTTCTCAGTTTAGTAGTTGATTATATAAGGGCAACTTATAGATAAAAAAAAAGTAAAATGTCGTGAAAATTCGGGAAGTTATCGGCGATGAAGCGAGAAATTTCAGTTTTTTTTTCTAAAAATAACTTTATGATAAGGAATTGTTCACAATCTGCAATTTACATAATATAAAATATTGTAAATTATGAAATACAATTTAATACAATATATGTGATATATTTTTTTTTCATTTATAAGTATGTATGGGTATTTATTGTATTAATAATTTTTATGTAATTCAGGATAACTGTCCTGTGATTTATGATAAAAAAGGCACTTTGTGAAAAATCCCTTATCATGCAATCATTTTTATAAAATAATGGAAATATAGCTTACTTCGTCATCGATAACTTCCTGAATTTTCACGATATTTCACCGCCCTTTTTATATAAGATGCCCTATACAGTTGACTACCAAATTATGAAAGAAATATTGTTCTGTTATTTATGCATGCGCAGTTAAAATTTATTTAATATAAATGCTAATATTTTATCAAATGTAATATATTCATTTTCTATTCAATGTAATATTTCGGCTGCATATGATCAAATTTTCTGAAAGTGGTATTAAATTTGATTGAAAACCCTGCTTGTTATAAACAAAAAAAACATGCTGGAACTTTTTGAATGTTTCAAAGAAATGTTTATATCTTCATGAATATGCATGCTATTCTTACACAATTGTATACACACATTCTACATAGCTTGTTTAATCATTTCTTAGAGCTACAGATCATTTCGAGCTTTCTATGATACTGCGTAAAATCACAAATATTACTTTTTTTTTTTTTTATTCAATTAGTTGTTGATCCCCTAATTGTCTTCTGACAAACTCTTCAATGAAAAAAATAGGTGGTCAAACATGTTCTCTATATCCCTGAAGTTCAAGAATTACTCAGGAAGTATTTATCTATTTTTCCAACTAAACGTCTAAAATCGAAAAAGTACCGATACTTTTGTCCAGAGAGTGTACATCTTTCCTAAGACACACACTCTAAAAACGACATTTTCAAAACTGTGCAAAAAAGGCTCAAATCTGAGTATGTCGCATAATCAAAATGACTCCGAATCAAAATTTCTCAAGTTTGAAACATGTATATACTCATTTCTGAGAACATGCACACACTCAAGAATAAAACATCATGTGCTCATATTTGAGTATGTCCATGTTTAAAAAATGAGTTTGGACCAATTCTAATCATTTTCGAGTATGTTCATGTTTAAAAAATGAATATGAACTGACCTCTATGTGCTCAGTTTTGAGTATGTCCATGTTTCAATATTCTGAGTATTTCTGGTATTTCAGAATGGAAAACGTTGGTTCGTCGTATTTGAAACAAAAAGTTTCTTGACAAAATAAAAACATCGATTTTCTCAGTCACTCTCTTCTTCAGTGTCATTTTTCTCAGTGCAGTTCATTGCAAAAATGATTTAAAATGATTAAAAACGATTTCCATTAAAAATGATTCCGAGAAAAGCTTAATCTCAGTGTATATTTTTGAATAATGATGATCGTTATTTTTCGAAATATTCAGCACCACGGAGGTATGAGCTAAAATAAGCTGTAATATACTTTTGCTTATCAATAAGACCAAGCTAAACGTATTTTTAAAATATTACTATACAATTGTGCAAAGTTTTGCGTGAAAAGTGTATAACTTTGGTTCCCGGGTTTTTTGGGGAATTTTGCCACTGTGCGGGGATAGCAAAATTCCACAAAACCACATTTAGAAAATAAATAAATGCATAAATAAAATATTGAAAAGAAGTTCAAAGCAACAGTTCAATGTTTTTTTTTTTTTTTTTTTTTTTTTTTTTTTTTGGATGTGGGGAGGAATTATGTAAGGCAAAGCCAGGAGAGATGGCGCGGTCGGAGAGATTGCGCACATAGAGGTTCGGGGGGGGGGAGGAGTAGAGTGAGAGCGCAGCGACTCCAGGTAGTTGTACAACAACAGTAGTGGAATGTCTACTTGAAAGTGCACGTTGATTGCTTTGAGCGTCTAAGATAAAGTATTGCTATTTTGTTTTGTTTTCCCCAAGTAAGTGCTTGAATTTTCATAGTTATTCATCAGAATTTCTATACAATGTCAATAGTACAAAATATTTTAAACTTAAACGACTTCTTATAAGCTACTAATCTAGACTAACAATGTGAACATCAACGGTTCGTTTTAGTAGCGGCCATGTTTAAATAAAAGGCCGCGCAATCTCTCCTACCGAAATTGGAGAGCTTGCGCATCTGCTACTTAGGAGATATGGCGCATTGTTCCCATTAGTTTAAATGCTAGGAGAGATTACGCAGCTTATTGGTAAATTTGCATAAAAAAAGGAAAGATGAAAATGGACTAATTTTAAGTTAAGCGTGTTATTAAGTTACATAATTTTATTTTGTAATCTTATCTGGACTTGCTTTTTCTGATTATTTAATTTTTTTTCCTTTAATTAAAAATTTTTAATCGTTTTTAAAATTATTTCCTTTTTCTGATTCTTTAAGCATTAGGTTGAAATATTCACTCCCAATACAATAAAAATTTTTCACAAAATCCTTACAGTAATGTCATTTAAGTGTAATTATTATTCTTAACAATTTATTTGTAGTTATTATTAGTAACAATCTCTCCTACCCATGTGCGCAATCACACCAACCCTGTAAGGAGAGATTGCGCAAAATAACTTTCTTGGTTTCATTACAACTGTTCTATTAAATTGCAACATAACAACAAATAGCAATGGAAATGCATAAAAAACAAATGAAGTAAAAATTATTCATGGATAGTTTAGCAAAAAATTAATATTTAGATTTTTTATTGCTATTCTTTTGAATTGTGCGCAGACTCTCCTAGCTTTACCTTAAATTCTTTTATATTTTTCTTCCTATTGATAGAAATTGTTAGTCAGAAAACAGATTTTGAATAGTTGAAATGACTAATAATTACCAAAATTTGTAGTTTTGTAGATTGGTAAGCTTCCTGAATATCCTGAATTATTTGTGGTAAAAGAAAATTAAACATTTAGTGTGAAATGCTTCATAAAACAAATCTGTATGTTAAGTTATATAAATAAACACTGCTTTTTTTAATTTATCATAAAGAAGTTTCTTCATAACTTTTATATTATCTCCATTCAACAAAAAAAATCCATTACAAAATATTTTCATTCCCATGTGCGTGAAAAAGTCAGATATTTTCATTCAGATGAAAAAAAATTGACTTGCGTTTTATTTTTTCTTAAAAATATATGTTAGTTTTCATTATAATTATAAGCCATTGCTTTGTGATAATATTTCAACTAACCGTTCGTCAATCTGAATTAATGTGATCACACCTATTCTTTTGTTTATCAAATCCTGAAAAACGGTGTTTTTTTTTGGATAGATGCTTTACTTTTATAAGAAAAAAATGAGGTTCTACTTCTGCCGGAGTGAAAATTTAAAATTGGCATACATCCAGAGTTAAAAGGTATTTTGCAATCGTGTCAGAAATTGGCAGGTTTGCGTTTAAAACAGTCTGAAGACCCTTCTAAACATATTTAATTTTTCCCACTCGTCAAAGCGATTTAGAATAATTATTCAGACAAAATGACAAAATGTTCATTGTCCCCAGATGTATGAAAATTGTAGACATTCACAAAAACTTTTTGCCTTCATTTTCTTATGAAAGTGGGTGATCTTTGATTGCAGTCGACTGGTATTTGACACCCATTTCCGTTATTTTTAATGTCCCGATAATGAGTTTAGAACCTCAATTTTTTTTTATAAAACTATTTTTATTTAAATAGGCAATTGAAACAAAAGTAAGTTGTAGAAAAAAAATATTTTGTAGATCCTTTGAAATCTCAATAAAAATATTTGACAGTAATCTGCCAGTGTAAATGAAAATGATTTCATAATAGTATCAGAAATTAGCAAGTCAGGAATTGAGAATGCCTTTCACACTGGTTGATTACAATATCACGTGGAATATATAAGAAGTATGTAAATACTTGATTTAGTTAAAGATATACAAAATTACATTATTTAAATAATTATTTGTGTCTATTGTTATTACTATGATGGTACGTAGATCCATTATAATTTTCATCTATGCACTTTTTTAATTAATAAAAATCATCCATTTTTTGCGTTGTCATCTTTCTCAGGCCTCGGATCGGTCTCTTTTTTGACCACCACTATTACCTTACAAAAAATTATCATGAAAATGTCTTAGAAACACTTCTTGCAATTCTTGTATACCACAAAAATAATTTTGAAAAAATAATGGTGGCTAAAAGAGATACAGCTCCGAGGCCTGTTTTGTCTTTTAAAATGGAATTTTCAAATTCGTGAAATATAAGCGGGTTATTATAAGAAAAAAACAGTCTATTTTCTTTATTACCTTGAAATTTTTATGGGCAAAATTAGGAAAAAATTAGGCAGAGTGTATTAATTTAGTGATTCTTCTGATTAAGAAAACAATAAAATGAAAATTCCTTTAAGTAACTCCCTTATCATTGATATCATCTTCGATATAGAAAAATGTTTGACGTAAAGAATTATGTGAAGTATGTTAATTTGCGACATTCTTTTAAAATAGTAAGATAGATATATTTCAACCATTCGTAACTTTTTTTTTTATTTCAAAAAAAAAAAAAATATTTTACACAATTATTACTTATGAATTAGAATGAAAACGAAATAAAGAAAAGAAAAGGATGAAGTTAAACATGAATAATATTTTTTTAAAAATTTGGGAGAAATCTTATCTAATTTCATTTTTTTTACTTTCTGATGGAATTTCTTTCTTTCTTTTCTTTGTTGATTCCTTTAATAAAAATGGAGATAAACAGGTAAACCAGGAAAAGAATGATTTCTCTACATGTGTACTGTATCGATCTTTGAGCATTCGCTCTATTGTTATGCTGCCTTTAATACTACAGTTTTGTATAAGCATTGCATATACAGTAGCTCACGTTATATCGTGATTCGTTATGTTTCTTATTCCTGTTATGTCAGTCACTTTTGTGTATATCTCTTGAAAAAAAGAAATTATATCTTTAATGAACTTTTATGTTGCATTAGATGCGTTAAAAATGATAAGTGTAATTCACTATCGTTAATTTTATGGAGAAAATTGTAATATTTGTATTGATAAAGTTTTTTTTTTTTTTTTTTTTTTTTTTTTTTTTTTTTGTAAAACTGGATAAATCTTGTCTAATTTCATTTTTCGATCTCCTGGAAGATTTTCTTAATTTTTTCTGTTTCTTTGTTGATTTTTTCGATAAAAATGCAGATCGAAGCATAAATTCTGAAAAGATTGAGTTCTCGAAATATGTACTGCATTCATTTTATATTTACGATAATGTGTGTACGATAATTTAATGTAATGTTTTATATAAAAAGTTAAAATAGATTCCGTTATATCGTGCATCCTTTTAAATGACCCATTCTGTTTTATCGCTCTTTATTTGTGTCTCCTGAAAAAAAAATCTTAACTGAACTTTTAACTTACATCATATGAGTTAAATACAGTACGTGAAGTTAATTTTGTTTATAATATTGTATAAACTAAGTTTTGGTGACTAATATACAACATTTACTTGAAAGTTATCATCTTTCATAATTTGAATATCTTCACTATAATGCATTTTCCGATATTTCTCCTTGTCTCCTGACATGCACTATATGAAAAAGGTCTTTTGTATATATTTTTTATAACATATAACGTTGTAATATCGCCAATGTCTTTCCAGTAGTATGGATATTAAATAATTACCAAAGGACGAATTCTAGCATTCTTTATGTTGATTGAACAGAGCAATGAAGTTGTTTCTGTATTCATGAAAGTTTCCTAATCTTGAGAATAGTCCAACCAAACAAATAATCCGAACATATCAAATTGCTGGAGTTATCCGGAGAGCTGAGTCAGCCAATAGTAACATATCTCTCCTGAAAGGTTTTCCAGGGGATTTGACCGAATCCAATTCCATTTCCCGAAGCAATGCTCATAAAACGGGAAACTTAACATAAAGAGAACAAAGAAAGTATTTGGTCAAACATTCGGAATTCTCCAGTTTTATTTTCTTATCCAATTGGTCGAAAGCAAAGATTGTAGGAGGAATGTGACTGAGTTTTGTAAACTCCGCCTTCAGCATTCTTTATCAGAATCGGAATTCAGCCTACTCTTATATAATTTATAGAAACTTCAGGCAGGTCCAGATACGTGTCTGGGACGTATTGCTCAAATAAATGGAAAATTTCCTAAGACCAAGATTACGTTTAGCTTACTTCAATGACTTATCTGATTTATTTATACCTAAAAGAAGTAATATCTATGCTCATGGTTCTTTTCCAGTGGTTAAAAGATTAGAATTCGAATTTGTATTTGCTTGAGATAAAAGTGCGCCTTCAAAGCAATATATTTTTAATAAGACGGGATAACAATATCTTAGGCATTTACCTGAATCTCATAAAGTATTCATTTACTTATCTGTACGATTGAAAAATATAGGAATTTTGCGAATATGAATATCACGTCAAGCTCTGAATTCATAAACAAGGTAAAAGAGAACTGTCGAAATAAGTCTGATTAAAAAGTTTATTCCATATATGTATATCATCCTTACAGTATGGCATTTTAGTTAAGCACATAGGGTATCCAATATTTAAAAAATTCAAATCGTCGGCACATTATCTCCAGAGAAACAGAAATGAACAGAATTCAGAATAACTTGTTCAAACTTAAAAAATGTACCATCTATACCGATTTTTTTTCAAGCGGTAAAAGGATTAGAATTTATATTTTCTTGAGTTAAAACTGCGCTTTCAAAGCAATACATTTCTTAATAAGATGGTGTAAAAATACCTTACTCATGAAATATCCATTTAATTATGCGTACAATTGAAAAAATTAAAAATGATGCGCATTAAAAAGAGAAGCAAGCCCACACGAATTAAATCTCTGAAATTAAAAATTCAAACACTTTCGGCTTTGGAAACTTTTTCGAAAAAAGAATGATTCATGAAATTTCACTGAGTCTAGAAAATACAATTTCGGTTGATTTTACCTCTGAAAATCCTGGAATTTTGAATACCAAATCCCAGAATTTTCGGGACTGATTATCGAGCGATTGTAATGCAGAATGTTATTAAATCACAATTACGTTTAAGTATGGAATAAAAATCTCCAAAAATTGTATGCAACTATTTTACACAATTATATTGAGAGAGCAACTTTATATGGTTTGGTATTTATACCGGCTTACGCATTTTCAAGTGTTTGGGTATCAAGCAATATCGTAACCACCAAACTTAAGGGTTTTTTTTTTCCCAAATCAAATCAAACGGAAATATCTGTAAAATCCTTTCTATACGGTACTTATTTAATTTCATTTAATAAATAAAATTTCTGGTTCAGAATATATTTATATGACTTGATAAAACTTGACATTGTACCCACGCATTTTACCCAAATAATAGGTTTGAGGTTTCTTTATCGTTAATTTTCTGAGAAAGGGAGAGCCTCCAGTAATACAAATAATTATTAAATATACACGGATTTATGATTTAAAATGCATTTTCTTTTAATTTGTATCTTACTCGGGATTCGGTCCAAGGTTTCGTTACAGTATCAAATACTATTCATAGAATTCAAACAACAAACAGTTTATATGTTTTATTTTATTATATTATAATGATCGATATGATAATGATCTATAACAATATATTTTATTACACAATAATGTGTTATAATTTGATGTAACTATTTAAAAATATGATTTAAAACCATTTTGAAAATAGGAAATATTTTTGCCTACCTGAATATGTTCAAATTTTGTAGCTACTTGGACATTTTTGTTAGAGGTATAATTAATTTGCGTTTTTTAGACGTCTCTATTAAAAAATGTCATGTTTGAAGGAAAAAAAAACAATGATATTCAAATTAGAAAATATTCATGCCATTTTTAACACAATTTTCAAATTGAATGTAATCATAATGAGTTAATAACATCAATAGTCGTGGTTCTTTTCCAATGATTAAAACATTAGAAATCGAATTTATATTTGCTTGAGATAAAAGTGCTCCTTCAAAGCAATATATATTTTTAAATAAGCATTTACCTGACTCTCAAAAGTATTATTTTATTTTATCTGTACAAATGACAAAATAATAGAAATGGTGTGAATATGAATATCACGTCTAGCACTGAATTCATAAACAAGATAAAAGATAACTGGCGAAATGAATTTGTTTAAAGAGTTTATTTCATATTTATATCATAGTTGTAGTATGGGATTTTAGTTGCATATAAGAGCACACATAGGGCATATGGTTTTTTTAAATTCTAATCATCGCCATATTATCTCAAGAGAAAAAGAAATCCACAGAATTCAGAATAACATGTTTAAATTTAAAAAATTAGCATATGCCGAAGTTTTTATTTACCAGGCTTTGAAAGATTGGAATTTGTATTTGCTCGAGTTAAAAACGCGCCTTCAAAGCAATACATTTCTTGCCCTGACAGAAACAGAGAAGTAGACGAACAGATAACCTAGTCTTTTTTTAGTTGCACGGAACCAATTAAAAATAAAACACTTTGAAATAAATTAATATTTATGAAAATAAGAGTACTTACTTTAAAATTATGCGTGCGTAAGAATGGTTTAAATATACTTTAAACTTTCAGAAAACAAGCCGTTGAAAATGTTTTCTCTTCTTCGATAAAATAAAATCATTAAATCAGAACAATTTTAATAAAATCCTAATTTAAAAAAATTACAAAGCTTTAATAGTTTCTAAATATAACAGAATAAAGTTATGCGTTTTATTAATTTTAATTTTTATTTTTTTAAAGGAAAAACTGTTAAAATTGCAATTTTACGGGATCCAATGACTTACGGATACAGTTAGAATTTCCATTGCGGATTCCGCTTGCATAGCTACTAAACTTCCGGATTTTTTTTCAAGTCAAAATAATACATTGTACGATAAAATTTACCAAATAAAATTATTTTAAAATATCACTTGTTTCACTGTGGTCCTTATTTGATTATATATATATATATATATATATATATTTAATAAATTTCTGGTTCAAAAATTTGGTTCAATTTCTGTTTTTTTTTTTTTTTTTTTTTTTTTTTTTTTTTAATTTAAAAAAAGGAAGGGTGGTAACTATGCATGTGCTCGTAGTATTTTTTCAGATACCGCAAAATGATCAGTCACTGAAAAAAAAAATGAAAAAAATAACATGTTTTGTCAAGAATTACACGCATTCTGACGAATATGTTATACATAAGAAAAATTGTTAAACTCTTTGAAAGTGAACGTTCCTAATTTTAGAGTGTAAATAAGTAAAGTTCTATTTAATGTAGCACATGAGATTTAATTCAATTACCAAAGCAGATCGATTATTTCTTTCAGAAATTCTGAATTTATAATAGAAATTCCGAATAGTAATTATTGTTTTGTTTAATTACAGACCTTGTGTGATTACATAAAGAAAAAATTACTGTTCGGAATTTCTTAATAGAAAAATCCACGAAATTGGCAACACTAGACCAAATTTAATAATCTAGGCCAAAGTATATGCATTCAAGTATTTATTAAAATTGAACTAATTTCTTACACATACACACCCTAAATACACACTAATATTTCACAACATATTTCATACATATTTTTTCATATTTACATATTACATACATATTTCTCATATACACATATATTACATACATATTTCTCATTCACATTTCCCCATATAACTTTTATAGTTCTCACTAAATGCACACACACAAACACAAAATTATTTTAATTGTGTTTTCTTCACGCTGTTTATTGTTAAATATAAAAGTATATATTTTCTCATAGATTAAAACTGTCACTGAAAAAAACATGTCTATTTCATTCGAACTATCTGTCATATTGGACATATTCAGATCTATATGTGTTGCTTTTTACTTTAATGTTCTTGTTGTTTATTTGTAACATACATTAGTTACTCTTTTTTGCGTATATTTCTTTTTATATTAGTTTAAAGAAAAAAAAAACATTTTTAAAATGACCTCACTGAAAATTTTAGATTTTTCAGACAATATTTTTTCCTTTAATAGGAACATTTGAATAATTATTTATCACTGACAGAAGGGCTAGTACCTAATTGAAAATTTCAACAATTATTGTCTTTCACATAATAACTTTAAAAAAAATTGTAGGACAGTTTCGAGCATTTTTTATAATTTACAAAACTTTTAAGATTACCTTGCCGTTTTTTCGGGTTCACTTTTGTAGTAACCTATATATATCGAATGAAACTATTTTATTTTAAAGAAATTGAAATTATCTTTTTTACCAAACCAATTGCATTTCAAAATATTGTTTAAATCAGTAATAAATATTGTTAGGGAGCGACAACAGTTGTGAAATCGCATGTAAAACAGCGGACATAAATGTACTGTTTTCTCGAAAACTACTGAAACGATGTCAATAATTTTTCAATATTTCTTGGCAGTAAATAAACTATAAGTTGATCGTTCGGCAAGAAATAAAAATACATTAGTTACGTGATTTCGAAAAAATAGCATGTAATACAGCCGACATTGATGTACCTTTTTCTCAAGAACTACTGAATCGGTTTCAATACTTCCTTTTAAGAGTTTTGGGAATAGCTAAAAGCTAGAATATAAACTGATCATTAGGGGGTAAAATAAATATTTATGTTCATTAAAAAAAAATATTTTTTTTCCTTTTTTTTGCGAAATTACGAAAGTATTGTATTTCTTAGTTTTATTTCTTGCCAAACGATCAATTTATAGTTTAGTTGCTGCCAAAACTATGGAAAAATTACTGAAATCGTTTCAGTAGTTTCCGAGAACAATTAGCTTATTACTGATTAGTTACTGCCAAAACTACTTTTAAAAATATTAAAATCGATTTATTTAAATTATTAAACAGTAGCTCTCGTAAAAGGTACATCAGTGTCAGCTGTTTTGCATGTGATTTCGCAATTCTTGTCGCTCCGTTAAGAAAGGGTGGATTTTAAAAATAACATATAAATGGGAAAAAATACGAATATATTTTTATTTTTTGTCATTAACTTGTCACATTTTTTTAAAAAGGAAAACATATTGTTACACACTTATCAGAAAGTGTGTTTTCATACTTCTTAAATGTAAATGATGAAAATAACATAATGTAATGCATTTTTCTCAAAACTTTTTTTTTTCACTCGATAGATATTTAAAATGCTTCATACATTTAAATTTTTGTTCAAAATTCTCCATATGTCTAAGGGAAAATCTTGGTACTTATTACAATAAATCTGTGCATCCATTTCGGAAATTTGATTTATTAAAGTTTTCAACTTAGTAATAAAACCTATTAACATGGGAATTTTTAATGAAAATCCAGTTTCAAGACAGTGTTTTATTTTTATAAATAGCTGTGTGACAGAAGTCCTTTAAGAAATGAGTGTCCTCCCCCCCCCCCCTTTTTTTTTAAATAATTCATTTTAAGTAATAGAAGGAAAAAAAGGAAGAAAATATTCTTAAAATTGGAACGCATGGAGCATTTTAAAACACTTAAAAAAATTTAATTAACAGCTTTAAAAATGTAAATTTTCAGAAAATTTCACTTTTTTTACAAACATTAATTGAATTTATGGTACAGAACACTTATAAAAATATCTTGTTGGAATACTATAAATAATATAAAATCTTCAAGTCTACAGATACCTTAAATAAAATTTTGTTATAAAGTGAATGATAGGCCACTTTCAAATTTGTTGGTTTAACTGACCATTTCGTTCATCAACCAACTATCCTAGTCTTTAACAGGTTATTTGTAATGTAGGAGTGATATAAAAATGATCACATTTAGATTACGTATCTTTCGATATTTTTAATACATTTATTAACATATCGAGCCAGCAAAATGACCATAGTCTAATTTACTGGGTTTGTGTACAAATTGGGAAAATTATTATTTAAATAAAATCAAGCAAACAAAACTAGTAAATATATATATTTGTTTAAGTTTACTTTATTTAATGTTTAGTCAATTGCGAAACCGTTCATTTTAATCTGAAACACAGAAATAAAAATATATTATTAGTTAACCAGTGATGAAATACATTAACAAGCATTGCCGGAAGATTTAGTTTTGATATTAATTTTTGGACAGATTTAATTGTACAGTTTCTCGTAAGAAAAACAAAACATTTTTAAGGGGACGGTGGACTTTGAAAAGAGCAAAAATGTGAATATTTATTATTTTTTTAATTTTTTGCTAATATTTAAATGATATCATTATATTGCTATATATTTGGTAGACAATGTTTTTCCATACTTCTTATAATTGTAGGTACTGAAAACAACATATATCATAATATATTTCAAATGTATTTTTTCAAACCATTTTTTTTATCCTGTCTTTAAAATGCTCCATGCGTTTTAATTTTTGTTCCTAATTTTCAATATGTCTAAGGGATAGTCTTGGTATATACTGCAACAAACCGCTGCAACCATTTTGGAATGTTTGCTTTAATTAGGCCGTTTTAAATAATAACATAAAACTGGAGAATTTTAAATATTAAAAAAAAAAAGAAAAAAAAACCTAATTAGAAAGTTTAAATTTCAGCAAATGTAATTTTTGTTGGTTGTTTTATGACGGCAGATTGTCTACTCTTGGGATATAAGCTATGGGACGGGGAAGTGCCCTCCATGGGGGGGGGGGGGTTTCTAAGGTATCCTAACCCGTATTTACGGCAAGGTTCGAAGAAAACCACAGAAAACTCCGAACGGTTAAGTCGACAAGCGCAACAGGGGTTTGAACCCAGCACCTCCCTTCTACCCGCTTTGAGAGCAGAACCTCTCAGCCACTGGTGGCGCTATATTTAATTTTGTTTTTTTAAATATTTATCGAATTCATGCTACAGAACACTTTAAAGAATTTCTACCTGGCATAACGTAAATAATAAAAAATGCTGTTTTAACTCCACAGTCTCCTTTAATATAATTTTTGCTACACTATTAAAAAAAAAAAAGGGTCGATCTACATTTTAGTATTTCTTATTGATCCTTGAAATTACTAAAAAACTTTTTGCATTCTTACTCAATTACAAGAAAGTCTGTTAGAATGACTTAGAAAACAGCTAGCAACGATTCCGGTTTCTAATACTGGTTACTAAAAAATTCTGTGGAATACAAATTTACTAAAAAAATTTTAATAACCTCAGGATTTTTTTTTTTTTTACAGTGTATAAAGTAAATGATAGACCTCTTTTTTTTTTAAATTTTGTTAGCTTATCTGACCATTTCGTTAACCAGTCAAAAATCTAATCTTGGGCAGGTAATTTATACATGTAGGAGCAATATATAATAGCTATAATTTAATTTCGAATACAATGTTTTGTTTCTATATTTTTTATACGGTTATTAACACCTCGAGCCAGCCAAATGACCATAGTATAATTTGCTTTGTTTTTGTACTAATTAGAAAAAATGTTATTTAAATAAAAACAAGCAAACAAAAACTATTGAATGCACATTTGTTTAAATTTAATTTATTTAATGTTTAGTCAATTCCGAAACAGCTCATTTTAATCTTAAACATATAAACTAAAAAATATATTATCCGTTAATCGAAAAATGAATAAATACATCAACAAGCAGATTTAGTGTTGATACTAATTCTTAACCAGATTTAATGACATGGTTTTGCGTAAGCAAAGCAAAGCTTTCTTATGGGTTCGCATTCTTAAACTTTGAAAAGGGCGAATGTACGAATTTTTGTTTTTGTGTTAAAATTAAATTATATCATTATATCGCCATATACATGGCAGAAAATAATATTTTCATTACTTTTTATAATAGTTAGTAATGAGAGTAAACATATATATCATAATATATTTCCAATGCATTTTTCTGAAAACTTTTTTTTTCACCGTAATTTAAAATGTTAATAAATGTAATTTCACTGTATTTAAAATGTTAAATGCGTTTTAATTTTTATTCAGGATTTTTTAATAATAATAACCTTGGTATACAACACATCTGTGCATCCGTGCTGGAATGCTGCTTTATTAAAGTCCGCAAATCAGTAATAAAGTTGATTAACATGTGAATGTTTAATAAAATTAAGTTTTGAGCCAGTTTTCTAATTTTTTTATTATTTAGTAACTGTCTTTCGAATTAAAAAGAGGATGCACAATTTTTTTTTATAAATCCATTTCAAATAATAAGATAAAAAAGAAATGGATAAGATATTTTAAAGTGGAACGCCTAAAGCATTTTAAAATGTTAAAAAAACTAATTAATAGCTTTAAAATATTAATTTTCACCAAATTATTTTTTTATTTTCGGATGTTTATTGAATTCATAGTTCAGCAAACTTCTTGAATCATTTCTTCTTGTAATAGCATAAATAATAAAAAATATTTTTTTAATCCACCGCTCCCTTAAATAACAGTGCTATTAAAAGAATGATATAACCCTACTTTCAATTTTGTCTGTTTATCCAACCATTTTGTTATGTTTATTTTCTGGAAAAAAAGATCTGGAGTGATTCATTCGATTTTCTGAACACTTTCTACAAAATACTGTATGCTCAAATATGTTTCTGAAACGATATGACCATCAGGATTTGAAACAGTAATTTTCTGTTTTGAAATTTTTGAGATGTTATACTCCAAGCCAAAGAGGCTTGTTAACATCGCCGCAACAATTACCATTTATATTGGGTCACACTTTCTTGATAATTTACCCAATAAAAATGGTCATCAAATAGTTTATTATAAAACCCTTTTGATGATTTATCCAAAAAGCTACATATCTCTCGCAATAGTTTACATATATAGTGAATGTAACATAATGCCAAATTTGATAACTTTTAAATAAAGTTAAGTACATTTTAATTTATCCTAAAAAATATATTTAAAAATAATTTTAAAACAAATAAAATGAGTAAAATAATAATGATATATTATTGCATTTCTCCTTTATTACTGAATTCTTATTTAATGTGAAAATGATGTAAGAAGTCAAAAATGCTCATATGAGGAAAACAGAAGAAAAGAAAATACCCATGAATGAGAAATGAATAAATAACCGCAAAATAATCACAAGTGATTTATTGTGCTCATTAGATACAGAACGTAATTTTTTGTAGAAAATTCGAAATAAAATGTGCATTAAAATCTTACAAATGTTGACGTTTCAGTCGATTTTTATAAAGAGCAACGAAAGCCAAAAACATTGCGTACAATTCTCAGTTTATTACAGCTTTTGAAGGTCTAGTCTGAATTTTTGTTTTAATTAGTACTAGAAGAATATTATAATATTGTTTTAATATATTTTTAAAACATGAATACAGTAAAATGAATTTTTATAATTGGTATATTTTTTAATTCAATTTGGAACAATCATATTTCCCACCAATGATTTAATATAAATTTATAAAGTTATAAATTATGTAGTATATCAGTTAATAAAGATAGCATTTTTTTAAAATTATTATTATAAACATTTAAAAGCTTTATCAGAAACCTTATAGTTTTCAGTAGCATATTCTCTAGATTTACTCTTCAGTAATATCATATTTATTTTTATTTTTATTTATTTCATGATTTTTTATTCAGACACACATACAAAAAAAAATCCAATAGGAACATTGGCAAATATTGCAGTAGAGTAACTGTTACAGCAATATAGTTTTTATACGTGTATAGAATTTACAATCACGTCGTACTTTTTTTTTTTTTTTTTTTTTTTTTTTTTTTTAATGCAGCCATGTGATTAAATATATCAGAAGAAATATAATTTTTATTGCTTTATCATCCATTTGATTTTTTTTTCAATTATAATACACTGAAATAGTTGTTTCTTGATATTTATTGAAAGTTATATAAAATAATTTTTATTTGCATAATCACCAACATTCTGGTTTTCTTCAAGTCAAAAAATTGCATTAAAAGTACAAAACGTTCAAAACGTTACATTATAGAATTTATTTGACAAAAGTATTTAATAATACAACTTTTTACTCTGTGGCACTTATTTGATTTCTTTTTTTTAACAGTTCTTCCAAGTGCATCTATTTGACTTTTAAAATCCTCAAGGTTGTCAGATGTGTATTTTGAAAATTAACAACATTGTTACAGTGAACTAGACCTGAATTATGTTTTTTCAATAATTTGGGTAGCCCGAAGAATTTACTTTTTTAGTATGACTTACTAAGTAAGTTTCTCATAATTCGACTCTTTAGAAAAATTTATATATTGACTGATATATAACATCTAACAACATTGAAGATAAAACTTTCAGACACAGTTAGCACTCAAATTCTGTCATTGTAAATAAAAGAATTTTTTTTAAAACAAATCAAGCTATTACATTAACAAAAGGAGTTCCGAATGAATCATTTCAATTTAAATACGTATTTCTTAAATTTTGGTTTTTTAAATTTTTAACATGATTAAATGTATTTCAAAATTTTTAGATTGTCGCAATTTATAAAAAAATATATATATTTACAGATCTGCATATAACTTGTAAGTATATATCCATATTTTCAGAAGTTTGCTTGATCAACCTACTTGATACATATATACATATATAAAAGTGTAGCCAATAATACAGTAAGTATTATAGGAAATAATTAATGATTTCACATTCTGGAAGCTAAAGTACAAACATATTAAAAAAAAAAAAAAAAAAAAAAAAAAAAAAAAAAAAAAAAAACGTTGAATGAAATTGTTACCACGCCATACTTTAGATATAGGTTTTTTGGGGAAAAGTGTTTCTAGAATAAAGCTAAATTAAACAGTTTATAATTCAAGAAAAAATCGAAGAAAATCCCCTTTTAAATTATAGATCAATTTTTAAATAAAAAATAAAGAGTATTTTTCTAGTATATTTTTTATTATTTCCAATGTATTCCCTTTAATTACAAATTATAAACTGCGTAAATTTAAATTTCATCGAATAAATATATACATGTATTCTTCTAATTACCTGTTAATTAGGAAAATAATAATTTAAAAATAATTCTCTATTAGAAGATTTGTTACTAAATCAACATACAAAGAAATCTTTACGGTTTCTCATACTTATTTAAAAATTTACCAAAGGTTATTTGTCGGGACATAATACTCAAATGTTATCTTTCGCTCAGAAACATTGAGCCGTATGATAAAAGATTTTTGATAATTTTGTTCATGATTATTTTACTATATGTGATGCGCAAAGGACATAATTAGAAAAATTAAAAAGATAACTCAATTAATATTAAAACGAACGAATAGATATCCTTTAATTACTTATTGATTTAAGTGTAAACAGTATTGTATATGTATTATTAAGTGGTGATTAATTTTTAGGGGTATTTAAATTTACTTTCTGAAACCTGAGTACTTATAATTTCTATTATAAGTGATAAAATGATATAAATTTATTGTTCAATATATATATATATATATATATATATATATTCTTTTTTTTTTCATTTTTTGATTTTTGGAAAATATATTTTGTTGTGTAGATATTTGGATTTTTTTTTTAAATTTATGTGTGCCCGAGTTAAATAAGCATATCTCAGTAGGTGGTTAAACTGCTTCTTCTTTCAAAATAAAATAATTTTTGGTTATAGATGAAAATTATAGAAAAATATAAAGTTTCACCAGTCATAGTATTAGGACAAACGTGTAAATTTTAAGATCTTAAGATTTGCACATAAATGTACATAAAAAATAATAAACATGATTTTTAATATATATTAATCTAAGACATTGTTATGATGATTACAATAGACGGATTGTCGGCTTAAATAATGTTGTTTTGTCTTATGTATGTAAAAAAAAACTAGAATGTACAAGATATGTGAAGTTTTTTTTCGTAGAAAACGACATTTTATATTTAAAAAAAAAACCAGTTGTAATTAAAATAACATTTAACATACAAAATGATTACTTTTTGTTAATAGATGAAAAATATAGAAAAAACATAAAATATCATCAATCATACTATAAGAGAAACAAATATATTTTAAGGTAATAAAACATGCACAGAAATGTAATAAAAATTATTAACATTAATTTTAATTGACTTCAATCGAAAATATAATAATGATAATTTCTTTGGAAAATAGATTGCGGGATAAATAAACGATATTACTTTCTCTTATGGATGTAAAAGTACAAGAACTTACATGATTAGACAAATTTCTGTACGTTGAAAAGAATACATTACTGCAATGCAATTATATGAAAGTTGTACAAATTTGGTTCAAGTAAAATTTATTAAAGTGATTAATTTATATGATAGATAAAAAATTATAGCAAAATATAAAGTATCATCAACCAAAATATTACGCAAAACAATATTACAGCGATAAAAATTGAGTAAAAAACAATACACATGCGCTTTAAAGTAATTTTTAATAACAGTTCTAAAATATATTTGATATGAGAAAGTTTTTTGTACGTTTAAAAATATAATCTAGCATTACAAACTTAGGTAAAATATCTATAAATGCGATTCAAATAAATTTAACAAACGAAAGATTTTTTTTTATCTAAATAAATCAAACTAAAATATTTTTGACCATAACAATTTGTCAATTATAAAAGAAATTGACTATACGAAAAGCTAAACATCGAATTAAAAATATTGAAGAAGTGAAAATTATAAAAATATCTTTTTTTATGAACATATGTAAAAATGATAATAAATCACTCACCTTATAAAAACCTCATTTTGCGTGTATAATTATGAACCTGTTTATTATTATTATTTAATAACACATCATGCTTTGACTACCATTTAACTTATGATACATCACGTAACTTTTTTAAAAATTCAGAGAAATAGTTGACATAATATTGAAGATCATGACAATTTTTGCAAGAAAATGTCGTCCAAAAATTCAAAACTGTGCAGCCAGTGAAAAGGGGGTGCGGGGGGATATAATAGGGCGTTTCTGGAAATAACCAAGCGACATGTCGGTATTTCTTTTTTGCTCTTAGATCACATAGCCTGCAAAGCACAATTTCATAGCAAATTTGTAAGGGCTCCCAACAACCAATCAGAGTCGTCCTCTCTGGAAATGTTTATGATTAGGTCACTTTCCCTTAGGCTGATCAATTTATTTCAGATATACGATTGCTCGTTCACAAAAGAAATCGATAAAAACCAATTTTTTCGAATAAAAGAACGACTAATTTCAAATACAAAGGTGATAGTCCTTCAATGCCAGGCGATTAAGTGCAGCCTTAAATGGCATTAAATTGATGTGAACCTTCAACGCTGCCTTAAGTAATATTAGGAAGAATTTTTTGTTGTTGTTGTAAAAACTCACTGAAAATGTACGCTTCAAAAATTAGAAATATCTCAAGACATTATTATGATTATTCTTCTCTAACGCGGGAAAAAAAAAATATAATAATTAAAATGCAATTGGCAAAAGGTATTTTTTATTTAGAAATTTAAGATACTTTATTTTATTTTAAAACTTTATTTTTAAAAATAGTTATATACGTATACGTTTGAGAGAAAGCATTACAATAGATGTTAGATGTTAATAGAGTAGATGTTAAAAATACGAAAATTTTTGTAATATTATAAACTCGGTCTTTAAATCTAGTTTTACAGCATAGAAACTGCATGAGCAGTGAAACATATAAGAAGTGTTTTAGCTTGCTTGATATGAATACGACGATTTATTTATTTTTTTAGCAAAAGAACTAATTCATAGCTGCCACCTTTCACGCTTATTTTTTACCAACAAAATTTAATATTTTTTTTTTTTTTTTTTAAACTTTGTCAGTGTTTAATATCCAACAGCTATTGTAGATTTTTTTCATCTTAATGTAACCTGAAAAAATATAAGTAATTCGTAACACGTTTTTAATTTTTTGTAACTGTTTCAACTTTGCCTTTAAATGTAGTTTTACGGCACGGAAACTATATGAGCAGTGAAAATCATAAGATGATTTGAAGTTAGCTTGATAAAGATACTATATAAAGTTTTTCTTGTGGGCCATGAAACTTATAAACTTTTTCAATAAATACCTGCGTGTATATATCTTTCATTGATTTTTACATTTATATTCTAAATTATGAATCCATCGCTGTATTAAATACTTAACAAAAACTTTTGGGACAGTACATGTTAAAAATACGAAAATTTTTATCATATTATAAACTCTGTCTTTAAATGTAGTTTTACAGCATAGAAACCGCAGGAGCAGTGAAACATATAAGAAGTGTTTAAGCTTGCTTGATATGTTTATTTATTTTTTTAAGCAAAATGACTATTTCACAGCTGCCACCTTTTACACTTATTTTTTACCATTCAAATTTAACAGAATTTGTTTGCCTTTTTTAATCGCAGTTTTCGCCAATTAAAAGAAAAATCAAAATTTTCTATGAAATTTTAGTGGTAAGATAAATGCATAAAAGTTGGCAGCTATGCTAATTAAACATTGATTAAGTATTATTTATTTAATGAGAGTTATAAAATTTATGTGTATATAAATGTATTTGACAACACATTCAAAAATTATAGTTCGCCTTATTTTTTCTTATGAAGCAGTTAAAGCACTTTATTGAAAAATTTATACACAAAGACAAAGAGTATTAATAAATAAATAAATATAGAAAGTGCTAAAAAAATGCACACCGTGTGTATATATTTTAGTTTGAGTCTTTTTTCTTTTTAAGCTCTTTGGATAAAGTCTGAATAATAATAAGGGATACAAGCATATGAATGATTTTTTAAAGCTGAAGAAACTTTAACTACTGAATTGGTGGCTGATTAAGCTTATTGGACCTATCCAACAAAAGTGTGGAGATATACTGAGAAAATCATGTTGGGTTATAAAAGCTGTCATTACAAATGGGTTTTTTTATGAGTTGCAACGGCTCTTATAACACGTTTTTAAAACTTTTTTTTTTTTTTTTTGACTTACAAAGAAATTTTAGTTAAGAATGCATGTTAAACAGCAAGGGACGTCAATCGGATTTTGTGGAAACAGCTGTCTGCTGGTTCTCAAATCGCAATCTAATCCTTAATGGTAAAACCAGGTTATAAATTTCATTTAGAAGCTTCATTGTTAAGTTTTTTAGTTAAAGCATCGATAATTATTTTAACTTTGTTAGTATTTAATATCCAAGAGTTATTGTAATTTTTTCATCTTAATGTAACCAGAAAATTTAAGTAAGAGAAACATTTTTTTAATTTTTTGTAATTTCATCAACTTAGTTTTAAATGTAGTTTTACGTCTCGGAAACTATATGAGCAGTGTGGATCATAAGGGGATTTGAAGCTAGCTTGAGAAAAATACTAAATGGAGTTTTTTTTTGTGGACCATGAAACTTAAACTAATCCAATAATTACCTGCGTTTATAACGTTTTGTGGATTTTTACATTTATATTCTAACTTATCAATTCATCGCTGTCTTAAATGCTTTACCAAAACTTTTGGGACAGTAGATGTTAAAAATACGAAATTTTTCATAATATTATAAATTCGGTCTTTATATTTAGTTTTACTGCATAGAAACTGTATGAGCAGTGAAACATATAAGAAGGTTTTAAGCTTGCTTGATATGAGTGCTACAATTTATTTTTTCTCATTAGCAAAATTATTAATTCATAGCTGTCAACTTTTGTGCTTATTTGTTACCACTAAAATGTAATACAAATTTTTGCCATTAAATACAAATTCTGCAATTAAATAAATTTCAGATTTCGCTAATTTACAAAGAAAAAAAAATATATGTATATATATTAAATTTTAGAGGTAAGATAAAAGCGTAAAAGTTGGTGCCTATACATTGATTAAGCCATTTAATTGATTTAATTAGAGTTATAAAATTTACGTACATATAAATGTATTTAATAACACATTGAAAAATCTTAGTTTGCCTTATTTTCTTATGTAGCAGTTAAAGCACATTGTTGAAAGTTCAAATATATATACAAAGTCAAACAGTGCAAAAAATTACACATCATATATATATATATATATATATATATATATATATATATATGATAAAAGCTGTCATTACAAATTATTTTTTATGGGCTGCAATTGGGTCTCTTATAACAATTTTTAAACTTTTTTTCTAACTTACAAAGAAATTTTAGTTCCGAATGCATGTAAAACAGCCGGGAACGTCAATCTGATTTGTGGAAATAACTGCCTACTGGTTTTCAAACTGCCAGCTAATCTTTAATGGAAAAACCGGGATATAAATTTTATTTAGAAGCTTCATTGTAATTTTTTTTTTTTTTTTTAGTTAAAGCATCGATAATTATTTTGAACTAATATCCAACAGCTATTCTAGTTTTCTTTCTTCTTAGTGTAACCGGAAAATTTAAGTAAGCGAAATACTTTTAAAATTTTTTGTAATTTCATCAACTTAGTTTTTAAATGCAGTTTTACGGCACGGAAATAGGATGAGCAGTGAAGAACATAAGATGATTTGAAGCTAGCTTGATAGAGTTGCTGAGTAAAGCTCGTTTTGTGGACCATGAAACTTAACTTTTTCAATAAATACCCGCGTTTATAACTTTTCGTTGATTTTTTACATTTATATTCTAAATTATGAATTCATCGCTGCCTTAAAAGCTATGAAAAAACTTTTGGGACAATAGATGTTAAAAATACGAAGTTTTTCGTAATATTATAAACTTCGTCTTTAAATGTAGTTTTACAGCATAGAAACTGCATGAGCAGTGAAACATATAAGAAGTGTTTGCTTGTTTGATATGGATATTATGATTTATTTATTTATTTATTTATTAGTAAAAGAGCTAATTCGTAGCTGCCAACTTTTACGCTTATTATTTACCACTAAAATTTAACTCTTTCAGGGGCAAGTTTAGTTCTATTCGTAAAATGTTAAAATGATTGATTGACACCATAATTTAGAAACAAATTTATTCGAAAATAAGTAAAATCTTTTCTTCGTGTACTTGGAACACCCAACCGGATAGCCAACCCGTAGGCTTTCTTCGTGTACTTGATAAAAGGGAATTTTTCATTCCAAAATTCTGGTGTCAATGCAGCAATTAGGGATTTAAATTAAGTGGTCCAAAAATAGACCACCGCCCTTGAAGGGGTTAATAGAATTTTTTTGCATTTTTAATTGCAGAATTTGCCAATTAAAAAAAATCAAAATTTTCTATGAAATTTTAGTGGTAAGGTAAAAGCGTAAAAATTGGCAGCTATGCTAATTAAACATTGATTAAGTGTTATTGCTTTAATTAGAGTTATAAA
Source organism: Maratus michaelseni (assembly GCA_963931845.1). NCBI lineage: Eukaryota > Metazoa > Arthropoda > Arachnida > Araneae > Salticidae > Maratus > Maratus michaelseni. The sequence goes on from OZ007599.1 coordinate 224,623,571, forward strand.
ATTTTATGTATATAAAAAGTAATTTGAAAACACATTCAAAAATTATAGTTTGCTTTATTTTTTCTTATGTGGCAGTTAAAGCACGTTATTGAAAGTTCAAATGTACATGCAAAGACAAACAGTGCTAAAAAAAAAAAGAATATATATACAAAGGGCGAAAAAAAATGTCCGTTTAAACAGAAAAAAAACACCAAACATATATATATTATAATTCCATGATTGTTATAACGGAGTTACCTATAATGATAGTTTTAAATGTTTTCTGAATGTTTTTATAATAAAATATGAAGAGGGATTGTGATTATCTAAGCAATTATTAGATTTTTATAGAAACAGTCAGAAAAATCTTTACATGTGAAGTGGAATGACTACATTTTAAACGAAATTTGTTTACTTTACCAAAAAATATGTCAGATAGCGCTCCAGTAAAAACTACCTTTTCCGTCGAAAAATGTGTATTTATTACAAAATTTTTGTTATTTTAACATATTTTGCACATGAACTAAACAATTTACTTTTTTTTTTTTTTTTTTTTTTTTTTTTTTTTTTTTTTTTTTGGTAAAGTAAACAGTTTTTTACAAATGTTCTGCCTGACTTTTTTTTTTTTTTGCATGTAACATCAACATTTTTTTATTTGCAGTGTAGTTCAAAAATTTTATAATTTATAAAGTAATCTGATATCGAATTTTGATCGTTACATAATGATCAACGTTATATCAAAATTATATTTCCAAAGAGCTGCTGTAACATGAATAATTATTTGAACAAAAATTAACTAATTAAAATTAAATTTTATTTAACCATTTAAAATTTCTTTTTGAAAGAGATGGATCGTATATTCATGTTTCTACATTTTAGTTTGCCCAAATATATGTCATAAAATAATTTAGTATCTTCATATGAATCTTACATGAGTGTTTATGTATGGGACACATCATGGCACCGAGAAAAATATTTTCAACAAATTCAATATTTTAAATGTAAGTGTATTAATGTCAGTTTACTGTCTTCTTTGATAAATTAATTAAGATGGACAGTATAGATTCACTGATACAATTAAACCATTATTTATTAACGTATTATTTATTTTCATTTCATTGAATAAAACAATGAGTTTAACAGCAGACTGTAACAAAATATTATGTAAGTTTAACAATGCATTTTGTTCAGTTTTACATGAATTAATATAAATTACCGGATGTACTTGTATATAAATCTACCCCATGAATAGTTAAGGGAAATTTTGGAAAAAATTAAATATTCATGTATAAGTCGAACAAAATTTCTGGTATAATGTTGAAACTTTCATTGAAATCGAGGATAGAAAATTTTTATAATGTTTCATTATATTCAGTAAACTTTCATTTAACTGTACATTTCTAATTAAAATAATATTTTATTCATTCTGCGTTAAAAAAAAAAATGAATCCTTATGTAAAACTGATGAAGGTTAATATATTTTAAAACCTTACCACTCCAATTTAATGACACTTAAGCGAAAAATAATTCTTTGATGCTATTCAAACATTATTTACCAATTTAAACAACTTCTTTTTACTAAACTCTAGTGCTTATGAATACTTTAGGTGGGAAAATCTCAAAGCAATGAATAATGTTCTATATCGTTATAACTTTAAGTGATAACTTTTCATTTTCAGATTTCTATAATAAAGCTCTTTAGATTCTAGAATTCCGTAGAAATTTTTTTATTGCTTTTAAAGATCCTGAATATCGCCGATTGAGCTGTTGAACATTGGCTTATATTTTTTTCAGTAACCCGTGTATAGGTTCCTTTTTAAACTTTTATTTTTTTTTCTAAAACTTTTCGACATACACAAGTATATACGGTAACTTTTCCATGTTTAAAATATATTTTGCATGCGTATTTTACAGTATTTTTCTGTTTTACACATGTAAATCCTCTTTCTCATCATCTCGCCGTCCTTCAGTTAAGAAGAATGAAAACAACTGCTCACTTCCCAGCAAGTTACATTTATCCTAGAAAGTAGAAATACATATTTTACTAAGTAAATTTTTAATGACAACTTTTAAAAAATCAAATGCAAAAAATATTTTTCCCCGCTCAACAAAAGAGAAATTTCTGACACATTTTCTTACTCATTTTTAAACGTAAAAGCATGAAACTTTCAGGCATTTATTGAAAGGATTTCTAATCGAACAGTTTTCCCTTTTTTCTATAAATGAAATACTTCTTGAGTTATAAGAGATTGTTGTCTCCGGAGGCTGGTTTTTTCCCTTTCCCGAACAGTTGCAGCATCCGTAAATTTGGTTCAAAACACCAAGTTTGATGGCAATTTCTGATAGATCTTCTGCCTCAACATCAACAACAACAAAAACAAGTTGGAAATTGTACGTCAAACGTGACAAATGAGGTGTGTTCGTACTATATATAGTTATATAAATATTCAGATCTTGATGATTTTTAATTCCGTGAAATGAATTATATTGTCTGCAGATTAATTTCTGTAATAAAATAAGTATCTCGGTCGCTTGACGATTAAACCTCGGTAGCTCCTATAATAAGAAAGCATCGATTTTTTAAAAAAAATTCAACTTTCTTAATAAATATTTTTATTAATATCGTCTAAAGTTTTGATTCGATTATCATAAAATTTGAAATATCTCGACAAAATTCTGCAAAGATAATATATCTTAAGTTTCAAACCATTCGTTTGGGTAGTTTTTGCGTTGTTATATGCGAACAGACGGACGGACGGATAGACAGACGGACGGACAGACGGACGGGCGGGCGGACAGACGGATGGGCGGGCGGGCAGATGGACGGGCGGACCAGACGACGACAATAGGTGCTACGTATTTATATAATTACGAAGCACCTAAAAAAGGGTAAGAACTGTTCATTTACAAAGTTTCTGCATAGGAGCACCTGCCAATTTCTTGCATTTTCGAAAGAAATTGAGTTAAAAAATGTATCAGAAAGTAGACAGTTTGGATTTGAGAACAGCTTTAAGATGATTCGGGCCACAAAATATTGCTTTTTTTATTTATGAATAATTTTTATTAATTTTTTCTTGAAATATATATTTTATAGAAGCATTGCTATCCGAATGTAAAACCATAAGAATAATGTTATTTAAAAAGTTAAAAATTTAAAATTTGTATGTTAAAAAATTGATATATCTTCTGAAAGAATGACTCTATTTGTATATTATTTTCAATTTCAAGTAAAAAAAAAAAAAAAAAAAAATATTAATTTGTCTTCAAAATTTCCAAAGATATTTATTTTTTAAAAAATTGAAAGAAATGTTTTTTAGTATTTTTTATTCGGAAAATCATATTTTCAAAATTCTCTCTCAAAATAAAAAAAGACAAAAGACAATTTAAAGTAAATATAACTGAAACACAATATACAAAGTTTCATTACATTATCTTTCATAGAAATTAAGATATCAATTTGAATATGGCAAATCTTTAAAAAATACATTCTCAGATTGTAAATGTATTTTTTAGCCAAAAGTAAAAACATGATTTTCTTTTCCTGTACTACCTTAAGTTATACATTATTTTCTGGATGAAAATAATTTTTAAATTTTGTATTTTTAAATATTTAGGTAGTCATATCTTTACTTTGTTTTTTTTTAATGAAATATTGTTCATAAAAATATTTGTAAAACTGGCAATATAAACGAAATATACAGAAACAAAAATATAAGTTGTACAATGGACGTTCTTTTAAACAACCAGATCAGAACCAGACAGATGACCGGATAACGAAATAAATTGATAATCCGGTAATATTAAATTATATTGTCAATTCTGTAATTTATAGTCACATGCTTTAATTTAATGTATTATATCATGCTGTAAGTAGTATTTCGAAGCATAAGATACGTGTTAATTAAAAATACAGCAATACAAATTATTTAAACTATGCAAGTGACTGGCGGAAACTAGAACTAACATTTGTCACCATAAAAAGGTTAAAATAAAATAGTATTAATAATCTCTGTTGGTTAAAATAAAATAGATTTTTTTGTCGGTAAAAAATGCAAGAAAATATCCATGGTTTGGTCACGATTTGTTGGCAGGAAAGATGCCAATGTAATGCCCGTTAAATTAAGATCATTTATGTAGTTTTTTTTAGGAGAGCATGACAATTTACTTTTAAACTGAAATCGTCAACAGTTCAATAATTAATTCCTGTAGGTTGCTGTCGTTTTTTTTAATTGCATAATTCTACAATTAAGTACAGCTATGAATTATATGCAAAATTAGTGGTATCCGTAGCCCCGCTTCCGCTCTGGGATGAGCCAATGTATAGAATTGCGTTTATTTATTTTATTATTATTTTTTTTAATTGAGCGCTGGATAAGGGGGCGTTGAAAAATGAAGGAAACGTAAAATATTTATGCAAGTGACTTTTTAAATAGGTTTTACACTCCTATTCTACTTATTGTGTATTTAGCAGCAACACTTGAAAAACTAGCAGTCGATTCGACTTAAAATATGGAAGTTGATTACTCTGCATATGTGTAACAAACGAGCGATTTTTAAAAATTGTCAATTAGAAATTTTACAGCATTCTCTATCTTTTTTCTGTCCCTTATTATCACAAATCTCATATGTTATCATTAATATCAAGCTTTTGCGTAAAGCATGCTAAATATTTTAAATGTGTAATTTCTTCACGAAGATTTACTTGTTATTTCTTGTTAAAGAATTTTCTTATCGATCAGAAATTTGATTACGTATAAAGAAATATCCTCCACTAAAAGCAGTGACACATTTTGTCCTAATGTCATATTTTACTTTTAAAAGGCTGTTTTATTTTTAATGACCGTATGACCAAATCTGGCTTATATCTGATACCATAATCCAGTATAATTTAAAGAAATGTAAGCGGACTTATTGTTGATTATTTTTTTAATAGTGAAAATTGAATTTTTTATGATAATTTTTTTCTGATGCGTTTGTAAAAAATTGTCGTGGTGTATAAAAAGAATAGCAGTACTTATTAATAATTATTTACTAAATAAGATGTAAACATTTTTAAAAACATTTTCAATGCTCTTTAAAAAACAAAGATATTTAATCTATTCACATAGCAATTTTCATCAGTTGCTTTTAAATAATAACTAATATATAACTTCTTTTAAACACTAATAAATCCCAAAATGTGGTTTATTTATGAATATATACTTAAAATAAGATACCAATGATCCTCTACATAAATTTTGCATACATTTAATAAATTTTGTTGTTTATTTTTAAAATAATGAGCTTCGAAAATTTATTCTAAAATTGTTTAACATTAGCGTCGTGATTTTATATGGAAGTCGAAGTATATGCAATTACTTACCTGTTTTGGGTTAGACGTTTGCTCCTTTCCTTTCTGTGATATGTCATTTCATAATAGCATCACATACTTCTTACTTTCATCAATATTCAAATGCTTTCCAGGTGATATCTGAAATTTAATAAAAAATGACACATAAGAAGTGTTGGTGAAAATTAAATCATTTTACAATACACAATGAACTTAATAAATAACTTTGTTTAACATTGGCGTCGTGATTTTATTATGCGAGTCGAAGTATATGCAATTACTTACCTTTTTGGGATAGACATTTGCTCCTTTCCCTTCTGTGATATGTCATTTCATAATAGCCTCACCTACTTCTTACTTTCATCAATATTCAAATACTTTCCAGGTGATATCTGAAATTTAATAAAAAATGACACATAAGAAGTGTTGGTGAAAATTAAATCATTTTACAATATACAATGAACTTAAAGAATTCACTTATACGGCTTAAAGCAAGTTTAGATACTTATACATATTGGTGTACTTATCGAAATATATAATACCATTATTTTATAATATATTCATCATTTAAAAACAATAGCGTGATTTTCAGAAAGTAGGAATATTTGGAAATTTTTATCATTTTGTAAAATTATTGCATGATTTTTTTTTTGTTTGTTTACCAAGCAACACATTTTTTTTTTGTTGTAACTAGCAGTAAACACGTTCTTCGCACGAAGAGAATAATAATATTAATAAAAATTCTCCTACGTTAAACATAGAAAATCGAAACGCTTCTGTCGATAAGTATGACATATGTCATAGTATATCGATAATTCCATCCATAAAAATGAAAAATATTACTATGATTGTTTAAAGAAAATGCAATCTGCATTTTTTTTTTATACCTAGACTAAATTAAAGTCCCACATCAAAAAGGTAATTTTATTTTAATTTTCATGAATAAGTCAAGTGAAATTATTAAAAAATCTAAATGTCAAAAATCCTTCATTGAAACTGAGTCACTTTTAAAAGTATACATGCATTATCATTCATGAATTTGAAGCATTTTACTTACGACTGCGTGAATATAAGTAATATTCTCTTAAGTTTCAGAATTCTATAATGTGAAAATGAACAGGATTTTCATTTCAACCACCATTCTCTTTAAGTTTTGGCAAAACCATTTCGCTACATTTTATAAAAATCTAAAACTATAATAGAAATTTTATTTTTTTAACATATCTTAATTTAACCAGTTAAAAAGATTAATACGTAGTCAGTTTATATCCCTGTATTTTTTCATTGTCAGATAGATATGTTTTCATATATTAACTCACAGTTCTAGTTTGAAAAAGAGGAAAGGCTTTCGTGGTGACCGTGATATTGCGTTTAGCGAGTATATGCAGTTTTATCCTTTATAGCAAACATTTATTGAAATTGAGATAATAATAAAGTAATTTTAAGTCGTTTTGGTTCACACGTATGCTGAAATTAAGTTATGTAAAATTGATAATATTCAATTTTAAATTGCAATTAATCTGACAATGATACGGCAATAATAAGTTGCTTAAAATTTTAGCCAAATTCTTTCCCGATGTTGCTAAAATGTCTGGATCTTGTCACAAAACCTAAATTTCAGGTTGATAAAAAGCCAAAATTTTCTTATGAAATAGGAAAAAAAGGCCAATAATCGATAAATTTCGACAGATATTTCAAATAAACATCTATATTATAAAATACAAACGTGCGCGTGATTAACATAATGATGTAGGGAACAAAAAACTGTGTTACAACAATGGAGTAATGATTCGCCAATCCATACACTCAAAAATAATATGCCATTTGAATCCGATTACGGAAATTTATCAGCATTTGCTTGTAGTAAGTACTAAGTTGCATTGTATTAAGCATTAAACCCACGCATGCATTAAGTCGTGATTCACGCTCACAAAGTTACCAAAAAGAAAGTAAACTTTTTTGATATGTCAATTCGGTGAAATTCTAACTGAAATCTATTCAAAAACGTATACAGGATTTATTGCCCAAAATAGGCAGAAAGGAACAATTATCTGCTTATATTAAAATATATATTTTCCGCTTTGTTCGTGTTTGTGTAATGATTATTACAGTTTTACAATGATAAGAAGTGATGGCATGGACAAAAAATCTCAGAGTAAGCATGAAAATACTTCAAAAAAATCTAAAAATGAAATGTTAAAAATTTAAAATTTATATAAAAAAAGCATATTTGACGCCAAAATATGAGGCAATTTTTGTAACCTAGTTTCTGATATTTTTTCTTAGTTACTAATTTTTTTCGTTGTTATGATTATTGGGAATTTAACTTATTCCGTTGCATAGAAAAGTTGGTGTATATCTTGGTAAGCCTGTCTCTTAGACTGAAGCGAAAAAAAAAGATTTTTCTTCTCTTTTCAATCTTTAAAAATTCGAATTTCAGAAAAAGAACGTTCTGGGAGAGTCTCTGCAACATAAGACTTTATTCCATGCCGAATCGGAATTTTCTGAATTGAGATTTTTCCGGGTTTTTTTTTTACCGTCTTAACAACTTTGATATTAGAACTAGTGTAACATACCATTTTTTAAAGTGTCTAACCTGTGTATTGGTAAAGAAATCGGGATAATTTCCTACATTTAGATGTGTTTTTTCCCTAATTTTTACATCAGTTTTATCAATTTAAAGTTTAAATTTAGTAAAATCCATGCTTCATTAGCTTTTAATTGATAGAGATAACCTTCATGCCGAACATCGAATTCTGAAGTGATGAAGTAATACCTGATCAGGGGTAGGAAAAACTACTTATTTATTATAGCGAACTACAACTGCAACTACTTTAATGAAAATGAAAGTACTGAGCCACTGAGATACAAGAAAATATTTTGTGTTAGTTTCCAAAGTGGTTAGTTTTTACATACTGAAATATTACAAATTTCTTAGCGAAATTAATACATAATACAACTAATATTTAAATTCAGTTACATAAAAAAATCTGGAGTGACTCCACTTGACTTTCCGAACACTTTACAGAATAATGCACGTTCGCATAAATAGTAATAAAACAATAAATGTTTTATTACTATTGTAGTTAATGTAGTTAAACGAAAATGTAGTTAACTACAACTACAACTACTTGTTTTACAAAGTAGCGACTACAAACTACTTTTTAAAAGTAGTCGCTACATTCAGATTTTGTGAAATGATTCGCTCGAAATTTTACACTTGAAATTGAAGACACAGACTAAATAATACAGTGACCCCTTGTTATATCGCGTCTGCTAGTGTACAGTAAAATAAATGCGATATCAAGAGAGATTAAGAAATATATAACCTTGAGAAGATTTTTTTTTTTGGTTCTATAAAGTTTATTTTAACGACATAAAAATTTCTAAAAAATACAAAAGATATCTGTTATAAAACGGAAATTTAAAAACGGCTATTTCAGAAATCACGGAAAATTTCATGGAATGTACGAAATTTTTTTCCGTCAAATTACGGAAATAATACTGGCGTCCAGATTGCCAGTACAATTTCCGCTCTTTTTTCAGGATTTTTTTTTTTTTTTTTTTTTTTTTTTTTTTTTTCAGTGGCACACGACTTTCAGAACACTTTACAGAATACTGCGCGTTCACATAAATAGTAATAAAACAATAAATAAAAACTTAGATTCTAATTTTACAAAGGTGAGATCTGGAATTTGAAAACATGAGAAAATTTTAATATACACACATAGAATCATTGTAAAAATTGCGAAAACAGATTAAGGGAAACTCAAAATGTAAAAATACACTAATATTTCCGTAATCAGATTTTTATCGTGATTACAATATTTTGCTTACACTGTATGTATACGGAAAGTAAAAATGTGATTAAACTGAAGCTTATATATATATATATATATATATATATATATATAAACATATTTATGCACAATCATACAGTGCATAGTTTTATTTACTATATTCTTACGATAATTATTGCATTGGGATATAAAATTACTGTTGATATATATTTACCAGTAGATTTGTTTACTCAACTGCCCAATATACTCTTAATATGTTAATTGTATTGCGTTCTGTTAAGGGTTAACTATGCCTAATTTTATAGTCTAGAAAATTACAGAAAAAAAACTCTAAATCCAAACAATAAATAAATCTGTAAATAAAGCAATTATTCCAAATAATAAGAAACCCGTGAACCTTAATGACGAGTAAAATAAACAAGTATTGCCATAAAGAAAATTAATTCCTTTCGTGGGTTAGTACTCGATTTTACCAGGCAGTGACAATAGGAAAAATCTATGACTTTATGCGATGCACTGCTATACACTGCAGCTGAGATTTGCCATTGAGATTCGCAAATTGTTGAGCAGAAAATTTTTTGCACAAAATAAGCAAGTTACGGTTGCAGAGTGCCATATATATTTTTTTTTTCTCCTGAAGTAGCTTTAAAAGTAGCATCAATTCTCTCTACAAACTACTGATATATTGTGTCGTGCTACTCGCATACTTGTTCAATGTGTAGTTTACTACACTACAAACTACTGTAAAAAAATGGCGACTACTGAAGTTTCCGTTATTGTAGGGCGCTACTTCCAACCACCCTGTACCTGATCGTTTTTGGATTTATATTATAATATGGTGCGGTAACGCATTTTTATTTGTATTTGGCAATATGTCCATAGTTTCGTACTGCATACGGAAATGTACAGAAAGTTCGTACTCATAATTGAAGCATTGTCTCTTTTACATCTGTAATCAAGGTTTTATTTTATAAATGGCCACGCCTAAACAGTGCTCTGCACCCGATGAAACACCTCATATCATGAACGATTTAGGACATTTTCAATATTTTGCTTTGAGTAAAAAAAAAAAAAAAAAAGTTAATTTTTTTAATTAAAAGTTTTTTTTTAATTAATCATTAAAAATCAGTAAATAATGTTATAGTTTTGAAACAAACGTAATATGAAAGCGCATTATTTGTTCTATACTGTATTTATATTTAATTTTGATTGTTTTTTAATCAAGTAATTTGCAATATTCATTTTTGGAAACCAGTTAACTTTATCCTAAAATGAAATTATAAAAATATTTTCGCGAGAATTATAGATTAAAATAGAAATCATTCTCAAATCTCAGTGTTGTGTAAATAAACAAAATTATCAGTTGCAGTTTGACATTTTTTGAAATTAAAAGCAAAAAAATTACATTTTACATTTTTTTAAATTAATCATTAAAAAATCATAAATTGTGTTATAGTTTTAGATTAAACGTTACATAAAGGCGCATAATTGTTCTATTTTGCGCTGTAAAGAGTGAAATTATTAGATATTTTGAACTGAAAATGTGGATGGGGGAAAAATATCTAATGCAAAAATCCAATAACAAAATCTCTTAAAATTTCATTAAAAAAAATCTAAATTGAATTTTCAAAAACATCCCTTCGAGGAGTGTTATACATCTACTATCGAATACATATATTTTATTTAATAATTATGAGTTACTTGAATTATAATTCTCACACATTAATAATAAATTTTAATTCTAACATTTAAATTCAATATTATACGAAATTAATCAACCAATTCATTTTTAATTATTAATAATAGTAATTACCATGTCTGACTTATACAAAAATAATACTAAATATATTACATCTTCAACTTGAATTCATTGTTCCAAATAACTCACCAATTTATCTATATTATAATTATAAATAAATTGTATAATTTTGTAATCTAAACAGGTATCTAGTTTTCATAAATAATTTTAATAAAAGAAAATTTAATATTAATTTAGTTTTTAATACTTATATTGATATATAAATAGCATTATATTATAAATGATAACTCATAAAAACAATATATTTAATAACAATAAAATTTTTGAACAATGAAACATTATGCAAAAGAATGAACATAGCAATGTGTGAGTTTTTCATGAGTGAGTAAAAGTTTCATGATTAATTGACCAAATTAATATCACATATAATGATATATTTTTAAATAATATATATATATATATATATATATATATATATTATAATACGAGCAAATCTTGTGTGTATGCACGCACACACACACATGTATGTCCATATTTTATCTAAAACACGGCTCTAACGATTTTGACTAAATTTTGTATCTTACCGTTTTGCGGTACGAGAAGACCGTTTGGCTAGGTCACATGTTAGAGAAAAATCAATTAGTGGGTCATTTTGGGGTCACTACGGATCCATGCATTTCAATGGGAATGAAGGTTGAAACAGTTAAGTTGTTGAACAGTTGGCAGTAAACGAAGACGCAAAGATGGCAATTTCTCGATATTTGGCAAAATGCTGGAGACATTGGCAATATTTGGCGGGAAAATCGACTTAAGATTACCAATGCCAAACCACATGCTTGGTACCAAATGAAAGAATGTCGCCAAGTTTGCGACTTTCCGCTAAGTTTTGGCGACATTTGGAAGAAAAAAATGGCTTTCAGAATCTGATGTAACTCTCACGTATCGGACATCGTGCCAATGAAACAGGAGAATGTTGATCCCAGAGACTGGAGAAGAGCCGGCAGCGTGAAGTCTGTCGAAGTTCATCAGATTGTATAAAGCGAGGAGACGAACGTCTTCAAGAGCAACTCCGCGGAGTTGTGTCGTGATGCTAAACGAAAGAAAGTGTTAGAACACCAAGCTAATTTTGACCGAGCTTAGCTCGGTTTTCACCACTGGTATATATCGTCGCTACCATGCCAAACTATCGAATGTGAAAAAATGCATTTTTCATTTAAAAATGAACCGATTGTAACCATTAAATTATATTATTTTATTGGATTTTTTTTTCGATGAAAGTGTTTTCGTAAATGTGTCAAAAAGTATGAATTTGAGAATATCTTTAACAGATAATGCTAAATTTTTTTTCTGTAAACCTGTAGGATTTATTTTTATTATTAAAAAAAAAAAAAAAAAATCTGTAAAAATCCGGAAATTGCTGTGGCAAAATTGTGAAATTCTTTTAAGAGTGTAAAAATGTAAAATATCCCAAAGCCTCGGCGAAAACTACAAATTAACTAGAGTTTTATAGCACTACTATCTGTCAAGGGTATTCTTAAATTCATATTCGCTACAATCTGACACATTCACGAAATAATTTCATTGGAGAAAAAAAATCCGTAAAAATACGGACATTGTACTGGCGATCAATGGATTTTTTTTTTTTTCTTTTACAGTGACAGTAATTTTTTTTTTCAATTACTCGCTTTATTTTGAGAGAATTTTATGCTGCCCATATCTATTTTCCAGCTTTCTTTCTGTAAAAGTGTAATTAAAAATATATAAAAATAAAACTACATAATTCCCCTCCCACGAATGTTTGACATAATAAAGTTTATTTAATTTGTAAAAGTGGAATAAATTACATAAAATATCGCAGTATTATAAATTTAACGATTTCGATGTTGCCATTTTTTTTCACCACTGTATTTTAAATAATGTTATTAAAATATAATTTCTGACTAAATTATTTACAGCAAAATTCTGAAATCTGTATTGAAATTTCAGCGGGAGTATTTATAACCTAAATATAGTGATAAGAAATTTCTATAATTTTTACAAACAATGAACATGTGAAAATATAGCAAATTATTGACAATAAAAAGAGAAACATAAAATAATTCCACCTCTTTATTCCTTTTTCTGAATATAATGTATATGTGAATGTCCGTAATTCATACATACTTTATACAAGATTTCAAAAAATTGAAAACGTATTTTGAAAGAACTGCCGGCCAAAGAAAAAAAAAAAAAAAAAAAAAAAAAAAAAAAAAAAAAAAAAATATATATATATATATATATATATATATATATATATATATATATATATATAGAGAGAGAGAGAGAGAGAGAGAGAGAGAGAGAGAGCACGCCATAAATTTAAATCTGAAAATTCTCACGGAAAGAAAAAACAAGTTGGAAATTGTACGTCAAACGTGACAAATGAGGTGCGTTCGTACTATAGCTAGTTACATAAATATTCAGATCTTTTCTGATTTTTAATTCTGTGAAATGAATTATGTCGTCTGCAGATTAATTTCTGTAATAAAATAAGTATCTCGGTCGCTTGACGATTAAACTTCGGAAGCTCCTATAACAAAAAAGCACCGATTTAAAAAAAAAAAAAAAAATTCAAATTTCTTAATAAATATTTTTATTAATATCTCCTAAAGTTTTGATTCGATTTTAATAAAATTTGAAATGTCTCGACGAAATTCTGCAAAGATAATATATTTTAAATTGCAAACCATTCGGTTGGGTAGTTTTTGCGTTGTTATATGCGGACGGACGGACGGACAGACAGACGGACGGACGGACGGACAGACGGACGGACCAAGCGACGACAATAGGTGCTCCGTATTTATATAATTACGAACGCACCTAAAAAACGGAAGTAGCAATTTGACTGGTAGTTAAGTCTTCTTTCAATTTAAAATCTTCTTTCATATTACTTTGACATTAGATTTTTTTTTTCTTTTTTGGTAAATGTTACCTTAGAATACCACACAGGAAGTAATTCGGTCGAGTAGTATAGAAACTATGAAAGTTTAAAATTTCGAACTCCTAATGTTAAATAATTTCATAGCCGTTGCAAAACAGATTGCAATGTGGATAGTTTTTTAAACACACCTCAAAAACTACTTCATGGAATAAGATGTAATTTTGGATTGGCATGTTTGAAACTTCTAAAAATTGATTTCTGTGAAAGAATTCATGGGTTACAATTCATATATTTTTCGAAAATTAATTTTACAAATATATTTTTTCGAAATAAAATTTCGAAATGAAGATGATTTGTATCCTATGAATTTTTTAACAGAAATCTATTTATAGAAGCTTCAAATATGTGAATCCAAGATTATGGTGTTGCTGTGTTTTTATAAGAAAAATGTAATTTTTTTAATAAATATGCAGCAAACGGTGTATTTTTGTCGTTAACAGACTTTTAATTCTTTACGGACTAGGCTATTCATTTTTTGGGCATATTGTACAAGTATGCATTTTTTTTTTAGAAAAGGAAAAATTATAGAAAAATCTGACAAAGTCATTTTTAAACCACATCAGTAATTATAGCGATACTTAGGAGAACTTTTCTACAATTTACAAACACAAGATATTTTATGTAAAAATATTTTTATAGTTTTCTCCCAAATCTATGTATCGGTATACCGATGAAATAATTACGCAAAATTTCTCCTTTCTCTGTGTATATTCATCTTTCGACAGTTGACTTATGCATTATTAATCTTCTCCATATAAAATTCAAAATCATTTGATATTATACTTAGTTTTAAATTTTATTAAATTTAATTATTTAAAAATTGAATCACTAACAGACAAAAGTTTATTTGATGATTGACACAATTTTTATACTCGGGAATTTTCTCTCCTCTGCACTTTCATATACGTATTCAATCTTTAATTGTGTATCATTATTATTATTTTCTAATAACTTCTGCAAAATAATACTTCAAAGTAGACTTTTAAGAAATATATAACCTGAATGTTCAATCCTTTTCTGCACGGTGAGTGTTATACCTGTTAGACACCAATAAAATCTACATATTTACCCATGCACTACATATTTACAAAAAGAGAAAAACTTATTTTAGGTCAGGAATAATTATAGACGTACCAAATGACACCAGTTATGTCTATACTCAAATGCACTGCTGATATGCCATTATAGTGGCAAAGGACAGCAGGTCTTTTCCATTCAAATTTGAATGAAAAATACTTTTTGCCTTCTTTAAGCAGATAAAAAACTTCTCACTTGTAGCGGGAAGGGTTTAAAACTTAAAATAAATAATTTGAAACTGAAAGGAAATTCACGTCCACATGATGCAAACCATGGTATCAGAATAACACCAGAGCTATATCCTTATATAGCTTCATGATCCTAACACATCCAAAGGAATGATTGATCTTGAATTTCCATTGAATCAATTGTCACCAACAGTCGGCTTTTAATTTCGTCCAATAAAATTCGGAAAAAAAAAAGATTTATATTTTAAGTTCCCGAATGTTTGATTTGATTTGACATGCTGCAGAAATTTCCAAATTTTTATAATTATACATACGATTTTTATTGCAATAAAGTACCAACAAGAAGATGGACAATTTATCGCTGAAATAAGCTATAACAGTTTTAAGCAGTTCAGTTTGAAGATCTTATTTATATACGTACATAGCTGTCACATTTCCGATTTCTTCAAGGTAAATAAGTACATTTTCAACCAGACAATTTAATGGCTTTTCTCTATGTGGTACATATTTATTTTCATTTATAAAGTAAAATTTCTGGTAAGACACTGTAGTTTTTTCAAATGAAAGGGCCGAAATGTATAGTCGTGGAAAAAAGGACACCAATTCGGGAAAAAAATTGTTGTATGTTACTAATCGATTTATAATAATAACGTCTACTATAAAATGTTGTGCACAAATTAGGGTTTGGAAGCCATCTACAGATTAAAAATTGTACCAAATTTGATTTTTTTTTTTTAATGGTAACATCCACTTTTGATACCATATTGGAGTTTTTTTGAGGCAGCCGAGAAAAAAATATGGTTTATATACATTTTTTAAAATCTTCATAGAGTTATGAGAAAATGTGCTTCGGGTTTATCTATAAATTTTGAAAAATAAAACTAAGGTCTTCCAAGAAGAAGCGTCGGGAAGAAACAATGAGTTCCCTGAAAAATTATTTAGAAATTTTAAATATGTATTAAACTCACTCTATAAAGAATAATAAAAATTCCGGTGACTGTCTACGATTTTCTTTTCTGTGCATGTCAACGATAACATTAGACGGTCCTTTTAGACGGTCAAAAAGTAAAATTTATCTACATCTCGAAAACTGTAATTATTGGAAAGAGCTGTAAACTTACACACCAATATTTTTTTACGATTATGGTTTGTTTTATGCAATAAAAGAAAACTGCACAGTTAAACTGACGGCATTGAGCCCACAGGCTATTCACACTAACTGTAAATTATATTCTTATTTCAAAGAATTTGAAATAAGCCCTCGAAAAATGAAGAAATCGACAATATATTAAGAGGGGGGGAACCATCCCCCGTTTCTCCTTCTTATAATTAACCAATGAACCCATAAAACTAATCAGAGAAGCGCCTTACCACAATGAACCTATACACAAAATTTGAAAAAATCGGATAATTCTGCATGAAAAATCCATTTATCTAAATTAAGGGGGGGGGGGGTTAGCCCCCCGTCCCCCCTTTATACTTAACCAAAGAACCCCCAAAACTAATCAGAGAAGCGCCTTATCACAATGAACATATATATAAAATTTGAAGAAAATCGGATAATTCTGCTTAAAAAACCCATTTATCTGTATCAAGGGGGGTTAGTCCCCCCCCGTTCCCCCCTTTATACTTTACCAGTGAACCCCCAAAACTAATCAGGGAAGTGCCTTACCACAATGAGCCTATATACAAAATTTGGAGTAAATTGGATAATTCTGCATGAAAAACCCATTTATCAAAATTAAGGGGGGGGGTAGCCCCCGTTTCCCTCCTTTACACTTCACCAATGAACCCCAAAACTAATCAGGGAAGCCCCTTACCACAATGAGCCCATATAGAAAGTTTGAAGAAAATCGGATAACTCTGCATGAAAAAAATCAATTATCTAAAATAAGGGGGGAGGATTAACCCCCCCGTTACCCCCTTTATACTTAACCTATGAACCCCCAAAACTAATCAGGAAAGAACCTTATCACAATGAACCTATATACAAAATTTGAAGAAAATCGGATAACTCTGCATGAAAAAAAATAATTTATCTAAAATAAGGGGGGGAGGATTAACCCCCCCCCCGTTACCCCCTTTATACTTAACCTATGAACCCCCAAAACTAATCAGGAAAGAACCTTATCACAATGAACCTATATACAAAATTTGAAGAAAATTGGATAATTCTGCATGAAAAATTCATTTATCTAAATTAAGGGGGAGGATCCCCCCCCCTGTTAGCCCCTTTATACTTAACCTATGAACCCCCAAAACTAATCAGGAAAGAACCTTATCACAATGAACCTATATACAAAATTTGAAGAAAATTGGACAATTCTGCATGAAAAAACCATTTATCTTAATTAAGGGGGTTAGCCCCCCCGTTCCCCCCTTTATAGTTAAATAATCAATCCCCAAAACTAATCAGGGAAGCGCTTATCACAAGGAACCTATAAACAAAATTGGAAGCAAAACGGTTATTTCTGTCAAGAGTTATCGCGTTACGTACGTACATACGTACATACATACATACATACATACAGAACGGGCGGGCACATAAGCTCTCAGGCTTTGATAGCCTGTGAGCTAAAAATTAAAATAATGCTAAAAATAATATAATGTTAATTTCAGATTAACAAAATTAGAATTACTTTTTTTTGCAGGTACCATTCACAGTTTCGCAAAAATAGGAGGCTGTGAGAAAAGTTTGAACAGACTCCCATAGTATTTTTAAATTTTTATTTATTTATTTATTTATTCATAATAATATTATTATTTTGTAGCAGTCAAAAATCATGCTGCAATAGCGGATTTAATTAAAGATAAAATATTGTATTTTTTTTTATAGTTTTAATATTTTATGGTTTTAAATCGTGTTTTTTTTTTATGTTTTAATATTTTACAGTTTTTATTATTATATAGTTTTAAAACGGGCATAAAGAATTCGGTGATATAATATAAGAATATACTACCAGAACCATGAATTATAAGCAATAAAAATGCCTTCGATAATAATGAAAGTGATTCTTTATTTTATCTTCCGGTTGCAAACGGTCGCATGCAAATAAATATGTGCCGAAACTTTCAGGTGAAAAAATTTAAGTGAATAATAAAACGACCCCTTCTTGGATCCCGTAAGGATTAGTGCTTTCCTTTTAAAGCAATTAAATTTATACATTTTATGCAACAGTAATCTTGAGGTATAAAATAATGCGTAAGAAGAAGTTGAAATAGGGAGTGTTTTACAGCCTGTCATATTTTATGAACGGAATGTAATACGTTCTAGTGTAAAATCTTCGTACCGTTATAACGAGATGGTACAAAAAGCTTAGAAAGTAAGAAATCATTTTTGCACTTTTCAAACGTCCTTTAGGTGATTGTAAAATTTATAAAGTATGATATTTGTTAACATTTATAAAGTATATGATATTCGTTATAACATATTCGTTATAAGTACACTTTCATGCTTTTTATTTGATGAATTTTTATAAATCATGTGTATTTTAAAGAAAAATTTACTTGTGATTTAAAAAAAAAAAAAGAATGATTTACATTTTGTCATATTTAAATAATAGCGTGTTTGGACAATGGCATTGTCATGAAGATTCTACATGGGATCTCGACCTCTCCGAAACAAAAATTGTATGGAATTAACCATATTTTCCGGTGTCTAAGACATTCTTTGTTTAAGATGGCACCCCAAAACTTAACATATTTTTAAAGAAAAAACATGAAAGTAAAAGAATGACGATGCTTAACAAAAACAAAAATATTTATAACAAAATCCTGCAATAACTTTTGAACATGGTCAATCAGAAATCTGTAAAATCCATGTCATTGTCATCTGAATCTTCTCCTCGCATCATACAAACATGCAGTATAAAATAATCTTGGGATATTATAATCTTGCGTATACCAAAGGGGATACGCAAAAAAAAAAAAAAAAAAAAAAAAAAAAAAAAAAAAAAAAGGGAAACTGCACGTTCTTCGTATAAGACACACCACATTCTTAGGGCTCATTTTAAGGGTAAAATATTGCTCCTTATACACCGGAAAATATGGTATTTACATTTATATCTTATCTCTATATATAATTTTCTTTTCAAGTAAATTTCGTTAAAATTAAAATTGGGATGCTTTTTGTCTATTTAATCTATGAAAAATTGATTTTATTGATTCTAGTCTTCATTATTACTACAAAAAAAAGCCTGTAATCCTGTAATCCGCCATTGAGTTTGGAAATTGACCTAATTTCCCATACGTTCTCTTAGTAACATACATTATAAAAAAGAGAAATATTTCTTGATCTAGCAAGATTTACGAAAATATACTATAACCCCTTCCGAGTTTCACCACGATTCCGAAAAGCAGATTCATGAACATTTTCATGTCCAACAAGCAAATATGGTAAATTAATAATTGATAGTATCCAAAAAACGATATTTCGTAACTGATTAATACACTGTAAAATCTACTTGAAAACGTTTCGAAAATTATGGGCAGAAAAAAAAAAAAACATTTTTGCTTCAGAAATGTTTTTTTTTTTTTTTTTTTTTTTTTTTTTTTTTTAAATCTCTGAAATGAATTCGTTTCTGAAGATAAAGAAACACTTTTCGGAATCTTGTATAACTCCGAAGAGGTTATGTTAGTAAACCGCCATGCTTATATATATATATTAAACAATGTAAGCTACACAAGAATTTTCATATATATAGAAACACATGGTCAACTCGCTTGTTAGCCATGCCATGATGTACAAATGTCAAAAATGCAACTTATACTGAATTTTTGATAACAAGTCCATCTGTTGGGTTATATGCAAATACTTGTCGATTTATATACGCTCAATTGAAATGAATACCAAATGAATATTTATTAATAAATTTCAAGCATTCCTGCACTTAATAGTTTAATTAATAATCGAATTCACGTTACGTTATTTTTACATTCAAATAAAAACAGATATTCAAAAAAGAAGAGATATTTTTTTCTTCCCGTAATGAAAATTGAATTCATTTTAATGTTTCAAAAAAGAAAGGATTTTTTTTTCTTTGTTTTCTTAGTTTTTGCGATATATTATCATCCATTTCTTTCATTATCCTAATATTATGTATATTTACTCGTATACATCCACAAAATATGTGCAAAGACAGGACACGGAAAAGAGTACGTGAATGAGGCACTTGCATCTTGTGAATATTAGACGCCAAATTTGGCCTTTTTGCCGAGAAAAAAATTCTAAAATAGAAAAAGAACAAACGTAACGAACGTAACGAACGTAAAATCATTGATAATTTTGTATCAATAAAATCAAGGAAAGTTAAGCTACAACCGTTATTATGGTACAAGGATTTTATGCGTTTACTTAATTCATTTTTAAATTCAATAAATCCCTTTGCAATATTGTTAATATTAATTGCAATATTCTTTTATGGAATATTGTAAATCAATCTAATAGTCTATTTATATTTTTTTCTATATTTTCTGCTTGTTCAGAAATGTTTAACGTGTGATGTGTGCATATGCTCTGTTCCTATTATAATGTTATTTTGTGTCATGTAATGTTTTTTTAATTACTTGTAATAATAAAATTGTTATATTGATTCAGAAACACAATTTTTATTTACATAAAGTGGGTTCAAATTATCCTTCTACCTCATGTGAAAATATTCGTCGGCACCGTTCGGCGAAATGTACCCAAAATTTTATGCTTGGGACTAATAATAATAATAATAATAATAATAATAATAATAACAACAATAATAATAAAATATGGCGTAATAGTTGAAAATATACTATTTTCGCTCTTTTTCACCGCTATACATTAAAAATTTGCTTTAAATATATTTGTCTAAAAAAATTACTGGTAGCACTAAAATTATGCACTCTAAATATAAGCAATCAATACAAGCAGTATCTAATGGATGTGCAAAAACTTTACGTGCGATGAGATTTTCCTGATAATGACACAATTAAATTTTTTCCATTTTTAAACCTATCAAAATATCAATTTGTTCAACACATATCGTCTTGCCAACACAGCTATCGTTTATTAACATATTTGAAACATGAGATTATTGAAAAGAAAATAACAAAAGGTTTCTTTAATTTATCATAAATGTCTTCTTTTCTTTTTCTTTTTTTACCAACGCGCTTACTTTTTTATTTTTACTCTTAATAATGTCTTTATTTATGGAGATCGTCAGCGTTTTGAGTATTTCCATGTTTCAAAAATGAGTTTGAACAGTTTCTAATCATTTTTGAGTATTTCCATGTTTCAAAAGTTTTTGAAACATGAAAATACTCAAAAATGATTAGAATCTGTTCAAACTCATTTTTGAAACATGGAAATACTCAAAAATGAGCCCATGATGTTTTATTCTTGAGTGTGTGCATGTTTTCAGAAATGAGTATATACATGTTTCAAACTTGAGTAATTTTGATTCCGAGCCATTTTGACTATGCGACATACTCAGATTTCATTATTTTTTGCTCAGTTTTGAAAATGTCGTTTTTAGAGTGATGTAAGGCTTAAAAAGAGAAGCCAGGTAGGAAACAAAACGCAAATAAGTAATTGTGCTGGGTTTCTTCAAGCAACTCACGATCCTGTTATATAAAATATCTGTTGCAATCTGAATGAAATCTCCAAGATGAAGGACTGTCATGGAATTTTGAAATGTACAAATCCCTCATTAGTTGCTGAAGTTTGCTAAACTGTACCGACGGTTAATTTTCGGTATAGATGTCATTGTAGTCCGCTAAAAAGGGTGAAAATTTAGCTGCGAAAAAATGGAAAAATCATCTCTTTCAGATTTATGCATCAAATCTCACAGAAGATGCAAAGATTTCATTCGTCAAAAAAGTAATGACATATTAACTATTAAAATTACTAAACCTTTCATAAACATCACATGAGAAAATGTCATGCACAGGGGTGGAGAATTTTCGTAAAATCTAACCAGTCAAAGATTTATTTTAGTCAGCTAGCAAGATGCAATACACAGTCTAAAATAGTTATGAAAAATTTTCGCTCATGCAAAAATAATTCATTACTATTATTCTACATATCATTGGCCCAATCACAATAAATAGGTGTTTTTAGAATTTAATCAGATGCTTCCAGAATGGGATAGATTATTAAGGTAACTTTATATCTAAAGGTTTTATGACAGGGGCAAGGGGGGGGGGGGACTTTCCCTCTACTTCTTCCTATATTTATGTATCATTAAATTAAAGGGAAAAAGAGAAGCTGTGAATTAGCCCCACCATCAATTTCAAAGCCCCCCTCTGACTTTGCGTCTGATTACGGCTCTTTGTACAAGCAAACAAAAATGGTTGTTTACATTTTTCTTTTGCAGATACAAAATGAAATAAATGTGAAAATGGAAAGATAATGATTTAAAATAAGTTTTACAGTAAAATATCTCTTTAACATTAAAAAAAGCATTAATTTCATAAAATTAAGTGATATAAGCATAATCAAATTATATATAGCAATAAAAATGCATGCATATTTAAATATACAAATCCAAATGCACATTCATCCCTGATTAGTTTTAATTTTCTTAAACATTAATTTCTTGGTCTTTTCAATACTTTAGATTTATGTTTTGAAATTTTATCTTGCATAAGTTATGTAAAAATATAATTTACTGTTCAGAAATGACACTGTTTCCTGGAAAACATATATTTTTTTATAATCATTCTTTAATTTAATGGTTCAGCAAGGATTAAACTGAAAATTCAATTGAATTAAAGCAAAAATAAAATAAAATAAAATAAAATAAAATAAAGCAGCAATTCTTTGTAAAAAATGAAAAACAAATGACCGCTGCTAAATATATTCGAAACCTTGACTACAAATTTCATTGTTTACGTTTGAATATGCATTGCAGGTTAAAAGGAGTTGACAATATGCATTAACATTTAAATGGAATTATTTATTTTGTGATTCTAAGTTTTCCGCTGAAATTGATTTTTTTTTTTTTTTTTACATTTAGTGAGTGTTTATGCTGTTATTATTATATTGATTTACATTAAATTATATGCTCAGATAATTATTTTTTTAAAATTCGTGTGAATAAAAGTGAATCTGAGTTTTGTTCTGTAATTTAATGTGTATTTCACGGACTGAATGATATTTTTACTATTTCAATTTCTAAATTTGAAATAAAATTATTCATTTTTTTAAAAAATGATTCTGGGTTTTCCGTTGAAATTGAGGTATTTGTTTATATTAATGTTATTGATCTTATGATATTGATTTACAATAATTCTCAGCTCAAAAAAGATTTATTCTAAAATTTTTGCGCCTTGATTGTCATTTAAATGATTAAGTATTAGGAGACACACAACAAAAGGGTCCGCATAACTTTGTTTTGGTTTGAAAAATATTTTAGCAACCTATTATATTATACTGATTGTCGCTTTAACGATTAGATAACGGGACACAAATATTAAGAGCCACATAACAATTGTGCTCCGAAAAAATATTTTAGATGTAAAAAATACTTAAGAAACCCATTATAGAGTGGTTTTTGTTTCAATAACTAGGCAGTGGGGCCCCGTGTAAATATTGATATATGCCAGAGCCTTCAAAGAATGCATAAATTTTTGTAAAACTAATTAAACTTATTTCGATTTTGTACCGGTTTAATGAATATTTTGTACATTTAGAATAGGATGAGATTAAAAAAAATGACTTAATATTTATCCAAACAAATGTTCATATGTTCATATATATTTTAGGTCATCGGATGTGTTTAATTTTTTCTGAAAGTATATGGAGAGGAGGGGAGGGGGGGTTGAATGTCAGCTGCTGGAACTGGAATTCATTTACAGCATGCACATTTCATATACTATCACAAAAAATTAAACACCTTCTATGCTTTAAAATATAACAATAATGGATGTATTAGAGAAAAACCTGTCAATAGCGGACACATCGGAATCGCGGAATTTGTCCGCTCTTCAGAGGTAAAAGTTTACAAATATGCATCTGCTGTGAATTGAAAAAAACAAAAAAGGTGATCGCTAAATGGAGATGTCCGCTATTCAAGATGAGATTTTACTGTAAATACATAAATAAAACCTCCATAACAGACCAGGGCCCGCTTAAGACTTTGAAGTAGGGGAAGCCTGACGTCACACAGGGGGGGGGGGGGGAGGGCTCTACCAATCATGCTTCAACAATTTGAAATTTTACCATCAAAATTTCGAGTAAACAACGCTTTTAATATTAAATTAAAACTAACTACCTATATACATATGAAAAAATATTTATTATATACATATATATAATTATACATAATAAATTAATTTTGTAAATTAATTTTCAAATATGGAACAGGTGTGAATATATGAACTTCAAAATATATTTTATGTTTTACAAATTGCAGGATTTGCCAGTGCTAAGAACAGTGCAGGGACAACAAGTATTTTACATAAATTTATGCTTAGCTGCAACACAATTTTGATTCTATTTTATAAACTGAAATTTGATATCACCTGAATTCTAATTACTTTCCCTTTTATAACCTATTTTCCATATTTTATATCGTTTCTCCACTCTTTATGAATTTAAACAAAATATAATTACAGATTAAATTTTCTGTTCTTTTTAGCCCATTACAGTCTTAAACATTTGAAATTAAAATGTAAAACATAAGAAAAATGAAAATAAGTTGCATTTAATCACAGTTTTTTTATCATTTATTATATCAACAGAAAAAAAAATAGAGTATAAATGTGTCAGTAATAGTCCGAGGGAAAATTTAGTAACTATAATTAAGAAAAAAAAAAAAGTTTTTTACCCTGGCTGAAATTTATTCCCCTAAAAATTAATACTGAAAAGTACATTTGGGGGGGCCTTTGTATTTCAGTGGGTAAGCTCGGGTTTCATGGGCCTATTCGGTAAACAGGCCCTGTAACAGACACTCCAAATAGCAGATAGCGAACCATAAAGCAGGATTGAGTTTCTTCCAGAAGCAGGACCTGATTAAAGAATAGACAAACTGTATCGTGACCTTCCCCATTTTAGGGACCTCCAAATATGGTATGAAATTTTTATAGAACTGGTATTTGAAATCAGTTTCGACATTGTACTGATTATAAACATTATTTAAATACAGAAAAGCTTTTCAATAGCGGGCGCGTCGGGACCTCGGAATTTGTTCGCTATTCGGAGGTGTCCACTTTTCTGAGGTAAAAATATACAAATGAATATGTGTTGTAGATTGAAAAAGGTGAGTTTTATCTAAACAGAAATGCCTGCTATTCGGCAGTGACCGTTATGGAAGTTTTACTGTAAAACCTCTATCCCGAATAGCGGGCTCCTCCAATTAAGCAAAAACCTTTTTCAATCCACAACAGATACATATGTTTACATTTTTAATTCTGAAAAACAGACATATCTGAATAGCGGATAAATTCCGAGGTCTTGAGGTGTCCTGTATTGAAAGGTTTTACTGTATTTAGATAAATATATTTTTTGTTTTTAATCGTATCCTTCTCTACATAATTTTGATTATAATAAGTAAAATGACAAAAGAGATTTAAAATATAAGCGTTGCAAAAACTGCATACCAAATTTGGGGCCCCTTAAAATCTGTGTAGAGCCATGCCTTAGGTTTCCCATGCTTTAATCAGGTTCTGCTTCTGGAAGAAACCCAAGCCTGATGGTTAAATATTTTTTAATTTATCAAGGATTCAATGTGGTCAAACATGACTGCATATAATGAAAAAAAAAAAAAAAAAGTGGTCAGAAATTGCCTTTTGCCGACAAATGCGAGGTCGAAAATGGCCACAAGTCAGACGTTTCAAGTGTCGGAAATTCAGACTAAAAAAAGTGTGTCATTGAAAAATAAGACATTTTTCAATGTCTCCTTTTTGAACCACACCCAGAAAAAAGTTTTGTTGAATCAACAAAAATTTGGTTGACCCAACAAAACTTTTTGTTTAAATATAGGTCAATGGAAATTTTGTTTGAATCAACAAAAAAAAAAAAAATTTTTTTTTTGCAATTCCAAAAAAAAAAAAAATTGTATCGTCAGCAAAAAATGTTTTGTTAATTCAAGTAAAATGGTTCAATTTTACTTGAATTTTGCTAAAACAACCAAAATGTACTCAACATGTTTTGTAGTTTTAATCAATTCCTTTTTCTGGGTGCATCCATGTCTGAACTTCAGACATTTCAGTATATAGTGAATT
This sequence comes from Maratus michaelseni, assembly GCA_963931845.1. Classification (NCBI taxonomy): domain Eukaryota; kingdom Metazoa; phylum Arthropoda; class Arachnida; order Araneae; family Salticidae; genus Maratus; species Maratus michaelseni. Next base: position 224,649,879 of record OZ007599.1, read on the forward strand.
TGATTAAAAAGATACATAAAAATCTTATGTGTTTATAAAAGTGGGAATTTTTTTAAGTTTTGATTAAAAAAAATATATATATATACGTTTAAATAACATAAAAAATGATTACTGTAAAATCAATAATAAAAATTTTGACTTTTCTGCAACAGATTTCATTCACAGCAACTGTTCAGGCTAAATGACGTCCGGATAATGATGTTGTAGAAGATATACGACAGTGGGCACTTTTTTCGCGAAGCTTTTTCACTTCTAAAAATGTGCTGACCTGAAAAAGGAAAATAACTGTGATTAATCTTTTATACCTAGACGGAACTTTAAGATGCTGTTAAATAAAATATGATATAAAATTTATCTCATACGTTTATTAACCCTCACATGTATAGTAATCTCGTATGAGGCTGTGTTGTAACAAAAAAACTCATCAGAAAACTCTGCATCATTTATTTTTACTCCATTATTACATATGTAATATGAATTTCATATTATATTACATATATAATATGAAAATATAGAGGATCAATTTTTTTTTCTAATATGCAGCTGGAAAAAACGCCTTTGGCAATTTTTTTTTCTGTTCAGAATGAGAGAAATTCATTTCAAGTAAATTAAATATAAGTATGAAATCAGCAAACTAGGTTTTACTTTTTACTTTGTACTAATGTATCCAAAGTTTAAATTATTACAAATAACAATTTAACAACTATTATTGATATTTTTCAGTGCTTATAATCCTCATTATGAGGTTTGTTTTGTAATCTATAATACTAATAAAAGAAAGTATCGTTTTGTCTATGTGTCTGCGTGCTAGCAAGATATAGCGCTCTGAAAATTTCGGTGAGGAAAGTCCAAGGCAGGTCTTGATGCACCTGAGGCTCAAAATTTTAATATCTTAATAATTAGCCGAGATATTAATTAAAAACTCATTAAACATCGTATGATAAAACTCGCTAAAATTCGCTTTGAAAATCGTTATTTTTATCGAAACAGCAAAAGAGGGGGTCATATTGAGTTTATTTCTGCTTCGGTGGCCCGTCTCTTCATTTACTTTCCGAAATTGATAAAATAAATATGTTTCCTTAAATGTACTATTGCAGGTAATGACGTAATAGTTTAAATGTCATATTTTCATTCTGCATTTTTATAACTTAAAGTTGAGGAGAGGGAGATTTCTTTTCTCAGATTCTATTGGTCCGATTTCAACGGGAATTGGTTCATTCAACTTACTGCGAACTAATTAAAATATAGATAACTAAGTAAAAAATAGATTTCCCCCCCCCCCCGGGTGGTGGAAAATGGAACTAAAAGTGTTTCTATTCTCGAGCTCTATGGTCCCGATTTCACCGGGAATTGGTTCATTCAACTCATGAATTAATTAGGATATATATAACTAATTAAGATATACTAATTAAGCTTAATAATTGATATTTAGAACTAATTAAGATTTATCGCTCCCTGGCTGTGTACAGTTGAACTAAAAGAATTTATAGCGCGTGCGCAGCATGCCTGCTATACAGTACCGTAGGTACCGGGGACACGTTACGAAGGTTTGTTTAGAACAAATTGCACTCCTGGCGGTGAAAAATGGAACTAAAAGATTTTCTATTCTTGGGTTCTATGGGCTCGATTTTAACGGGAATTGGTTCATTCAATTCATGAATTAATTAAGATATAGATAACTAGTTAAGATATAGATTTAGCTACCCTTGGTGGTGGAAAGTTGAACTAAAAGATTTTTTAGTGCATGCGCAGCATGCCTGCTATGCGGTGCCGTAGGCAGCGGGGACCCGTTACAGAGATTTGTTTAGAACAAATTGCGCCCCCTGGCGGTGGAAAGATGAACTAAAAGATTTTCCAGAACGTGAGCAGCATGCCAGTTATACTGTGCCGTAAGCAACGGGGACCCGTTGTGAAGGTTTGTTTAGAACATATTGCACCCCTGTCGGTGGAAAATGGAACTAAAATATTTTCCGGCGCGAGCGCAGCACACCTGCTATACGCTGTCGTAAGCAGCGGGGGCCCGTTCCGGTGGATCGTTCGGAAAGAGGTTTGTATAAAACAGATTGCGTCCCCTGGCGGTGGAAAGTAGAACTAAAAGATTTTCCAGCGGGAGCAGCATGCTTGTTATACGGTTCTGTAGACGCCGGGGACCTGTTGCGAAGATTTGTTTAGAACAAATTGCGCCTCTGGCGATGGAAAGTTGAACTAAAAGATTTTCCGGCGAGTGCGCAGCACTCCTGCTATACGGTGTCGTAAGCAGCAGGGTCCCGTCCCTGAGGATCGTTCGGAAAGAGGTTTGTTTAGAACAGATTGCTCCCCCTGACGGTGGAAAGTGGAAGTAAAAGATTTTACTGCGCGTGCGCAGCATGCCTGCTATACGGTGTCATAAGCAGCGGGGAGCCGTTCCGTAGGATCGTTCGGAAATAGGTTTGTTTATAACAGATTGTGCCCCTGGCGGTGGAAAATGGAACTAAATGATTTTCTAACGCGTGCGCAGCTCACTGGCTATACTATACCGGAGGTAGCAAGGACCCGTTCCTGAGGTTTGTATATAACAGATTGTTCCCCTAGCAGTAGAAAGTGTACTAAAAGATTTAAAGATATTCGAGGTTCGTTATTATCAATTTTTAACACTTTCCAACCTATTTGAAAAGTGTTTATGACTTCGGTTTGTCTGGCCGTTTGCCGTTTGCCGTTTGCCGTCTGCCCGTCTGCCGTCTGTCGTCTGTCCATGCTCTAACTCCCGTAAATATACTCGGATTGTCCTGCAATTTTTATATGTTATTTTCGTTATCCATAGCATGTTCCCTATTTCAACTGAAGTGTATAGCATTCATAGTTCATTTACAGGGACAGTCAAAAGAATTCCGTTACATTACGTCTATGGAGAAAAATTGTTTCCGGTTTAATTAAATAATGTTTCACTATTTCAAACGCATTGAAATTTATATATATCACTAAGGTGCATTACAAGAGGCTTACTACAGAATATTGTGTGTATAGCAGTCATCGTTCATTTACAGGGACACACAAAAGAATTCTCTACTGTCTGTAACAATAATTCTTGGAAGTGCGTTGTAAGTTGCTGAACGCGATTTTAACTCACTTTTTGTCTATTACTTGGTGTGTATAAATTCTGTATTTCATATACAGGGCAGCACAAAAGTTCGCGAACACATTTCTGTTTATTGAAAGAAACTCCAGAAGGAGAATTTTAAACTGTGCTACGCGTTTCCTAACTAAACTAAAATTTAGCATCCTATGTAGTATATATACAAATCTATAGATCATATACAGGGCTGAATAAAAGTATTCGGATATTTTTTCGAATATTGTATATGTTGGAAATTCCTGAAATTGTTTTTAAATATGTTTTGCGTTTTCCAAATTTTTTACTTAGATGTTATCTTCAGCTTATTAAACGGTAATGATTTGTAAAATAATTTTGGAAGCGTTGGAAAGTGTTACATAATCTACGATTGACGCATGATTTTCCGTTCTTGTTTATAATATTCGAGGTACGTTTGGGAAAAATCGACCAGCGTAGCGGTTAGAACAGAATGCGTTCCTGGCGGTGAAAGGTGGATCTAAAAGATTTTCCGGCGCCACGCTTGATATATGGTGCCGTAGGCAACGAGGACCCGTGTCGGAGGTTCGTTCGGAAAGATAATTGTTTAGATCATAATGCGCTGCCAGCCGGTGGAAGGTGGAACTAAAAGATTTTGCGGAACGTGCGCAGCTCTCTCAGTATACGGAGTACCCCGTCCAGAGTTTCGTTTTTTAAGAGATTCAACGTTTTTAAAAGATTTCATGTTGTCAAAGTTGACGTTTTGAACCGAATTTCCGGATGCGACACAGCGGTAACGAAAAATAAAACTGATGCCGTGAGACAATGATAGCTTTTATCTCAAGATGTGATTCATTTATTGAAAAATTAAAAAAAAAAACTCTTCGATTACAAATCACTTCCATAAACATATGCCTGGAAGTCTCATGCTTTTGCATTTATAAATGAGTCAGAAAATATGTCAGAAAGTTTCCGTTGTTGAGCGAGTATTTTTCTTTCTTTCTTTCCCTTTTTTATATATTTGAGAACCGCCTTAAATATATGTTATAGGGAAATGGAGCCGTAATAAAAAATTAAATTTAGTATTTTAATACGTGTACAAACCCTCATACAACAAATGCCATAGGTTAAAGTTAAGCTTGATTTGCATACTTTATGTAATTGGAAGTACATTTCTATGATCAGTGGAGATAATAGCCGTAACCGATAGAGGTATTGTTTTTAATTGTCTTCAAATTATTTTTTTTTCTCAATTTGAATGCCGTATACCAATTTATATCCTCACATATTCCTTTTATCAATGAAAATTTGAAAATTCCCAGACAACATTTATAAATTTTATACGGGTTTCCTGATGACATTTTATCCACCTACTATGTAATCTTCTAAAAACGTATCACATAATGAAATTTGAAAAAGTAAAACAGAATTTTTTTTTTTTTTTTTTTTTCTCTTTGCGAAAATTATAACCGAAACATTAATGGATCTTTCAAGTAGCCATTATAAGTAATTGATATATACTTTAGCATTTATTGGGCAGTTATTGCTATTATAACTCATGTAGTGTCTGAAATATAATTGTCGAAATAATTTCACTATCCTGAACTTGTATAATAAACATGCATTCGCGAGGAAGTATTGCTGTTGTATTAGCATCTGATTTTGTATTTTATTTATATATTTATTTAATGAAACCGATAAAAGTACATAATAATCATTCTATTTGTTGTGGCAAAATAAATAACTTCTATATTAACAATGAAGGATATTTGTAATGCGACACATAAACCGTCATGCTTCTACCGTGGCGCGTATCCGTGCTTTTATAAGAATAGATCGTGAGTTAAGCTTCTTAGCACATTCCACATTGCCCCTACTAATGTAACTCAATACAGGAAGTGCTGAACTATATCGAGGAATTATTCTAGTATAGATGATACATTTATTGTTTTATTGCACATGAGCTTTTAGTTATCCCCCCGTTTCGTTTTAAGGGTGCATCCGTCCAAGGATCATAAAACTTCCATGGAAGATGTAGAATGTAATCTAGGCCTCACACCCGTCATCGTGCCCAAAGATATTAATTACAAGAAAGGGCTTTGGATTCTTTCAGAGCATTGATCGCTTCCGGTTAATTCCATTAATTTCGTCAAGTTACCCCGGGAGTTAAAAAGAGGGGAGCCCCCTTTCTTCGCAGGCTAATTTGTGATTGGATACCATAGAGCGGTCGATCACCCAATCACGTTGGAGGATTTGACTTCGATCGCCCTTCTTATCCCCCTCAACTTTTTTTTTTTTCGAATTAATTCTCAGCAGGCGACTTTTATGAGGGTCTCCGATGATATACGGGATCGGAAAGTTTTCTTTAGCTTGATTACGTGATCAGCAGGAGCTTCCCATAATTCTCTGAACTGATGGAAACTTCCGAACTTATGGTGCTTCGACGAGGTCTTTTTCACGATCAAACTTCCAAACAATTTCCTGCAGAAAAGAATAAAATGTTATATCAAAAGCCTTCTAGGAAAATAAGAACAATAAGATCAATGATACGCACTCGCTCAAAAAGGTCCAATCTCTCTTTGTTCCTCACGCATGAAGAAACTTTTTGGAGCAATATCTTTCCTAAACTTAGTCCATGTACAGCGCAAAAAAGAAAATTATAGCATAAAACGTCCACTCCTAAGAATATCTTTGGCTGTATTTATTTGAAAGTTTCTCCTCTGAAATATTTTAGTACAATACATGGAAATAAATATCTTTAAATTGGAACATTTATGAATGTTTTAGAATATACTGAAAGTTTTAAAGAATACGCGTGCATAGTGAACCTTTTCTGAAAATATTTAATTATATTTTTAAGAATTTTTATAGATTTTCAGCATAATTCTCGTACTTATAATTATAATGTCTGTAAAAATTGAAATTAGAATCTGTAATAATGTTTTAGAATATACTGAAAGTTTTAAAGAATACGCGTGCATAGTGAACCTTTTCTGAAAATATTTAATTATATTTTTAAGAATTTTTATAGATTTTCACATAATTATCGTACTTATAATTATAATGTCTGTAAAAATTGAAATTAGAATCTGTAATAATGTTTTAGAATATACTGAAAGTTTTAAAGAATACGCGTGCATAGCGAACCTTTTCTGAAAATATTTAATTATATTTTTAAATTTTTTTATAGATTTTCAGCATAATTCTCGTACTTATAAGTATAATGTCTGTAAAAATTGAAATTAGAATCTGTAATAATGTTTTAGAAAATACTGAAAGTTTTAAAGAATACGCGTGCATAGTGAATCTTTTCTGAAAATATTTAACTATAGTTTTAAGAATTTTTATAGATTTTCAGCATAATTCTCGGACTTATAATTATAATGTCAGTAAAAATAAAAATTAGAACCTGTAATTGCCATGTTCCTGCAAATACTCGTATATATCACTAAAGCCACACTGGAAAAAAAAATGTTGATTTTACGTTGTAATACTGGCACCCCAGCTGCCAGTATTATACCGTAAAATCAACAACTTTTTTTGCAGTGCAAAGTTCCTAGACACACTCCTATGGAATAGTTGTGTAAGTTATTTATATTTTTTCCGAGGTATGATAATATTGATGACATCTTCTAAAAACGAACTCCTTAAATATATCCTTTTTCATGCAGTAGGGTGAAGAACTTAGCTTTGTAAAATGTAGCGTCAATAGTTTTCCAAGAAATTGTAACTTGGAACATTTACATTACTTGGAAGTTTTAACGTTATAGTTGTTTGCTACTTAGATGTTTTTATATTAACCCAAGACACGGACCTAGGTCCATGCGGCAACTTTAGGTAGCAATTAAGTGATATATGAATGTCATATAAGAAATGTAGCACGAGTTTTAAAAGGATACTTACTTTTAGTTTATTTGAATTTAACACAGAGGCAATATGAGGGAGAAAATAAGCTACCGGGGGTCAGTTTGGAAAAAATATTGTCCTCTTTGGGGCCCTTTCAAAAATTCCATTTGATAAAAGGGCCTCTTCCCAAAATTTCATTTATTAAAAAGGGATTATTCACAAAATTATATTTCGTAAAAGCAAACTCTTCATAAACTTTTGATCTTGTTAAGATTTGAAATGTATAATTTCTAAACTAAACAAGCTCACAAGGAAGGAGAAATTTTAGAAGCAGGACTTACAAAAGTTAGCATTAATAAATGGTTCGTTCGGACTATCTTTTTTTGAAGCATGGAGAAATTCTGTTTCATACAAAATTTGTACAAATTTCTCGGTACAAATCACACGGGAAAACTGGTAGCATTGATGATAGGATTTTTCTGTAAAATGCACAGAACTTTTTTTTAGTGTATAGTAAATATATATTTTTGGAATTTTGGGGCTTTTAGTTTTGAAATTTGTTTATTTAATTTAATAAAATTTAATTACTCCACGTATTCACGTCAGAAAATCACATCAAGATAGGAATTTTTTCTAAGGAATTTTTTCTATAAAAAGAAGAAAGAAAATAGTACTCTAAATACATATTACCCCCTTTAATTAAAAAAATAAATAATAATAAGTTGATCCTTTTTTTACGTAGGTCCCAAGGGTTGCCGATTTTGAATACACTGAAAATTTATTCGCCTTATTCCATTTTTTATTTCTGCGATTACGTAAAGACTAGTTTATTATTATTTTATTTTATGTAATGGTATTTAAAATTCGTAATCTTTGGCACCTATGTTCCTTTAACATAAACGAAAACTCCTCAGGAGGAATTTTTTGTCAGATTGCAGTACTAAATTCATCTCCTTTTAGTTAATTATATTTTACTTGAATATGATAAATCTAGTAGAAAATTTTTGCTTAAAATTAGGAATATTAGCATGAATTCCGTGATTACAACACTTATTTTCCATTATTTAATCAGAACTTTCCATATATAATTTTCTTTTCCGTAATATAACTTAAAAATATAGAAAATACTTTTACTCTTATATATATACACCGTATATACTCGTGTATAAGTCGAAGAATTTTAGACAAAATTTGGGAGCTGAAAATGGGGGGTCGACTTATACACAAATAAGTAATTTAAAAAAAAAAAAAAAGAAAAAAAAAAAAGCGGAGTGAAATACCGGAGTCATATTTTTTTCGCAGATAATTGGTGAATGTGCAAATCTTTTAATTAATCCCATATGGGTCTAGGACGTCTAGGTTGGAGAGACAGATAAAAGCGGACAATAGTGATTGATAAAAAAAAAAATCGCAACAATAATGTCACTTTAATTGTTCTGCACTCATTTTCTCTTGGGATTGAATTTCCTTTAGTACAGGGGCATCTCTTTCAACATTTTATCCCCTTTTTAAAAAGAGTTCAACTTGAGATTGCTTCTAGATTTCTCTCCTAAAAGTCCTACAATACAAAGAAGTACTCTATTTTAGCAGTTTAAGATGTTGTTTACCCTTGTAAATAAGGCTTGAATAGATTAAAAAAAAAAAAAAAAGTAAGTAATCATTAAATTGATGTGAATAGCTTTCAAAATAGTTTAAGCTTCTTCAGTTTTACATAATTATACAATTTTAAAATGTTGAATTTAAAAAAATAAGTCTGATTAGAAACCTAAAAAGTTTACTAATTTAATGAATTTTTTTTTTCATCCTCAATTACAAATCATTTTTCAACATACTACCAGAGATGTGGTTCGACTTATACACGAAAATTCAATTTTTTCCAAAATTTTGCGTAAGCATTGGAGGGGGGGGGGGGTCGACTTATACACGAGTATATACGGTATATATTCCATTTCTGTGCTAACGATGCTCATCTTCCAAACATTTTCTTACTATCCAGATAAAAAAAAAAAAAAAAAAGCTTTCTTTTTAGTGTAATGCACAGCATATTTTGTAAAAAAAATAGAAATAGTAAAAATGAGCAAATATTTATTAAATTTAAATTTAAAGACTAAATAATTTTAAAGAACCCAAGTTACCGCTAAATAGTACAGTAGGCAAAAAAAAAAAATAAAAAAAAAATAAATAAATAAATAAAAAAAATAAAAAAATAAAAAATTAAAAAAAAAACGAACGATAGTCATAACATCAATTCTAAGAGATTCAGAATGAAGTTGTTTTCACCAAAGATCAAGTTTATGGTTCTCTATACACTCGTTGTAGGGAAAAGTAGGTTAAAACCATATAGATGAAACAGCACCAAAAAACTAGCGATAAATCACAATTAAAAAGTAAAACTTTGTATGAATCACCATAAAAACAAAAGAACATACAGGACATATTTCGGGCTGGAAAATGTTAACAGCCCGTCATGAGCCAAAGTAAACGCGTGTCCGTAAGGGGACAAGGTTTCAAATGAACAGAAGGGTAGAGAGGAGAGCTTACAAAGAATGCGACAGGTGGCGCTAGCTGAAAGGAAAACACCAATCATAGAGGAGCACATGCGAAAGAAGAAAGTGTAGCCAAAATAATAGAAGGAAAAAATGAATGAATGAAAAAATAAATCAAAAGAAGTAAATAAAATAAAATAAAATAAAATAAAATAAAGGAATGAATAATAAATAAATAAATAACAAGAAAAGATACAAGAAAATTGAGGAAAAAAAAAATACAAAAGTAATTTGCAAGTTAAAGGCAGAGAAGGAAATGATGAGAGATCCTTGACAAGATTATCAACATTTTTAAAAATAAAAAATGATTCGTGAAAATCCAATTGAGTGGGAGAGACAGGAGAAGAAAGTATTCTGGCCATGGAGAAATTGGAACAGTGACTTGATGTCCAATAGTGAGAGGCAATCGATGATTTGGAAAATTCTTGATTTGATATATACCTTTGATGCTGGCTTAATCTGAACTTTAATGCTCTCTTAGTTTGACCAATATAATCTAATTTACAGGAACAAGGAATAAAATAAACGCCCCACCGATTCTCAGTAGGAATAGGATCTTTCAGAGAAGATAATTTTATTTTATTAATAGGTTTAAAGATAAGTTTAAAATTGAAACGAGAAAGGATTTTGGAAATTTTAAAACAGAGAGGTGAATAAAAGGGCAGAACGATAAGAGTTAAAATTAGGAGTGTTATTTGAGTCAGAAACAGGGCGCGTTTAGGATTATTGAATTTATTCAGAGCTTTGTCAATCAAAGAGGGATTATAACCACGTGCAAAGGCAAGGGATTTGAGATAGTTAATTTCGTTCTTCAGAGCAGAGGAAGAAAGATAGAAAAGCACATACCCTGAACACGTGAAGAGCAGTATATGGAAGGAATAGCACCCATCTGCCATCTCCTTATTTGTTCACACAGATCTATTGCTAACTGATTTCTTCATACACACCCTTTTAATTACAATGATTCCCAAGCGAAACCGAATAATTCTAGTCCAAAAATATCCAACGTACATATCAAAGTCATAACAAATTCTAAGGTTCGCGGGTTCAAGAATGCGAAAACTCTCTCGAGCCCCATTTGTGTGGTTTTGCATTCCCATACATGTTGGCTGCCGCCAAAAAAATTCGTTAGGAAGATTTATGCCAAAAATGGCTCTGTTCTCTAAATTTTTAATTGTCTTTATGCTCTGTTTGGAGAAATGATCGGCATATTGTAACCTTTTGGCGAAATGTAATTTCATTCGAGTTCATGTCATGATACGAGAAACATGGAATTCTATCTCTGACCATCAGCCCACCCAACATGTAATACTTTCACGAATTGTGTTACGGTCCCGGGTGCCCCTGCGCTGCTGTGGGCAGCCGTAGCTATGGAACGTTTCCTGTACTTGTGCAAATATATATAGAACCTGAGATTAATTAAAATACCTTCATCTACTCATGTCTGCCTGTTCTTCCAAATGTGCCTATCCTTATTTCTTCTGAATTTCTAGATTTCTTGGAAGGTAATGATGATTTTAGTCATCGAAGTACTCATCGTATCAAATCCACTTTACCACGATCAAGAACTAATAGTATATGATATTTTCGTCATATTTTGCCAAATGAAGTATAGCGAGCCTCCTCAATTTAATAAAAATCTTCATTCACTGATTAATAACACATTAAGTGAAAGATAAATAGGTTTATACTTTAATAGGAACACTGTAAAAATTTTTCAGAAACGTTTCTGAAAGTAACGGAGACCTGTGCTGCATGATACTAACAGAAAGGTTTCTGATTCGATCAGAAAAATGTTTCGGCTAAAACACGGAACCTTTCCGATTCGTAATGAAACCTTCCGGAATATATCTGAAACCTTTCTGAATATATCGGAAATCTTTCATTACGGATCGAAAAAGTTTCTGAATATATAGGAAATCTTTCAAAATATATTGGAAAAGTTTCTGAATATATCGGAAATATTTCATAATATATCGGAAACTTTTCTGAATGTATCTAAAACCTTTCTGAATATATCTGAACTGTTTCTGAATATATTTTTATCTATTTTTATTATATATTATCTGAATTTTAAAAGAATACTTGAAAAGATTAGAATTTCTGTTCTTTTCTGTTCTGAAGAATTTCTGTTCTGAATTTCTAAAAATTCTAATCAAACTTTTTTTATATAATGATTCTTTTTTCTAGGCGAAATTATTCGGTATATTGCGCGACATTTTTCTGTTTGTATCAAAATTTTATCAAATATGTTTTAACCCTAATGTTTAAGAATATTCACGCAGTGAATATTGGGGAATGGAGATATTTACCTTGTTTTTTAACACCATATCATGAAAAAAATATGGGATTCATACAGCTTCACAAATCAAGTATTTATTTTTAAAAATTAAAAAAAAATAGCATATATACTTAGAAAGAAAACTTTCAAAACTTTTCATTAACATGAAATAGACAAACTAAAGCTATACTAATATATTTTCGATACATTTCAAATAATCTAACTCCCAGCAACATAAAATGATTAAAACTTATGTATGAGCTTTCCAAAAGCAATGCAGCTTCAGAGATCTGTTTATCTGTTAATTTTTTCGGTCCTTAAAAGGTAATTTTTCATATTAAAACAAGACATTTCACAAAAATTCTCATCTTAAAACTGGGCCCTTCACAAAATTTTTTGTTCCAAAACAGTATCCTTCACAAAATTCTTTGTCTTAAAAACAAGACTTTACCACCTCAAAAACTGAACTTTTCACAAATTTAATGATTTAAAAATAAAATCTGACCCATCACAAAACAATTGAACTTATCAAAGTGCATAGTTTTTTTATGTGTAAAGGATAGATACAAAGAAACCTGATATAACGATAATTTCAAATTCACAAAATTATGACCGGAATTTTTAAAAATATTAAAAAGTACTTCAGTTTCGCAATAACAGGACCCTGTGAGAAAAATCTGGACATAACCCTGAGATTAATAAAAACACCTAGGAATTTTCTTTTCAGAATTAGAATAAAATAAATAAATATAGTTTGTTTACTTTAAAACGATATTTTTAAAGTCAGACAAGTCAATTTTCAATATATAGTATTGTAAAAGTTAGAGTTCTGAAACATCGTTAAAAACATATATATAAACAAACACACAGTACCGCCGGTAGATATTATTCTTTAAGAGATAAAATTGCTACTAAATGGTATTATAAATCATATTTATTGAAGCAACATTAAAAAAAAAACTTAAAATGAGAGACAAAGGATTTGTATTTTTATATTTTAGAGTACATTTTAATAATTATCCTTCCAACTCAAAGTATCTAAATGCTCATGTAAATAGTCCTAAATGTTAGGGTTAAGACATTTGTTAAAAATATTGATATAAACTGAAAAATATCACGCCATGTATGAGATAATAATGAATATAAAACAGAATCATTATAAAAAATATTATTAGAGTATTTAAACAGCAGAAATTCTTACCTTTTCAAATATCCTTTTTTAAAATTCTCTTTTTGGACCGCTCGAATAACTAACATAATATTTTCCACAGCCCCAACAACGTGCTGATTTAGCTTTGCCGTTAACAGGGTAAACTGCTTGAAATAGTTGAGAAGAGAAATATTTGGAATGCGCACAAACTGGTTTGCTATAGAAGAGGGTCGGTTTCAATCACCTAAACCTAAACATACGGAAAGGTTTCTGATGGTTTCAGAAAGTGAAAATAACTCTCAGATATCCGATGGTATCAGAAACATTCCTGTTAGAATACTAAACGTTCCAAATATTTTTTACAGTGAACACAAAGCAGCGCCTTCGCGAATTTTACATGTACAGCTGTTATATGGAGTACCCTTCAGGTGTAAAATATCTGGGGGTACTCCACGTGAATCGAAGTCAGCCCCGGAAGGCGTGGGAGAAGGGAGGGGTGGCGGTCAGAGGCGTAGCGTCAAGGGGGGCAAGATCACTTTATTACCAGTATTTTCATATACTATATTTGGCCTTATTTAATTCATACCGTTCAAAGATTAAATAAGGCCAAATGTAGTATATAATTATACTGGTAGTAAAATGATCGTGCCCCCCCCCCCTGACGCTACGCCACTGGTGGCGGACAGGCACCAAGAAAACCTAAATAAATAGGAAAAAATGGTAAATTTGATATGAACTTTAAATGGGTCAATAATTTTCTGAATGCTATGTGCCTATAAAAAGTTTCATTGATATTTTTTGTTGAATATTTTTCATTTGCTTGTTTGAGTATTTAACGCCTCATTTTTCACAGTATCTATAACGTATGACATTAACACATTATAAAGATTTATAATTTTTATAGTAATAATAACTTTTTATGCTATCTTTAACTTTAAAAAGAAGTCCAGGCTTATAAAAATGTAATTTGTCTGTAATCATAAATTTTAACATAAAATGAACTATTTATTTATTTTTGAAAGTACCAGTATTGGTACTTGTATTTGGATTATGCATAAAATTTTAGATGCAGCAACTTTGCATTGTTGTATTTTTTATTTCTTATTTAATTTTTGGATTCATGTGGGATTGAAAAAAACGTTGCATAGATTTGACAGTTAATGAATACTTCAAATACTTTAAAGAGCACATTTCTAGTCAAGGGTGGCTCATATTTAGAAAAAAAAATGTGGAATGTTGTGTTTGCAACGCTATAATATTTCTGACTATTTACTTCAAGCCCCTCTTACCCTTCATACATACATAAAGAACATACATTCTTAATTCATACTAATAGAGCAAACTATGTAAAGTGCTCGGGATTTTTTGTGCCCTAACGGAGAGAGTGTGCAGTCAAATTTACACCACGCACCCCCGTCCCTCACCAGGGCCGCGAACGTGTCATCGTGGAAAGAGAGGGTTCAATTCCCGAAGGCTCCACTGGAGCTTCTCCTGGTTGTAAACTTCCCCGCTCTACACTACCTCTACACCCGCTCTACACCGTACGCACTCTGCATTTTATCTACTTGTCTGGATCATCTTTGTACAACAAGAACTGTCAGCTTAAGTATAGAATTGGATAAGAGAGGGATAATTACTAAAATTGAATAATATATGATGCGACTTCACAATAGTGTACCACATATATGCAGTTTCGCAAAGATGTATACAATATCGGGCCTCAATTGTATATCCGTGTATGTGTCAACTCTAAAACAACCAGAACCGTATAGAGCAGCAGTCTATATTGAAAAAAAAAATGATAGTGTTCAGGAAAACGGTATTTGACAGCTGGTAACTGATTAGTACGTATATTACAAAGTTAAATTAAATTATAATTTCTGTTATTTAGACTGAAAACTTAGAAACGTATTTTTAGTGCCAGAAAACGCTGAAAATTCATAAAATTCAAATTATCATAATTCGATAAGTTTAGGTCGTACAAAGATGTAATTTTTGCTGTTTTACACATTAGAGCATGAACAAAGTTTTTCCAAATATAACTTATAGAGCTCAAGGTCCGTGTAAATATTTAAATTTCATAATTTTTTTAAAAGTTACTCTGACAAAAATGGTTTTTCATGGGAACAACATTTGAATGTTTTAAGCAAAGTGAGAGATATAATGTAAGGAAAAACATTTGAGAAAAACTGCAATTGTAACTATACCTCTAACACGAACGATTTTGAAATTAGCAATTGGTCCACGATAAGAAAGTACACACTGTATGTATACATGTCTCTACAAAATATACATACAAAATATACATACAAAATAATACATACAAATAATACATACAAAATATACTATACAAAAATATGTTGCACAGGTCTTCGAATTATTTTTTCTTGCACTCAGAAAAAGGAATTGATTAAAACTACAAAACATTTTTGTTGAGTACATTTTGGTTGTTTTAGCAAAACTGGAGTAAAATTGAACCATTTTACTTCAATTAACAAAACATTTTTGCTGAAGTACAAATTTTTTTTTGGAATTGCAAAAAAAAAGTGGTTTTCAACAAAAAAAATTTTTTTGTTGATTCAAACAAAATTTCCATTGACCTATATTTAAACAAAATTTTTGTTTAAATATGGGTCAATAAAAATTTTGTTTGAATCAACAATTTTTTTTTTTTTTTTTTTTTTTGCAATTCCAAAAAAAAAATTTTGTATCGTCAGCAAAAATGTTTTGTTAATTGAAGTAAAATGGTTCAATTTTACTCCAATTTTGTTAAATCAACAAAATGTACTCAAAAAATATGTTTTGTAGTTTTAATCAGTTTCTTTTTCTGAGTGTGAGATTTTATTACAGTGTTCATACGTAATTTGGAAGAAATAAATAAACTCTGATTATATTATAAGAAACCGAGTCTAACTTTCAGACTGCCAGCAATAGACATGATATATTCATAAAGAAGCTTAAAAAATGTAAAAAAAAAAAAAAAAAAAAAAAATGAAAATGAAAATAGCCATTAGGGCCATCTTAATGCATTCGGAGACCCCGAATTAACCTTTGTTAATTTATTTATTTTTCTGAAAGTATTCAGCAAAGAAAAAACGTGGTTATCAAATGAAATCTATCGATGTTCATCTCCGGCCACGATAAGTTGGCCAGTGACCTTGAAAGAGTCTGCTATGCTACGGGGGAAAAGTAGCTAACAGACACAAAAAGGTGAAGAAAATGCATTATATAACGAAAAAATGATATTCTGTGCTGGTTGTAATTGCTACCTTAATTAACCAGTATATTCATCTAAATTTGCGTTACTTAACTAGCAAATTATCGTGGATGGATAATATTATTGTCGACATACAGCAAAACTCTTACTAGATGTATAAAGTTTAGCAAATATGAGATATGAAAGTAAGATACTTAACACAATTTTGGAAATAGTTTAATTTTGTTAATAATTAAATATTATTATTATTATTATTATTATTATTATTACTTTGTAAGAAAATTTTTGTGCTCACTATAATTTTTTACAAATCTTTAAATTTGTGAGTTGGTTATCAGTTATTTACTTTATAAAAATTAAATTAAAAAAAAATAAAAAATCTAAACTGTTCTTATTTTTGCTATAGAACTGAGAAAAAGTGGTCCTACAAACTGATACAAAATAATAGAATACGAAATAATTCCTTTTCTTTATTAGATATTTTGCAAAATAGACAAAAATCATTAAAGCCTGACATTGCATATGTGCCAAGTATTATGAATTTTGAATACAACAATTTCCGATCGCGGGATTCATCTATCAAATAAGGCAACGATAACTATTCGGAAATAGTGGTATTCAAAATCCGTAATACTAGTAAAATAGTAATATTTACTGTCTAATGTTTGATTAATTAATTTTGTCTTGTTCTGTTGTTGGGCGATTGAAATATAACTTGGTATTGACATTGACTTTTGTTGTTTCTCCAATAAACGACATACTCTTCGTCTCTTTTGAATGGCAGCGGACAAATCATAGAGGAGAAATAAGGACAAATACTCCTAAAAATCTTTTGTACAAATGTGAGCCTTACATTCAAAGATACATTTGCAACAAAAAGTTCATTTCGAAAAAAAAATTGAACATGTGATCGAAAATTATGCTTTCAGAGTCCCCGGTATATCGCTTGGCATTTCATTGCAATATAAATTCTCATTTAACAGTTAAAATATTTTTCTGTGAATTTTCTACAATATTATGTTACTTCTATACTGTGAAAATCTGTTTTTTAATCTTTAAAATGGAATTTAAATATCTCAAATGTCACTACTGTATCCTGTCCTCAGCCCATAACTTTATCATTAAAAATATCAATAAACAATAATTATTAATTTTTTTAAATGGATTTATTATAAATATGAATCTTATGGAGCATAATAATATAGATTTTATATGAGTGAAATGTGTAATATTTGTTTTAGTTGGGTTTAAAGTTGTGTTCCTCTTTTTTTCGGTAACTACTGTCCCAGTGTATGAATTTCCTCATATGTCCACCAGATGACAATATGCAGTAATTTTCAGTATTGTTTTCGGTAGGGAAGCACATGTTCTTAAAAGTCGCCATTGCTTACTGTTTGTTCATAAAAAAGATCTTCTGCATTGAAAAGAATGTGGAGAAGGTAATTGTACCCTTATTAAAAGTCACTACTGTCCCCATTGTTAATTTAAATTTTGGTATTTATAGATTAACCAATATCCAGCCATTTAATCGTAGGTTTGATATGTCTTTGAAAATAGTGCTTACAACATTTCTCAAATATTCTATTTTAAGTAAAGTGGCAAAATTGTAAAAAATCACTACTGTCCCTATCACTTCTGTCCCCTTACAATTTGTGTTTTGTCTAATAAAAACTGCCATATCAAATTTATCTTCCAATGAAGTTTGTGACCATCTACTAATTATTATTCTGAAACATATCAGTGGTTATTAAAAATTCAAATTGAGTATACGTGAAACCTCGTTAACACGAACACGCTTAACGCGAATTACTTTTAGCACGAATAGAACTGTTTCCGATTGCCCCGTTCAGTTGTATGTAATGTATTTAAGTTCGGATAACACGAACTACTTCTAACACGAACAAAAAAAAGTTTCCCCTTGAGTGTTCGCGTTAACGAGGTTCGACTGTAATATGAGACACTTAACAATCAGATAATCCAGCAAAAAATGATCAGTCGAAAATCACACATGAGATTTTCGCTCATGTATTCTTTAAATGGCCGATTCAATTAGGCTTTGGTTGGAAACTATATCCTAAATTTCATATATTATCATCGTCATCTATGAGTAATCACCTGACTCGTTTAGGTGATGAAAACTGCTTACAGCAAGGGCCGTTAAAAACAGAGGTTTTGAATATTATTATTGTTTTTAAGATTGGGGTATTTCCAGTAGCACGGCAGTTTTTAATCTTTGTACTGTTGAAGTGTCCACTTGAACTTCTCGATTTTCTGTAATTTTTTATTTTACATGCACAGCAACGCCAATCGGTGATATAATTAATAATCATCTGGATTCCTACATGCATGTAATTTTCGGGTTGTGTCAATGCGATACGAAAAATAGAACAATGTTTAAATTTTACAATAAATGTGATGCACATACTAAGCTATTCAGTTTCTACATAAGGATGGAGCTGTTTTCCTTTTTTTTCAACTGTTTTTAGTTAGTTAATCTCTAAATAAGGCATAAATTTATCTATCTGTCTATCTGTTTTTGTTCATAAATTAAAATCTTCATTTTATTTTATAATTATTTAACTAAACTTTTGTAATTTTTTTACATGTTGTAGCCTTTTTTCACTTTTTTCAATGTACAGTAATAGTTTTCAAAAAGTTGGAAATTATATGCGTATAATAGTATTTCCCTAAAGGTGCAGGCTTATCAACGCTCTTTAACCTCCAGTGTAGTTTCCCCCAAACTTCCAAACAAGCTCCCGTGCTTAGCAGAGGATTGGTTGGTGTATCATAAAATTCCTATGAAAAGACCTGCTCCTAGGAATATTCTAATATTCGAACCTGAAATCCCACCTACTTCCAGGCTTCATCACTATTCTCTCGCATCCCTCACCGTTGCTAAGCAACGGGAAACCTTCAGCTTGAATGGCTGTGATCTCTCTTTTTGGGCGGAGTTAGATTACAAAAGGAATAATCTTAAGGATAAATTGCGTATTTTATCTGCCTTTCACTATCTTTTCCCGGAATTACGCGAATTCTATAAATTTTCTCGGAGATTATTGAAAGTAGTTTTTACGATCACTGTAGGGATAAGGGATAAAAAGGCAAGGGGTGATTAAAAGCAGTTGTAAAATAACCATGTCAGGCACAAAAGTTCCCACCTACGCTAGCATGTATTTTAACACCGTAGAGCCACATGCCATGCTGTAAGGGGGTAATAAAGTTTTCGGGAAAAACCAGGGGCAAAGAGTTATAAAAGAGATTTAGTGGGCATTTTTACCTCGAATTTTTATTTATTTATTTACATTGGGGATGCGTCTAATTTTGTCTTAACTTTGCTGACTCCCATATTGACCCTTTTAATGCCTGCCGGGCAGAAACTACCAGCTAGACATGAGGTAACATCCCGTCCAGCTAGCTCCTACATAGAACGCAGCAACTGTAAAAAAATAAGGTAGGGTGTTTTTTATTTACTGTTACATAATTTGCATGAATATCTCGAGTACCTAATTAATGAGAAAAAGTTAAACCTTGTTCGGAAAAAGCCGTACTTTGCAGTTATGTTAATTTACTGGGTCCATGGGAAAGACTAATCTTAATTAACGGATCTCTAGGGCTATATAAAAATGGTTTGTCAATTCTGAAACATTAAAAAAAGGGTGTTCAAGTTTTGAAATTATGTATGTTAAATGTGAATTTTGTATGGTGTTTTTCTTTACTGATACATAATTTGCACGAATTCGGGTTACCTAATTAATAAGACAATTTATTGGGAGAAAACTTTCTTTGGAGTTATATACTAATTTTCTAGATCTACGGAAAAGACAAATCTTATGAGGATTCACTAAAAATTTAATAATATTTGTAATTGAAGCATGTTACAATACCATTTTGGCATATTATTAAATTATTTGTTGAAAGAAAATGATTTATTCAATAAAATATATAATTCTGTTAGTACAAAAAAAAAAAAAAAAAAAAAAAAAATATATATATAAAGAAAATTTTAAAACTCTTTTTCCCCTACTGTTATAAATATTTTTCAAATTTTTTTTTCTACGTTGCTCTTAGAGGTGTTGCTTATAAATTTAGGGATCATTTAGGGATCATACCAAAATTTTAATTAATTTAAGAGAAAAAAAATAAAATGTCATGACATAAGTAAAAGTAGAGCAAAAAAGACCATTCTATTTAACAGTTGTATTAAAAAATAAATAAACTATTTATATTATTACTAATCTTATCCTATAATTTCATAAAGCGTATCATAAGGAACGCGAATCAAAAAAATCAATTAAGTAATTTGAGAAATATATGTTGAAGTTTTAGCATTTAGTACATTCTGATATATTAATAAAACACGAACTGAGAAAAATGGATTAAAAATTGTAACTCTGAATCATTTATATGAAAATGGATGGTATAATCCTATGTAAACTTATATATAATGGAAGATAAATGAAATATAATTTTCACACATTTATATTTATCGGATCTTTATATAACTTCGCCATAATAAACTGGAGATATCTAAATACATTTAAAGAAAAAAAAATTATATTTTCGCCAAATGAAGGGTAGTGAATGCTTTCATTAACGAATCTCTAGAGCTACATAAACAACGGTTTGAAAGGTTTGAGATAAAAAATAAAAATGGGAACGCTTGCAACAAGTTTTCAAATACTTCGATATGCTTCCTTGTTGTAACATAATTTGCATAAACCCCAAACACCTAATTAATGAGAAATCGTTAAACCAGATTTTAGAAGAGAACTTCTTTGGTGTATATAAAAATTCAGAATCTCTCTGGGGTTATATAATAGCAGTTTGTCAGATTTCAAATTAAAGTTATGTTCATTTAATCCTGTTGTAATGCATTTTCCAACGTCTTCAAAAATTCTTCCTTAGCCTATTTGCCATATTAAGGTGACGATTCTCCGTTACATGCTTTCCTCTCGCCGATCACAAAATCCCGTGTAAACGTATGAGAAATTTTATTAGGTGATAACTCATTACCCAATATATTTATCGAAAAACGGTTTTCACCATCAGAAGGTAGACGTCCGATGAAGATGCACAGTGTACCAAAACGACGAATTTCCACGGCACAGGTGAACAAAGTACGTATTTTCCCAACGTTTTTAAACTATGTAGAGATGTTCAATAAGTCCCACAGCATGAGAAAGTAATGGTTATACTATATATGAAATCTAGCACCGCTTTTAGAAGGAAATCTATCGGAAAAATTATGAAAAACAGGTAAAAACCCAAAAATGAGTAACTGATGAAAAAAAAATTGTTATGTAAGTTCAATTTTTTATATTGTTGTAATTTTATTTTTCATCTTTTGAGCAATATGCTGAGCCTATTTTTTTTCTAACTAATTGGATTTTGAAATACCTATGTGTAGATTTTAAAATTTTATAATTTTATAATTTTATTACTTTATTTTACTTTAATTATTTTATTTTAATTTAATTATTTTATTTTATTTTAATTAATTTTATTATTTTATTTTATTTATAACAATAAAATTGTTATAATTTTCAATATTTTCGTCTTGTAAAGTCAAGATCCCGCTATATCCCGCAAAATCGTTGGTACATTTCTCTTCTGGGCAATTGAGTGAGAAAACGCCGGAATTATTACTGCCTCCCAAGTGCGACTTTGGCAGTTAGCGGTGTTTGATTGAAAGAAAGTCCACGTAAAAAACATGCTTCAGCACTGCTCTCATTAAAAAAAAATACCTTTTCGTTTAAAAAAAATTTGAGATATTTTATTTAAAATGCATAAAATTAACACTTTGTATATATAAAAAAATATATATACACAACAAGGCATATTGAAACATGTCATATGCGGCCAATGTCTACTAAATAAAGCCACTTCGTTACAGTCTGCGACGTAGTGGTGTTTTTAAAAAGATGTTTCCTTAAATTTTAAATATTAAAAAAAGTGTAAACTTTAAAATTTCTACTTTTTGGAATTTTTCAGATTTTATCATCTTTTAAAAAAATATTTTAAATTTAAAGAACGGGCATACGTCGGCATCGACCGTCTACTTTCAGAGAGATGGTGGAAACAGTATTTCGATAAATTATAGTAAGTGATTAACTATCTCATTAAATTTCTCCTTAGGTTACCATGGGATTTCTCAATTGGGGGGGGGGGGTAGGATGATTGTGTTTCCGTATTTTTGGAAACACTTTTTTTTATAGTAATATTCGCCTTATAAATTCTGCGATTAAATAAGGCGAACATCACATATAAAATAATAGTGGTTAGAAAAAATATGGACGCACAATCCTGGAACGTTGAAGCGGGCACCTTACTATTACGCATAATAATAATATTTTTTAGATGTCAGTAAATTACATAATCGTTAAATTTCAGTAAACCAAAACTTTCGTCATTTGCAACTTTAATTTTTTAAACATAAAACTAATTTTCCCCCCAAAATTAAAAGAAAAATTTCGAACCCAAAAGCGTTAAAATTTAAATTTTTTATTTTGTTTTTACAGTCGTGTTTCATTAGAAATGTACAGTCGGCCAAAGAAAAGAAAAAAGAAAATCATCAAATTGCCCCCCCCCCCCCCAAAAAAAAAAAAAAAATCGTCTTTTGATTGGAAATTTGGTTTAAATTTTTTAAAAAGTGAGCTTAGTGGACCGTCTTCACATATAGAAATTGTAATCAAACTCTGAAATCTTCAATACAAACACCTAATTTTGATATCGCATTTGGTTTTTTCGGTAAATTTGATTTTAGGATGCCAAACAGGAAGTCATTCGGTGAAGTAGTTTAGAAAATATGGCGATTCAAAGTTTGATTCCCAATGTCAAATTCATTTTTTACAGTTGCAGGACAAATTGTAGTGAGAGTAGTTTTTTAAATATATCTCAAAAATTACTTCAGTCATTTACAATGCAAACATAATATCATGCTTATAATAAGAAATTTAATATTATAAAACTTTAAAAATATATTATTAAATTAGATTTCTTTTTTTCTTCAAAATTCGAAAGATCTCATGTCATGTAAATGCAACACATCCGGTTGCTACGCCAGCTAGAGTTGTATAAAACAATGTGAATGTAATAAACAAACAAACAAACAAATAAAAAGAAAAATGCCCAGTTAAACTGATCGCATTGAGCTCACAAGCTATTAACACTAATTGCATACTATATTCTTATTTCAAAGAATGATGTCCCTCGAAAAATAAAGAAATCGACAATAAATTAAGGGGGGACTAGACCCACGTTCTGCCCTTTATACTTAATCAATGAACTCCCAAAACTAATCAGGGAAGCGCCTTATCACAATCAACCTATGTACGAAATTTGAAGCAATTCGGATAATTCTGCATGAAAAACCCATTTATCTAAATAACGGGGATATTAGCCCCCCCCCCCGTTCCTCCCTTTATACTTAACCAATGAACTCCCAAAACTAATCAGGGAAGCATCTTATCACAATGAACCTATATACAAAATTTGAAGCAAATGGGATAACTCTGCATGGAAAACCCTTTTACCTAGATTAAGGGGGAGATTAGCCCCCGCCCCCCCCCCCTTTGTACTTAACCAATGAACTCCCAAAACTAATCAGGGAAGCGTCTAATCACAATGAACCTATATACGAAATTTGAAACAAAAAGGATAATTCTGCATGAAAAACCCTTTTACCCAAATTAAGGGGGTATTAGCTCCCGTTCCCGTCTTTATACTTAAATAATGAACTCCCAAAATTAATCAGGGAAGCGCCTTATCACAATGAACCTCTATACAAAATTTGAAGCAAATCGGATAACTCTGCATGAAAAACCCATTTACCTACATTAAGGGGGAGATTAGCACCCGTTCCCTCTTTATACTTAACCAAATGAACCCCCAAATCTAATCAGGGAAGCGCCTTATTAAAATGAACCTATATACAAAATTTGAAGCAAATCGGATAATTATGCATGAAAAAACCATTTATCTAAATGAAAGGGGTTATCCCCGTCCCCCGCCCCTTTCATATTTAACCAATGAACCCTAAAACTAATCAGGGAGGCACCTTATCAGAATGAACCTATATACAAAATTTGAAGCAAATTGGATTGTTCTATCAAGAGCGTTATCGCGTTACGTACATACATACGTACAAACAGATCCTGCAGGCACATGAGCCCTCAGGCTTTGATAGGGTGTGAGCTAAAATATTAACAGCCATTTTGGATCATGGTGTTCCTTTTCCTTTTCTTCTTTTATGAAATTTCAGAAAATATTATTATTATTATAATTATTATTATTATACTAATTATTTATTATCGAAAAAAATTTCTTAGTTCTTAGTGTTTTTAACAAAATTAATGTACAAGAGAGAACATATGCATATACCTTGTTTGCTCGCGATATAGTCACACTTTTTGCATAGATTTTTAAATGCGAAAATCTAGCTGTGATTACTGCAGGAGGAAATCTGACGCACAATATCGAATACATGTTCATGCCCCAAAAATATACCTGTAAATCAAAATCTGCAATAATTAATTTGGTAACTTTCCGATTGTTTGCAGTCCATGTGCAGATTACGTAAGCGTCTTTTTGTCAGTTGCAAAATAAAGAAGGTATTTTTGCACTTTACACAAAATTTATTTTATCGCCACATAATCTTTAAACGACTCCAAAATAAACAAGTAAAACAACATGAAATATTATTTAGAATGTGTTCGTGTTCACGTTAAAGAAAGAATTTTTCGTCTCATATGAACAAGGTCATCAGATATGATGAATAATACTGTACCTAAAGAGAAATAGACTGCGACTTTTCTTTGGTTAAGGATTTTAACAAATTATTGTGCTTCAAAATTAACATGCGACAGTTATGGGAGGGCTACTGTAATTATTAAATACTGTAATTGTAAACTTTTACAGCTCGGTATAAAAATCATAGAAAAAGAGCTTTGTCTATTTACAATTAAAAACTGCAAAACTGTTCTAAAAAAGGAAAGAAAAGAAAAGAAAATCCTCTATCAATAACGCAAAAATTTCTGACACATTCAAAGAGTCATTTTTATGTGTAAAAGCGTAAAATTTGCAGGCCTATTGAAATGGTTTGAATACAAGGAACGTTTTCCATTTTCCGATAATTTCCTATTTTGATATGTAAGCTTTGGCTCGGATTTATGCGTATACTGCCGTTTTTTTTAAAAATTGGTTTAAAACGCCAAGTTTGATACTTTTTTTGAAAGGTCATTTGCTTTTATTGGAAAAAAGAGAAGCCAATTAGTACTTTTATAAGAATATGTACTTAACTTCTTGGCATACTATTGTTAAAACTTCATTAAATTATATTTTTTGAAAAAAAAAATATATATATAATAATATCCATCAAAGTATTTTAAAAAACAACACAATTTATTTTTCGTAATATTATTATTATTCCCTTGTTATGACTAAAAATGTATAGGAAAGGACATTTTAAAGGGACTCAAAAGGTTAAATACGTACTTTTATTAACTGTGCGCAAGATGTCTCTTTAACTATATGAATATTTTTATATTATGCAATCTTCGTGGATTTGTATATTATATTTAAATCTTAAGGCTGAATCTAAATTTGTTTATTATTCCATCCATAAAAAAAACTATGCATAAACTCAGAAAAAAAAAAAATCCAATAAAACTTTATTTTTTAAATATAAATTTTGCTAAAATATATGCAGATTTAGGTTCAGTCCTAAGCTATATATATAATCTATAAATCCACGAAGATTGCCTAGGAAAATAATAAGTCAAGAGCAATCTTCACAATCAATTTTAAAAGAGACACGCGTTTTTAACTTTTTGAGATGATCTACTTTTTTAAATATGTGCTATTATGATATTAAAATATGTGCTATTAGGATATTAAAATATGCCCTATTTAGAACATCTGGCACATTTGCAGTAATAACTGAGCACAATTATTACGACTTTCTGTGTGTGCATTTTGTTTTAAAATTCTGGGGAAAAAATTGTTTTTTTCACATGTATTTTTCCCCCAAAATCGAACTTTTTCAAGATTTAACAGTCTCTTGATAATAGTATGCATACCGTCTTCTGTGATACGATTTCTCAGAACGATTATCAGATTTAAACAATTGAAAGAAAAAAAAAGGTGTTCTTTAATATTATATTATAATTGCAGTAAGATCTGTTACATCCAAAACTGTATAGGGTCATTCCATGGTAACTTACGCTATAATTGACTTCAGTAATTTTAGTAATATAACACCAGAGAATATTCAAAATGTAAAGTGGATGTGATTTTTTAATGAAACCTATCCCAACCAAAATTTGGATGAAAATTACCCAAATTTAGTGGTATTTATTGAACAGTGGGAATTAAATTTATTATGGTAACTTACGTTTTTTTTTTTTTTTTCAGTGTAACGTAAGTTACCATAGTAAATATAATTTCCAGAGTTCAAGAAATAGCACTAAATTTAAGTAATTCTCATGCATTTTTCTCTTTGGATGGGTTTAATTAACAAATCACATCAACTTTACATTATGAATATTTTTTAGTGTTATATTACTAAAATTGCTGAAGTCAATTATTCTAAATGTAACGTAAGTTACCATGGAATGACCCTATATTACGGAACCTTACCATGAACGCTCATAATTGCAAAAAAGACAAGTTCGTCAGCTAGTCTTCTTGCCTCTTCCTTTGACGCCTAGTAGTATTTATAAGAATAATTTGTCTACCACAACTTTAATCTATTATTAAGTTAAACATCAATATTTTCCATTTTGAAAATAATCATCGTTTTACACATAACTTTTGTAATAGGAACTTCTATACAATTTAATTTTATCTGACAGGCTCATTTCGTCTAATTGATCTATAATAAAAATGTTCAGCTAACTACGAAATTTGAATATGATGTTAAGGTTGGTCAGAATTTTTTTTTCTTTACGGAATGGTTACCTCAATATATAAAACTTTTAGATAGTTATCTGGAATTAGAATATACGGTCACCTAAGAAGGTTGTTTGTTGTTTGAATTATCTGTATAGTTTCAAATAATTGAACATATTATGTCTGAATCAGAATTTTAAATTAAAAAGACATTTAATGAAACTAAAAACAACACATTAATATCACGTAATAAAATCGATTACAGTCGATGTATCAAGCTCTATACAAGCTCCCCATCTGCACAAATGTCAATCCAAAAACCAAAGTTGTTGTTTACACATGTTCTCGTTCAAAAATATGCCATTTAAAATAATGAATCACCAGGGAGTATACGTCACAGTAGGACAGCATATTCTGGTAGAATTGTGCATTCTTCGTTTAGGGGAGATTTCTGCAATCTTGTAAACTAACCTTCCAGAAAAATTTTATACTTTTAAAATTATTGCAGTTAGATTTAATTATTTTAATATTTTCGAAATCTGGGATGCGGTCGGTATCTGTTGAATGATTAACAAGTTTGGATTGTAAGTTATTGCCGGATTTGTTAGCACGTTTATGCACGTTTATGCTAAGCGGATGTTGCATGATCGTCCAGTTTCACCAATGTAAATTTTGGGATGCTGTATACCGGTATTCTGTAAGACTGTGGGGGGGGGGGGGGATTTCAGTCTTGAATTTGCATAACATTCTGAGGTTTAAAGGCTGTAGCAATATTAACTGATTTGAATACGCCATAAAAAAAATTATTTTACAAAAAAAAAAAAAAAAAAAAAAAAAAAAACTGCAAACGATTTATTTTATTGCAAAATCTGTTAAATAATTTAAATAATTTTTAAATAATTTATAGAAAGTTCGTAATAAACACATATTTTATTTCAGAGGATGTCTGTATACAGGTTGTTTTACGGGCAAAATCTGTTAAACTAACAGACAGTGCGTAATAAATACCCTTTTATATATATATATATATATAAAATAAACAGTTATTTTCGGCCTACCTAGCTGACAGTTTTTTTTTCTGTAAAATCAACAGTTTTTTGTATTGTGTATTAAAAAACAGACAGTTTCTTTATTTTCTTTTGTCCTGTGAAGACAATTTGTAGATAATGCTTTACAAACTATATATTAGCAGTTAGGAAATCATGAAAGTTCCCACTGAAATAGTTTTCAGAACGTTTAATGTTCAGTTATATTTTAAGTATTGACGCCCTGGTTAACAGTTTTTTTTCTGTTAAATAAACAGTTTTTGTATTGTGTACAGCACTGTTAAAATTTGCAGCAAACTGTCCAGTCATTTGACCGTTTTTAAAGAAAACGGTTGCATAACCATTATTTAACAGTATTCTGACCATATTACTGCCCACATTATGGTCAGAATAAAGTTACGGTTACGTAACCCATTTTCTATAAAAACGGTCGAATGACTGGACAGTTTACTGCACATTTTTAACAGTGTGAGAAACAAACAAAGAATTTACTTTATTTTGTCCTGTGTAAATAATGCTTGTATAGTATATAGCGGTCGGAAAATCATAAATGATTTTCACCTAAATATTTTTCAGAACGTTTAAGATTCAATTATATTTTTAATATTGACGTCCTGGTTATATATTATAATGATGTACGGATATATTATATTTTTAATATTGACATCTTGTTAACAGTTTTTTTTTCTTTTTGTAAAATCAACAGAACATTTTTACAGTGCATATATTATAATGGTTTACTGATATATACTAGATATTAATACATAATTATTAATTTTAACCAATATTAAAAATTTGATGTGCACTGCAATCATTGATAATTTTATTAAATGTAAATATTAACAGTATTGAATATGAGTATTACATTATTGTTACAAACGATTAAACTTACATAATTTTTCGTGGTTATTGATTTTTTTTTTTTTTTTTTTTTTTTTTTTTTTTTTTTTTTTATGTGTCGTCAAAATTTCTCAGCTTTTTCTAAATTTTTTTCTATCTCTTCAGGTTCCTTGGAAAAAACGATTAAAAGAAAATTTTCAAGAATTTTTTATTTGTCAGGCGAGAAATGTTTATCTTTTTATTATTTTCAATCGATTAAATACCTTTCCAATTTTAAACTAAAGAAGTACAAATCTTGTTAGCAAAAAATACTCAATTTGGAACATATTCTTACAGCAAAAGTCCTACATATAAAGTACAAAGGTCTTTATTCACTTTCGGAGTCGCATGAAATGAACTTGAGGACCGCGTAGTGAGTTCCGCTGTTTTGAAGAGCCATTATACACTTTACTATTAATTTATATATAGGTTATCACATCGTTATAGCTAATTCCTAAACCGTTAGTTTTATATATATACTTGTTCCAACTGCAAAAATGTTTCAATGTTCTTCTTCATCATATAAAAATCCATTTAAGTCAAAATAGTTATTTATTAAAAAGTTACGAATTTACCGAATTATGATATTTTGGATTTTATGAGTCTTCAGCGTTTTCTGCTTACTAAAAACATGTTTTTTCCGCTTTTTGTGTCAAACAACATTGACAAATCATAATGTATCATAACTCTGTAAATTTTGGATATAGAAGAGTTGCTTTTTGCTGTTTTACTTGATAGATCATTGAGACAAATTTTCTAAATATAAATTATAGGATCCAGGGACCATATGAAAAATTAAATTTCGTAAATTTAAAAAATAACTACTATTTTGATGTAAATGGATTTTCATATTATAATGAATAATGTTTAGAGCATTTTTGCAATTGGAACTACACCTCTAAAACTAACGGGTTAGGATTTTGTTATTGGACAACCAGGAAGGGCATCCTGTACAGTCCCTGGCCAAATTATTAGACGCAGTTGTTTTTATTATAATTTGTTAAATATCTGGAAAGATACATGAGGAATTATCTTGAAACTTTAGGAGTGTAAACAACATTATCAACGTCATATATTTCCGAGAAGATTTTTTCTTGAAACCCCATAAGGGGCCGTCAACAAATTGAAGAATAACGAATATCTTTTGGATAACCCTGTAAAAACTAATATCACAAAAGCGTTGAAACGGTATCACACGCTTAGGAGTCTTATTGTAATAATTTGGGTTCATTTTTATAAAGATAGCATGTATACTCGAAGAGAAATTCAGGTTTTTATAAAAACAGTCCCAAATTTTACCAAGTTTTTTGCTTATAATTTGCAGAGTTTTTAATATAAAAACAAGTTATTTTAAGAAAATATGACAAACAAAATTATACACAATACTCTGCAATCAGAATTAAAAAATAATAAAAATTGCATGAAAAATGAGCAGGTTTACTAAATATTATTTCACTGCGCATGCGCGAATTCAATCAAAATATACTGCGCATAATATATTAGCTAAATATATAGACCAACTTTTATGAAAGTCTCAAAAACATAGCTTGAAAATTTTGATAGTGACCGTCGATAGAATAAGCTCGAAATTCGCTGTTTCCAAAAGGAAGCAAAAAGATGAGGGGTTGTATCCAAATATACTAGCTTTTGAAAGTTGACATAATAAGAATGAAGCGTCTCTCATTCTATATTTGATAGAACCCCTCATCTTTTTGCTTCCTTTTGGAAACAGCGAATTTCGAGCTTATTCTATCGACGATCACTATCAGAATTTTCAAGCTATGTTTTTGAGACTTTCATAAAAGTTGGTCTATATATTTAGCTAATATATTATGCACAGTATATTTTGATTGAATTCGCGCATGCGCAGTGAAAAAATATTTAGTAAACCTGCTCATTTTTCATGCAATTTTTATTATTTTTTAATTCTGATTGCAGGGTATTGTGTATAATTTTGTTTGTCATATTTTCTTAAAATAACTTGTTTTTATATTAAAAACTCTGCAAATTATAAGCAAAAAACTTGGTAAAATTTGGGACTGTTTTTATAAAAACCTGAATTTCTCTTCGAGTATACATGCTATCTTTATAAAAATGAACCCAAATTATTACAATAAGACTCCTAAGCGTGTGATACCGTTTCAACGCTTTTGTGATATTAGTTTTTACAGGGTTATCCAAAAGATATTCGTTATTCTTCAATTTGTTGACGGCCCCTTATGGGGTTACAAGAAAAAATCTTCTCGGAAATATATGACGTTGATCATGTTGTTTACACTCCTAAAGTTTCAAGATAATTCTTCATGTATCTTCCCAGATATTTAACAAATTATAATAAAAACAACTGCGTCTAATAATTTGGCCAGGGACTGTATAGTCATTACACTTCCCGAAATAATTTTACCTCTTCCACTCCTGACACATACGAACGTACGTATACACACCCCCAGGATTGTATGTACTAACTCTAAAAGAGTATACTACATTTTGTTAAACCTACCTTGGAAATTAAAATAATTCTGCTCTTGTTTCCCTTTTTTTGTATAAATATTCATAATTTGTTTGAAGACCTAAGCAGCTTCATTTAAAAGGTCGTAAAATTTACATACACGCATAAAAACATGTACAGAGAGAGATATATCAAGCGCTGATAAAAAAAAAAGTATTTTAAAAATATTAAATATTTTTTGGATTATTTTGTAGTAAAAGTGCACCTTTAACATTGATCCTTAACATGTATTATAGTATATGACGTCTGAAAGACACGAACAAATTACTTCATTACGATATTCAGCAAAATTATATAAACAAAAAAAAAGTTTAATAGAATAAAAATAAATATTATGGAGACAGTTGTTAGACATTCTTGGAGCATTTTTTAAGATAAATCTGACAGCTCCGGTGTTTTTTCAACGAAAAAAAAGGGCAAAGATATGTTAAGATATTTATTAAAGAAGTTATTGAAAGTTAATTAAAATATTGTACTCTTCTTTCTAGTTACGATACATTGATTTTGTAACTAAAAATTAAGAAGAAATTTTAAAAGATAAACAGTACAAGTATACCTCTTTTGAAATGTAATTAGAAATGTAATTAAGGAGAGCTAGAAAAAACACACACACTAATAACAGGAATTTGAGGAGATTTCGAAAGCATTTCAAACTGCACATTATATACTTGTGTGGTTTATAAATAAAAATTATTATATTCTTCAGTAAAACTTTAACGTGTTTTGAATTTGTAATTCAGGTATTAGTGCGCAATCTTATTCTTCTTCTTCTCTCTCTCACCTTTTTAAAAAAATTAAGATTTAACCCAAAGAACTTAAAAAAGTATCCATAAAATATGAAATTTTAAAATGAATTGATATTGAAAATGCTACCAATTTAATACTTATTATATTATGAATAGTATAGAATAATACACAACTCGCGTTTTTGTAATATTCTACTATTGAAACACTAGGGAATGATTAGCCCAATAAATTATTAACTATTTATTCCAAGTGTATATTTACGTTGTAGAAAATCTCACAATTGATTTTATTTATTTATTTTTAATTTGATTTATTTCTCGTTCCTCAAGAATGTTCTTTTTAAAGTCGCAACAAAGCCAGAGAGAGAGAGAGTGTGTCGCAAAAGTGTCGCAATGAAAATGGATTTTTGATTGGTAATTATGTATTTTGTTCAGTTTGAACTCCCAATGCTTGATTATTTGAATATCGTTGATACACAAATGGCAATGCAAATAGTTATTTAAGCATAACTCAAAAACTATTTAACGGAATGAGCTGAAATTTTAGGTTAACATATTTGAAGAATATTAATATGTAATAACACAGGGTGATTATAAAAAAATATTGCCGATACATGAACTCAGTAGTAAGAAAATGAGAGTTCAACGGCCACATAAACAGTGGAGAAGACCGCAATTCCGCAATCAATGCGAAATTAATTCAGAACCACCTTTCTCTCTCTATCGAACTAGTTTTTATGTCATTTTGTTACTATGTCTGACATTTTGCTGTCAAATGATTTTATGTGTGCATATATAAGGATATATATTTGTGTATCTATATGTATAAGTGTATGTGTGTCTCTATGTCATCATCATCATCAACAACCGTTTTCAATCTACTGCTAGATGTTTGGTCTCCCCAAATTTTTCCTTTGTTTCCTGTCTAGTGCTTTAGTCATCCAATTAAAACCGGATACTTTTCTTATTTCCTCCATCTTACTTGAGGTCATCTTCTTGGTCGTTTTACGTCTCTAGGATACCACTGTAGGGTGTTTGTGCTCCATCTATTGTCTTGTCTTCTTGCAATGTGCCCAGCCCATTTCCATTTTAGCCGTTTAATTCTCTCAATGATGTCAAAAACTTTCGCCTGACTTCTTATCCAGGTTATTCTCTTTCTATCTCTTCTAGTTATGCCTATCATACATCTTTCCATACTTCGCTGTGTTGTTTGTAATATTTTTCTATCCGTTTTGTTAGCGTCCATGTTTCTACTCCGTAAGTTAGAGCAGGCAAAACACATTGGTTAAACACCTTTATTTTCAAACAAAGAAGCATGTTACTCTTCAGAATAATATTGTTCTTCCCAAAAGCATTCCACCCATTTCTTATTCTTCTATTTATTTCATCTGTGATATTGTTCTAAGTAACAGTAAGTAACAGTAAGGCTAAGTAGAGTTTTTCTCCTGCTTCCTTGAGGAGGTCAATTGTAATTCCATCTTCGCCATGGTATTTACCTTTTTTCATACATCTAATGGCTTGTACAACTCCATCTGTCATTACTGGGATTATCTCTTTAGTTTCTGTTATGTTTATTTGTGGATCACGTAGGTTGATTTCCCTTTGATCTTCACATTTATATAGATCTTCATAGAATTTTTCGACAATATGTACTATTTCATTATTGATTCTGGTGATTGTTCCGGCTGCCCTCTTCAGTGCAAAAATACCTTTAATTCCAACACACAGTTTGCGCGTAGCTGATTTTAAACTTTTGTTATCTTCTAGAACTTTCTTGATAAGATCACAGTTAAATTTTCTGATATCTTCTATAACACATTTTCTTACCGTTTTACTGAATTTTGCATTATTTAAACTATTGATTTAAGATAGTTTTTATTAATTTTAAATTCTCTGCGTTTCTTCATCAATCTTCTTCTTTCTTCTGTTATTTTCTTTGATGTAAATGTGCTTCACAGGCTATCGTCCTTGCAATTTCTTGTAGAGTATTAGTTTGTTGTTCACTACTGTAACTTCTTGCTCTACTTCTAAAATTGATCGAATTACTTGGAAACGTTTTTTAAATTCCAAATTAAATACTTCTTTATATTCTGGAGATTTATAATATCGAGTGATTTCTTTGAGAGTTGCAAAATCTTCATTCTTTCTACTTTAGTATTTAAAAGCAGTTTGCATCTATTCAACCTGTGATTGCTTCCTGTATTGAAGTTATGAGAACGCTGCAATCCTGAATAAGATGCTTTTTGTTTATCAAGGTGTGGCCGATTTCACTTGTAGAGCCATTTGTACTAGCCATGTCCATTTCTTGGTGGCTTTTTCTTGGAAAATGAATTCATGATATACATCTGTTCATATTCTGAAAACTCGATCAATCTGTTTCCTCTTTCATTACGCATCCCATATCCATGACTTCCTACTGAGAACTCACCTTTCTTTTTTCCCCAATTCTAGCATTCTAGCCTCACATTATTAATTTTATGTAGCATTTTCCCTTTTGATGCATTGAAGCTACTTCTTTATAGCTAATTGTTGGTGCATAAACTTAGATATTTTGCAGCTTGTATCTTCTTCACACTTGTATAACTAACCTTACAACTCTATCTCATGCACTATCATATTCTACGATGTGATTCTTCCACCTTTTACAATCAGAAATCCTACGCCACTTGTTTTTCCATTTTCTGTACGTCTGCAGTTCACTGCCAACATCAATCTTCTCTTCAACTTTTTTTCTTACTTCGCATATAATCTTAGGATGTCCCAGTTGATTCTTTCTAATAGTTAATTTAAAAAATGAGGAGGACATCCCATATAATCATATGGGCTGTCCTCCTCAATTTTTTAATTATTGCTGTAAGTTTTGGAGTTTTTACGATATTTCACTGGTCTTTTTATATGAGTTGCCCTATCATATTGACTATCAAATCATGTCAAGAAATCTTTGCTGTAGTTTGCGCCTGCGCAGTTAAAATTTATTTCATAAAAATACCTATATATCATAAAATATTCAATATTTTAATATTTTAATCACAGTATACTATTTCTACGATTTTTTGTCAAGTTTTTGGAAAGCGGTGTTAAATTCGGCTGAAAACTCTGCATGCTATAAAAAAAGAAACCTTTTGAATTGTTCACAAAAACTTTAACATCTTCACGAATATACGTGCTATGCTTACACAAACGCATACAAATGTTGAACAGGACCTACATAGTCATTTGCTACAGTGACAGATAATTTTTAGCATTTTCTGTTACTTGGGTGATCAAAAATATTATTTTGTTATTAAAATTATTATTGCCCCCCCCCCCTTATAATTGTCCTCGCGACAAAATCTTTACTTTAAAACATGAAGTCAAACATGTTCTTAACATCCTCAAAGTTCAAGGGCATTCCAGGCATTTCCTAGCGAGTTAAAGTAAAATATTCGACGAAATGTCTGAAATTGGTCACTGCCCCTTAATTTCTGTACACCAATATACAATATTTAAAAGATTTAAAAGAAGTTTTACCATAATAATAAAAAAAATACAAATTAATAAAAAACGTTTTTTAGTTATTTACATGTTTAGAAACATATTGGTAAGTTTAACAAAAAATGATATGTATGTATTCGTATGTTTCTATATGATTATGTATATATGGATAATATTTATAAGTTAAAAAAAATTTTTTGAAATGATTTTTAAAAAATTACACCTTATTATAAAAAGTTTTAAAAAATTGCAACTTAATTTTAAAAAAATAAAAATGAAAAGTTATTGAAAATTGTTTTCCTTTACAAAAAGTTACAAGAATAATAACTTATAAAAACAATTTTAAAATATTTAAAAATATAAAATAATTTTACAATATTTTTGTAAATAAAAAAAAGTTTTAAAAGTTTACAAATTAATAAAAAAGTTTTTTTAAAAATTACATATTATTATAAAAGTTACAACTTATTAAAAAAAAATTTACTCAAAGTTAAAATTATTTGCATGCCAGCAAAAAAATTTACAAGTTAACAAAAATATTTTAGGTGTCTTATTAAAATTTATCAAATTGACTTTGTATTGTATTGTATGTATGCTTAAATTGTATATGCGTGTGTGAGTAAGAATAAGTGCATCTATATAACGTTTTGCTCTAAAAGATTGTGTATAAGTTTTAATATACACACATAAAAAAATAACATTTTTTTATTTCAACAAAACAATTTACAAATAAAAGGTATATTTACAGGAAGGGTTTATTTATAGGACAATATCATCATGTTAATTCTACATTATTAGCACAAATCAGTATTTTCTTGTTCATTACACTCTTGATCAATTTCGTAATTTCCATGCGCTAAGATGGATATTCCATCTTCTAAAATGTATCACTTGTCACCAAAAGAACTTAGACTCATTTTATTTTGGGTTAGTGTATATAAGTTGCGATCATCTTGTGCGATCGTTGTCTGCTTCGTCATGCTTGTGTTTTGCTGTTGCACTTCTGCCGAACAGTATGTGTAGACAAACCCTTCTCACGTTTCTTCTCTATTTTGAGAGATTTTAGAGAATACATCTTTGCCTTAAAGTCGACAAATTCAAGAGACAGATAAACAATTATCTCATCCTTGAACTTGCCTATCTCCTTCTTGTTGTCCTCAGAGTACATTCGATGGTTCTTAGGATTTTCCTAGAAGTCCAATAGGGACCCATAATGTTCCATGTCATTATAAATATTGTTTTTTTATATGATAAGTTAAGGAGTACGTATTAGTGAAGAAGAGGGTTGCTCGTTATTGATATATTTTCTTTAGGAAGTTATAATGAAAATCATACATAACTAATTTGGATAATTCTAAAATTGCGAAACCGACATAGATTGACCTGTTCATAAGTATGTTAGTTTTAAGTCTTTCGATGGCAGTTAGATCCTCATCATATGTTTTAAATGAATTGAAAGTAGGTGAAGCTCATTTTTTCATCATTACACAACACAATATTTCTCCTTTTTTCAAAAATTCTCCATAGTTAAAAAAAAAAAATTAAGTTATTTATTAATTTAAAAAAGTCCGAAAGAGGATTTAGCCTCTTTACGTTTTTCAGTATTAAAATTAATATATTTTTTTAGCCATAGCGCCTGTCTGAATTTAAGGACTGCACAGCTGTAATTTTTAATCCAAGCAGTAAATAAAATTTTAAATTACGATAATGAATTATATAATTCTGTTTATAATTTTAATTAGGTAAAGTTTAGGGGTTCCTGCGAATTTTAGACTGTTAAATAAGCTTCTTGAATGGGAAGACAACATTTGTTCTTCTACAGTTACTCTCTCTAGGGCAAAGGGTATTCGTTACGTTATGTGTGAATATATTTCAGATAATCGAGGTCTACCTCGAAAAGGTACCCAATTTCTGAATCACCAGGTAGAGACAAAATCCACTCATCTGTAATATGATTATTTTCACACCATTCAAAGCCACCCTATGGTAGAAAATCAGACATAGCCCAACCATATATGTTATTATCATCGCAGTACATTATGTGGCTGGGTGTTGCATTTTCCCTATAATGGGGTGTACTGAGGATGACTTTGGATATCAACATAGCATTTGAAGAAGTTATACCTCTAAAGACTATGACCCCCTACGAATAGTGAAAAGATGCATTCAAGTCCCATCTATGGCAAAGTCTTAACAACCTCTTTCAACTTAAATCAGCATGTTAAGATTCCTTCCAATGAGAAAGTACATATCTGTTACACCTGTCAAAAGTATTTTGGAAGGAAACTCATTAATAACACAGTTGAAAACACATAATGTTGACGAACAACCTGTATTAAAGTGTGATAAGTGTATTCAAATTTTCACACGAAGGGATAATTTGGGATGTCACTTAAGATCACACAAGAATTCAACATTTCTTTGTCGTGATTGTGATAAAGTGTTTGAAGATTTGAAATGAGACAGCATGTACGCACCTAGCACTCTCGTGAACTTTTTGTGTGTGAAACGAAAAGTGACTTTATCTAATGTAAAATCTGAAAAGACAAAGCAATTTGATGCATTTAAAGCAGTGATGTTGTATTTTGATGAAAGTGAAGAAAGTGGTTTAGAGGTATTTCATATTCGCTTGCAATCTGAAATACAAAAACGTTTAATAAGTGAAATTCGGTTAAAAGGTGCAATTAAATGGTATACGGTAGAAAAATATCATTTGAACGTATGACTAATAATAAGGTGATGAAAGAAATTCAATCTTATTATCGATGTTCGTGTTTCACCGAACTCACCGCAAATACTATCACACAACATATTGGAGAAGGATTTCCATAGATAAATAAATAGTTTCAAGAATTTCAACAAAGAGGCTGTGGGTGGAATCTGAGCAAAATTCTTTATTTAGAACTGAAGATTGCTATGTATAATCCTCTCGCTGCAAGTTCGTACATCCCTCTGCCTAAAAAAATGGATGATAAAAAAGCAGTGCTTAAAATAATAAACAAAGACAATAAATGTTTCGTGTGGTGCCTTTTGGCATTTAAACTAAGCTTAGATTTTACAAAAAAGCCTGAGCAATTTCACGTTATCGACCCTATGAACCTAATATTAAATTAGGTAGTATAGAATGCCCTTTTCCCATTCACAAGATACCTATTACTGAGAAGCCTTATGATTTACTGATTAATGTGTTTGGATATGAAGACGATGAAGTTTGCCCCTTGCACATATCTGAAAAGAAGTATAAGGACGTGATTAATTTGTTATTTGTCGGCGATGGCGAAACGCAACACTATTGTCTCATTAGAAGTTTTTCAAGAATTTTGGGTAACCTCACCAAGCATAATGGAGTACATCACTACAGTTATCGATAGTTAAATCTATTTTCGAGACAAGACTTATTGAATAAGCATAATGAATATTGTTCTCGGCATGCTGCACAGGTCATAAAGATGCCTAATGAGAACGATAACCTATTAAAGTTCTCAAGTATTCATCTGCAACACCCCGTTGCATATTCTATTTATGCCGACTTTGAGAGTGCACTTATACCAATTGTATCAGCCACTCCCTCTTCTGAAACATCATATATTGAAAAATCAACTTATAATTTTCCATGCTGATGTCGTTATTGGACCTTATGGAATATTTATGAAGAAAGATCAATCATATCGTGGTAAAAACTGTGTTGAACACTTTTTAAACCAGATGACGCTAGAGAATGATATATTGGAATGAGAGTTATTAGATAATAAATCTTTGAATCTTACACCTGCACAAGAAAAAGGATTTCAAGGAGGAATAGTTTCGTTCTATTTGTAAAAAGCTAGAGATGAGAAACTCACACGTGACCATGATCATCTATCAAGTGCGTCCAGAGGAGCTGCACACGTGGAATGCAACTTGAACTATAATCAGTGCAAAACAATCCCTGCTATTTTCCATTACCTGAAAAACGCGCCGCATCCTGTAACTAGGGTAGGTACCCAACTGCCAGATCGGGATTCTGTCGGGAATGGTGTCGTTGGAAAGCTCTTACCATGGGTATCACGGAAATGTATCCAACTACCCGTCCGAATGCAACTGGTGAAGAGTTATAAGCCAATGTATTTCTGTCATTTATTGATTTCTCCAGGTCACTAGCTATGCAGGAAAGACACTCTATGTGGTAGAAAAGAGAGTTGACGGATTACAGAAAAGGCAGTTTATGCTTGTTGGAAAAATAACTTCACGGATGGTAGTGCATTTGTGAATAGAAATGGCTGAAGCACGAGTTTTTTCAACACCAAGTACGCACAATGAAAGGGGTGTTTCGCAGTTGTCACAGGGGTTATTAGCTAAGTTAAAGCAATATAAAAACGGGATCCGTGTCTATATTTAAAGACTTTTGAAAGGCATACCGACGCATGTCATCGAAGGTGGGCGAGCAGAATTGGTTATAGGCCAACTTATGCAATTTTATTATTCTTTCTCTAGTGGACATGTCGACATCTCCACAAACACTCTGATGAGTTTTTTGAATATTCCACTATTCTCTTTATTAAATACTTGTATTGTTGAAAGAAATAAACGTCTAACGGCTTAAGAAATTTTGTCGTGCCTGGTGGGAGAAAAACAGGCACCACATTGAATCCAAATTTCTCAATGCATAAACGTAGATTCGTTTGGCCACTCCAACTATACAGCACCTTGATTGTTTCCTGATCACCAATCAATTCTTTTAGTTTATCGAAGTATGCCACAGTTATTTGTTTTGTGCTCTTTCCTAACTTGGAGCAGGTAATGAGCAAATTTTAGGATGATATTCGTTGCACATTTTCCATAAATTTGGGACCAAATCCCTCCTGACATTCCTGTATTACAAGTAGTAAAAGTCCCATAAACATTCTAGCGACGTTTATACACATTTGCACGGCAGAGGAATGATTAGTTTTGTTTTTACTGATTATCAGTGCACCCAAGTCTTTAGATCCCTTCATATCGAGAGTTCTGCTGAATACAATCTCGTATTAGAAGCCACTTTGACTGGTGTTCAGGACGTTGGATAGTCAACACTTTCGCTGCTCAATAACTTTTTTTCACATTTTCCCGAAATTCGTCGATCACAAGTTGCAAAGACATTTCCGGAAACAAATCTCTTTCTCTTACTATTTGTGTCAGTCTTTCGACTTGTTATTTGTCTTGACATTTTGCACTGGCCATAGTCAGGGCCAATAGAACGGCCCCAACCTCGGCACTTCTGGTACTCTCAGGCCTGATTCCAATCCATCTTAAAGTCTACTACGAAGCAGCGTACGGCACAGTCTCAAGATTAAGGAAAAATGCAACAATACACAATGAAACT
Organism: Maratus michaelseni; assembly: GCA_963931845.1. NCBI lineage: Eukaryota > Metazoa > Arthropoda > Arachnida > Araneae > Salticidae > Maratus > Maratus michaelseni. Next base: position 224,690,868 of record OZ007599.1, read on the forward strand.
TTACACCACATCGAATACGACAAAAAAATAAACATTTGGGAGAATCATCCAGCAGACACAATAGAACCTAGGATAGGGTACAATACACAAGACACAACGATATACACGGACGGCTCTAAATTGGAATCAGGTGCTACAGGTTCGGCCTTTGTAGCATATAAAAATAATCAAAAGATAAAAACATGGTCAGTGCCGTTAAGGAACAGCAACAGCGTCTTCCAGGCCGAACTACTGGCAATACAAGAAGCAACAAAATGGGGCAACACCACGGGTGAGTCATATAGCATCCGCTCGGACTGCAGATCGGCCATCGAATCACTTAGTAAACCATTCAACGTAAACAAAACAGTAGACACAATCCAAAAACTAATAAAAGAAGCTAACAACAAATTTAAAATCAGCTGGGTTAAGGCGCATGTAGGCATCCAAGGAAACGAAAAGGCAGACATGTTAGCCAAAACCGCAGCTCTAAATGTAAACAACAAAGGTAAATACAACCTGACTAAACCAATCTCAAAACTTAAAAGAACACCAAAGGATATAACACTAAAACAATGGCAGTTCGAGTGGGACTATGGGGACACAGGTAGGGAAACACACAGGTACTTCCCAAAAGTAGATAAAAATAGACTAATAAGCGATTACCTGCTAGCACAGCTATACACAGCACACGGAGCTTTTTCCAGCATACCTACACAGGTTTAAGAAAGCGTACACACCGGACTGCGAATGCGGAACGGTGGGTTCACCAAAACATTACATAATTCAATGTCCACTCACCCAAGAACACCACCTGGCACAAATAACAACAGACAACGAGAAATTATGGTATGAACAATTAGCGAAAAACAAACACGTACAAAACAAGGCAAAGACAGCAATCAGGTGGCTCCAAGAAAACTGCGACAGCATCACGACACTAATATAAAACAACACACAATAATATTTAGCACCCCAGGAGCAATCGAAGGCGGAAGATAACACAACAATAAAATGAATATGTAAATGTGTTTATGTGTTTATGTGTTATATGTTAAAAAAAAGGCCTAGGAGCAATCCAAAGCCACCAAAAAAATTAAACAAGAACGAAAAATCATGCGTCAAGCATAGATTATGTAACACTTTCCAACGCTTCCAAAATAATTTTACAAATCATACCGTTTAATAAGCTAAAAGATAACATCTAAGTAATCCGAATACTTTTATTCAGCCCTGTATAGGATCTATAGATTTGTATATATACTACATAGGATGTTAAATTTTAGTTCAGTTAGGAAACGCATAGCACAGTTTAAAATTCTCCGTCTGGAGTTAAATAATACGGAAATGTGTTCGCGAACTTTTGTGCGTCCCTGTAAATGAATGATGACTGCTGTACACACACTATTCTGTAGTAAGCCTCTTGAAATACACCTTAGTGATATATATAAATTTCAATGCGTTTAAAATAGGGAAACATTATTTAAATAAACCGCAGACGATTTTTCTCCATAGACGTAATGTAACAGAATTCTTTTGACTGTCCCTGTAAAGTAACTATAAGTGCTATGCACACCCTATTCCATATTAAGCTTCTTCTAATGCACCTTAGTGATATATATAAATTTCAATGCGTTTAAAATAGTGAAACATTATTTAAATAAACCGTCAATGATTTTTCCCCATAGACCGCAATGTAACGGAATTCTTTTGAGTGTCCCTGTAAAAAAACTATCAGTGCTACACACTTCTGTTGAAATAGGGAACATGCTATAGATAACGACTATAACATATAAAAATTGCAGAGCAATCCGAGCATATTTACGGGAGTTAGAGCACGGACAGACGGCCAGACGGCAGACGGCCAGACGGCAGACGGCCATACGCCCAGACAAACCGAAGTCATAAACACTTTTCAACTAGGTTGGAAAGTGTTAAAAATTGTCCATGGGTATTGTCAATGGCAGTGTGCGGTAGTCGCACAACATCAGCTGCTTCCAAGGCCCGAAAAAGGAGCCCCGTAATCACAGAATTACCAGCACGACGTACGTCACCAACGGATCAGCAAGTTGTGCATTATGACACAGTAAGAAGCTTATAATAGCCCCCGGCACTGTCTGTCCGTCCTAGTGTAAAAGGAAAAAAAAGTGTTTATTTATGTGTTTATGTGTTATATGTTAAAAAAAAGGCCTAGGAGCAATCCAAAGCCACCAAAAAAATTATAAAATGTCTATGTGTTTTGTCCTAGTAGCAGTGTGCGGTAGTCGCACAATATCAGCTGGCACCACGGCCCGAAACAAGAGCCCCGTAATCACAGTATTACCAGCACGACGCATGTCATCAACGGTCCAGCAAGTTGTGCACCATGACACAGTAAGAAGCTTATAATAGCCCCCGGCACTGTTTGTCCGCCCTTGTGTTAAAAAAAATAATAATAAAAAGAAAGGGTAGAAGACAGATGAGAAAGAAGAAGAAGAAGAAGAACTGGAAAGAAAGAGGTGATAAGTATAAAGGATAAGTATGGAAAGTAGACCGTGTACGTTAATGGGAGCTGGTGCACGTTAAATCTGTTCGTGGCTCTAATATCCTCCAAGTTCTGTATCAGCGTTACCTCTGGGGGTGCCAATCCAGATGCAGGTCTCTCATCTGGAGTTGTTTCAAAATTAGGAGACTAGTTTCACAGTTATTTGGATCATGTCAGCTATATAGAAATAAAAAGCTTCAAAACCGGGCCCTTGGGTCAAACCAACAACAACAACAACAACCCATTGGGCCTATGGTTTAGTCAGTTAACGACAATAGCACTTATTTTAAATTGCAAATTGTTAATTATTTAACAACCTTTCATGGGCCCAATGGACGGGTAGCCAAGTCAATTAGCACATAAAAGTAAATTAATTTCAATAATGTAGTTAAAGTATAATTCAGAATAAGTTCAGTTTAAAATGTTACTAACATTCTTCTCTTCCAGGTTCCCCTTGCAGTTCCTCGTGCTGCCGGTTGGGACGGGCCAATAGCCGGCCCCAACTGGTAGCACAAGGGGTTTTTTTAGCAGCAGTTTTTTTATTCATTTTATTTTTGACTGTTCGCCTCTTTATTAGGTGCAAATGGACATTGTCCGCACAAGCTACCGGACCCGCTCCAATGGGACAGCCCACGGAGCCAGTTTTTACCAGGTGGGGTACGGTAGAAAGGCGCAGTCCCGTCAGCCCCGCAGCGTTTTCGTCTGCCTTGCTATTCGGCCCCAAAATTTTCCTTGCTGGTAAGACTTAGCTACTGGCAAAAAAAAAATAATAATTTCAGTGGTTTTAATTGTCTTCCCTCAAAATTCTCCCCCCTTTTTCAAGCTAAGCTGAGTACCAAAGTTTCGGCACTAAATTGTCCAGCCCCATTCCAAATATCATGACGAGTATGTGGCGTGCTGCAACAGATCTCAGAATACTAAAACCTAGGAGTGATCAACCCAGCAAAATCCGGACTTTATTGGTCAGCCGACCTGGGTACTTGTCATTGTGGATCGCCCCAAGAGGCGATCAGGCGAATTTCGCCCCACTCTCCAGGCACTCAAACCCGTCAAACTGGGTCGAATCCCGGTAGGTAGGAGCCTGGTCAACGGTCTCCGAGCTTGTTGTGAATCCGTGAATTCCAAGCTTCAATGATTTGTCAATGGCCCACATTTTGAGGTCCCTGTCATGAACGGTGGCTTTTAACTGTCTGCGATGATAATAAAATTGCGACCGCACGTGTCTGGAAATTAATTTTATTTTGCTCTGCATGTTCCCGCCTTTCCCTACGTATTGTGCCCGTTGAACCATCTTGTGGTCTTTTACCTGCCTACAAATATGTTGCACAACCTTTAGTTTATTTATCTTTGCCTTCTTATGCATTTCTACCGCTTTCGCCTTTATTTCTACGGGTACTCCTTCACTTCTTGTCCGCTTTTTTTTCGCAGGTTCTTCATATTTGAAAGTGGGGTCCATATTTATTTCCAAATTACTTGTCAGTTCATTTTCGTCGAAGCTGCTCTCATACAGAATATGAAGCGACCGGAAAAATTCGTTTTCGATCATCCCCTTCACTGTCTTCAATAATCGCTGACTAATAGCCTTCGCTTCAGTCGTTGGCTCCTTTTCCTCGGATTCCCCAAAATATTCCAGCAGTTGCAAACTAAGGAGTTTTGTAATCTTTGCTTTGTCGGCAATAGCATTACAGCCTGAACACTAGCCGACGACATCTTCAGAACTGCGCCCGACTTCGCATGTCACAGGGGTGCGTGCCAGCCCTCCTGAACCAGAGGGCCTGGAACGCGAGCCACAGGTACTGCTAAAATTCTCCATGCTTGAGCGCCTCGGGAACTGCCCCCATAGGCCCTGCCAATGCCCTATTTTCATCCCGTAGGATCAGGCGAGGATTTAGTTCCTGATGTTCTTTAAAGCATGCTCCAACTTAGTGCAGCCCAATTACTTATACATGATTGTGAAAATGTGGTCATAATCTTCTGTTTCTTACTAGAAGGAACATGGAACCTTCACCAACTTCACACTGGCAACAACAGGTTACATAACTGTACTGTAAGCTGTCTTGTCTATCACACAGAGTGTCTTTCCTGCATAGCTAGCGACCTGGAGAAATCAATAAATAACAGAAATACATCGGCTTATAACTCTTTACCAGTTGCATTAGGACGGATAGCTGCATACATTTTCTAGATCCTCATGGTAAGAGTTTTCCAACGACACCACTCTCGACAAGATCCTGATCTGGCAGTTGGGGACCTTCCCTAGTAAGTGAGTTTGAGAAAAAAACGCCATCAAACGTGAGATTCTGCATAATCTTCATGCCGTGCTGCCATTATTGCTGCCAATAGTAGACTCCCGCACACGGTGTGTCGTCGTCTGTGAACGTAAACATTTAAAACTTTCGAAATTTCGAGTAAAATCATATGATTTTTGTCGTTTGTATGGGCGCATTTGTTCACACCATTTCTACGGTAAAAATTAGTTCTTTAACGCTATTTATATATTTTTTAAGATCATTTTGCACTGAAAAAATTGGCTGTTGTCATTTGAATTTTTCGAAATTTTGTTCCTGTAACCCTAACTGTGTGACCTCGATTGTTGTTCTTTACCCCATTCTCGAACCCATGCCATAAAATACCACCATCTCAAATGGCATTCCGTTCCCTTGAACGGTATTGTCGGTAAGGGTTCATATTACCGCAAACTTCTATAAATTGATTTCCGTGAAAAAAAATTATAGGTTACAACAATAGTTTTTTTTGAAGATCTATTAGGTAGCTTTCATTACAAAAAGCTACCTATTGAAACCGTTCGAAGGAAAGCAATTGCAAAAAATTTTGGTATATTTTCACCGATCATGACCCCCAGACCAATAAACCCCCCTCCGTTCATATGTTGATATATATATATATATATATATATATATATATATATATATATAATTTCAGTTTAAATACTTCATTTCCTTTATGTCGTGCATGATCATCAAACTAACTGACGCTCTAGTACTATTATTATCCATGATTTAAATGCACGAGTTATAAAAAGTTTAGATCACGAGATCAGCATGTCTTCAAAATTGAAAAAAGAGTCAGTCTTCTAATTATTATTGTGAAGCAAGCGTCGATATGGGAAATAGCCAGTAAAGGCGCTGTTAGGCCTAGTTGGACTATTGGAAAATAAATATATTGTATATGTTGGCCGAAAAGTGTATTAGCTGTAAAGAAATTATGAGTAAAGTATTGTAGAGTTATCTGTCTAGGACTGTATTAAAGCTTATATTTTGTTGTTAACGCCAAGTCGTTCTTATTGTTCCAGTAAATCAAGTGTTTACATATCTTCTTTTTACATATATATATACAGTATGCCCACTAAAGTCCCTTGCCACCCTCTTAACTTCGGAACGGCGGCTACTATATTCATAAATGTGGTGTCTAGGTATAGTAAAGTAGCCATGCGCTACACAATGAAACCGCCTACAGCGACACCTGGTGGAATGCTGCGTAGTTAGCATTCCTATCTCGTAAACGGAAAGAGATAGTGAAAAAAGTGAGTTACAAAGCTGTAGAGTATCATCGATTTAGTACGAAAATACACCTTGTGGACATTAATGCGAAGAATAGAACGGTTAAAACGCGTATTTGTTTTTTTGTGATTTCCTACACTGTGACGTGACAAAACGATCTTAGAAAGAAAGAAACGACCAGTTCTGAAACAGCAGGTCTGTGTGACCCCTCCACAAACATTGCAGGATATTAAACAACGCTATTACGGACGCTTGTGCCAACGTGTCACCATCTATGCTCCAACGTGTGCAACGTGAAATTCAAAAAAGCATCCAAATATGCATTGCAGCTGACGGTGAGATGTTTTAAAATCTAAAATAAAGGTATATTATTATAACTAGTTGCTTTTTTCTTTCTAAAATCGTTTTGTCACGGCACAGTGTAGGAAATCACGAAAAGACAAATGCGTGTTTTAACCGTTCTATTCTTCGCATTAATGTCCACAATGTGTCTTTTCGTACGAAATTGATGATGCTCAACAACTTTGTAAATCACTTTTTTTCCCTATCTCTTTCCGTTTTCGAGATAGGAATGCTAACTTCGCAACATTCCACCAGGTGGCGCCGTAGGCGGTTTCATTGAGCAGCGCATGACTACTTTACTATACCTAGACACTACTTTTATGAATATAGCAGTAGCCGTTCCGAAGTTAAGAGGGTGGCAAGGGACTTTAGTGGGCATACTGTATATATATCGATCATATATATATATATCTTTATTTCATAGTTTAAGTTGGTGTTATGGTAATGTTTCATTTATGGTTATATATATAGTTAAAAAAAATTAATTTTTAAAAATTCAAAAAGCTGTGAAAAAAATTATAAATTGAAAATTTGTTTCCGTTAACTGTTAGAACGTGATACAAGGATTCTGGAAAATTTTTTGTATCTGCTATATCTTAAAAAATATCTGAGATTTGAAATTCAGTTTGAAATTCTAGGATGGCTGAGATTTTGAAACAATCTGATATTTGTTAGGCTGTAACTCTCGTATTTACACTGGCCTCCAAAAGTTAAGGTACAACCGGTTTTTTGCGTCTAATTTGCAAATGAATGAATATAGAAACAACAAATTTGGAGAAAATGTGCGCTAAACTGTTGTTTATTAAATGCGACATAGAAATTTACTTAAGTTAAACGTATAAATGAAATTACAACAAAAAAACACTCATGGTGGAAAATTCCATTCTTGGAGAAATCAGTACATCGCAGTATTATGCAGTAAAATGTGACAGAAACATTAAAAAAACTGGTTCTAATACGGAATACGTCCATCCCGGACTTGAATGCATTGGCGGCATCGACTTTCCATACTCTCAATTAAATTGTCGGACACCCAAATAGGTAACGCTGACCAGAAATGGAGTAAGCCTTGTTCCAGCTCATTTAATGACCTTGGAGGAGGACTTAAAGTCGCAGCCTGTCTTCCAAGATAGTCCCAAAGATGTTCTATCGGATTCAAGTCTGGAGAGTGAGCTGGCCATTCCATTCTCTCCAAACCGTGATCCTCAAGATAATCCTCAACAACCACAGCTCGGTGTGGTCTCGCATTTTCATCCATTAGAATGAAACCATTGCCAATAGCACAGGCATATGGGCTCACATATGAATCAAGGATCTCATCCCGATATTTCGCACCAGTCACAGTTCCTCCATGGAACACATGCAGGTCAGTGTGGCCTCCGAGTGAGATACCTGCCCAAACCATGATTCCACCGTTTCTGTACCTGTGTGTTTCGACAGTGTTTGATTGATGGTATCGAGTACATTGTTCTCTCCAGATCAGAAGACGTCCTGAATCGCTCTCCAGTGTGAATCTGGACTCGTCTGTGAAGAGTACAGAAGCCCACTGTTGTGTTGTCCAAGAAACATGTTCTCTTGCCCAACATAAGCGGGCTCTTTTCTGTCGTCTGTTGAGAGGGACACACACAACTGGTCGCCTTGCATAGAGACCTGCATTGTGAAGACGTCTTCGCACCGTAGTAGCGGAGATTCTTCTCTCTGATGCTGCAAAGTGGTCTGCAATGAGTTGCGGCACGGTAGTGCGTCTTCTCCGTCTGGCCGAAAGAGCTAGAAACCGGTCTTCTGCAGGTGTTGTAACACGTGGACGGCCTGGAACATGTCTTCTGGACACAGAATTTTCGGATTCATACTGATCCCAGAGTGATTGGACTACACTGCGAGACACATTGAGCTGTCTAGCAGTATCGGCCTGTGACAACCCCATTTCCATCCATCCTACCGCCCGCTACCTTAATGAATCGGGCAAACGACTTCTTCTAGACATTTCTAGACTCTACTGGCTGTTGTGAAGAAAACTGACTACAATAGTTCGAATGCAACAAAACTTACCCGCGAAATTACGAAAGCTTCGTAATTGCATATTCACAATTGTATTCTCTCATTCACAAATACCTATTTTTTCTATAAAATAAAAGTGGTAGCTGTAATTTTTCCGTAAGTTTTTTTAAAGCTTATTATTGTCATTCATATAAACTATGAAGTTTAATCTGACTGCCATTTTTTGTCTGGTGAGCTTCGAAAAACATGTTGTACCTTAACTTTTGGAGGCCAGTGTATGAACCGATATGAATGTGACTGATCATGTGTACAGAACATACCAAGGTCTAGAGCGAGTTCGTTGGCCAGCTTCATGCGCTATCTTGTTTCAAAATGTTGGCAAGTTTAATTTTTTTAATTTTTTTTTTTAAATTCAAAAAGCTGTACAAAAATTTTTAAATAAAAAAAATTGTTTCCGGTAAGTGTTAGAACGTGATACAAGGATTCTGGATTTTTTTTTTTTTTTTTTTTTTTGCTATATCTTAAAATGGCTGAAATATGGCAATTTGAAATTCTAGGGTGGCTGAAATTTTGAAACAATCGGATATTTGTTATGCTGTAACTCTCGTATTTATGAACCAATATGAACTGATCATGTGTACAGAACATATCACAGTTCGTTGGCCAGCATCATGTGCCATCTTGTTTCAAAATGGTGGCAAGTTAAATTTTTAATTTTTTTTTAATTCAAAAATATGTATAGAAAATTATAAATTGAAAAAGTTGTTTTCGTTAAGTGTTAGATTTTCAAACTGCCATATCTCAGCCATTTTTTTAAGATATAGCAAAAAAAAAAAAAAAATTTCCAGAATCCTTGTATCACGTTTTAAAACTTCGATTTCAATTTATAATTTTTTTGTACATCTTTTTGAATTAAAAAAAAATGAAAACCGTTAAGTTCTTCGTTTCAAATTTGCATATTCCGTGATACAAGCATTCCGGATATTTTTTTTTTTTTTTTTTTTTTTTTGTTTTGGCTTTATCTTAAAAAATGGCTGAGATATAGCGGTTTGAAATTCTGGGGTGGCTGACATTTTGAAACAATATGTTTTTTTTTTATGCTGTAACTCTCATCCTGAAATTCACATTCAAATTCAGTATTAACGAAAACCTGTATTGAATCTTCTATAATCGGGTTCCAAGCATTTTAGTCAAGTGTTTTAGCCAAGTGTTTGAGTAAAATGGGTTGAATTTTTAAAAACATGGACTATGAAAGCTACCTTTCCCTCCCGGTAGAGGCCGGAAGGACTTTTTCAAATACACATTCACTTTCGAAAAAATATTAATCGTAGCCTATATTTTTTTTAAAACAGAAATCGATTTTTAGAAGCTTTAAATATTCAAATTCAAAATTACAGCCCATTCTGGCAAGAAGCTTTGAGCTATGTTACCCGCATAACAATCTGCTTTGCAACGATTGCAAATGATTTTAACACTAGGAGTTCTAAGCTTTAAGATTTCATAACTCCTAAACTAATAGACCGCATGACTTCCCGTTTTATATCCTAAGGCAAAATTTAACGAAATATTTGAGTATGATGTCAAAATTAGGAGTTTGTATTAAAAATTAAGTATAATTTCAATACAATTTCAGTCAGAATAAGATCCCTAAGCATATTTTTTTAACATAAATTGAAAAAAGACAATTTCCACTCAAATGCTGTTTTCCGTTTTCTTTCTCTTTTTTTTGTGATAATTTAAAGATTAAAATGTATGGAGTGTTCTATTTTTTGCGGGGTGGGGGTGGGGGGCTGTACATTTCAATTACCTCGGTTATAATGAGGGAAGATGGGAAGTAGGAAACAAAAATTTTGCTAACTTGCAGATCTTTTTATCTTTTTCTCATTTTTCCACAGAAACATGTGTTACCCTGTGTGCGCTCTATATTTTTTATGCGATTAGGCACAATGTAAGGGGGTGGGGGGATATTTATATTGAGACGCGTATCTGTGGTTCTAATATTATTATTTTTTTCAATTATTTTCTTAAATAAAGAATGTGTAAAGCGGCGCCAGTGAAAGAAAGTTTTCCCAGTGGCGCCGTATACAATCGAGCTGCTCAGATAAGGGCAGTGATGCAAGCACTGCGCCAGAAATGGCCGAGTGTCACCACTAATTTTTAATAGTATTTACTACCTTAATTAATGCAAGATTTTCTGAAGTTTAATAAGACGAAGAATATTATTAGAATTTAGTGGTGAGAATTGGCCATTTGTGGCGCAGCACTTGCAGCCCTGGATAAGGGTGAAAATTTTGCAAGATACTATCATTTATGTAATTATGTCTATTAAATAACTTAGCATAGATTCACAAACAAGTGGAAGTAGTATCCCATTTCTTAATTCATTAAATTAGTTAGAAGATAATTATATAATATGAAAGTAACAAAAAAAAAAAAACTTAACGAAAAATATTTAATAAACATTATTTAATTTAACAATAAATAAATCCTGAGCAGGATTCCTTCAATTACCACACTTTGATAAAATTACTTTCGATTTATAAATTCAAAGTTAAATATATATATATATATATCAAAATTTAAAAAAAAATACGTTGGTAAAGCTATCATTAGTAATTTAAACTAATTTATCAATTTAAAATTGCTCATCACTCATTAATCGTTAATAACTTAACTGAACTTTTTTTTTGTATGCTTTCTATATATGAAATATTAAACTTGGTTTTAGCCGGAACTCTTACAACAATGCTGTGGTCTATTCATGTGAGTTAAAACAGAGTTTGACTGTAATATGCATAAAAGCAACATTCTTGTTTCTAATAAATTTTAATTAAAATGGTTTTTAAAAAATTAGAAATGAAACGTCCTAAGTCTTTTTACTTTCATTTGACATTGTTGAAAAATGCGAATCTCTTAGATTAGAATTCACTTCTTTCTCCACTGTTCCCCAGCTTAATTTCTTTTAGCTCCGTAGAATACACTATTGCCTTTAGGCTTCTAATAAGATTCTTGTTCGAATGCTGAAATTCAGTTAATTGGTTTCTTCTATCTCGTCCACGTCAGAGATCGAATATTTATTATGTTATTTATGAGAAGGGACTAACAAGATGCTTTCTTTGGGTCCTAATACCCTAAGTAGCCTTAATTTATGACCGAAGTTTGGCCCTTAAAGACCAAGTAACCGACAAACTGAATTATATGTCCTTTGTACACTATGCAATGCATCAGGTAGAGGGGCGTATGTGTAATGCCTTGAAATTGTGTCAGCTAAACGCTGATTGGCCATTGGATGGCCCCCTGTGGATGGCCTTGTAAAACATAAATTCTGTCAAATGCTATCTTTCTTGTATCTTCTAAGGATTAGTCACGAATTCTTGTAAGTAATGTAAATCTTCTAGTAAAGCTTTTGAAAGTTAAATATATAGTGATAAATTTCTAAAACGTTTCTTTCTTTAACAGCGAAACAAAAAATTGAAACGTTTAAAAACAGTTAAACAGATTTTATGAATTCGCTGAAAAGAAACTATTTACTGCTATAAAATTAACATTGAATAGTTAACAATCATTGGAAATGAATAAAACTTGAACAACACTGTAAAAAAATCCAGGAATATTCTTGGAAAATAATGGGTAAATAGATACCCAAAATTTTCAAGGAACGTTTCTTGAAATTATCAAAATTTTCCAGGAAGCTGCATTTACTGTTATCAATTTTGATCACGGCTATTTCAGAATAGAAAACAGATTTTTCCAGGAAATTGTCTTTGTACATTACCTTCCAGGAACGTTCCTTTTTATTATTATTATTTATTATTACTATTTTTTTACAGTGCACAATATCCATCAGCTTAAAATGTAAACTGATTTTATTTCGGCCACAATAACTGTATATAAGAAAAACCGTTTTTTTTTTTTTTTTTT